>LPNX010276179.1:184273-277593 GCA_001517045.1 Pseudotsuga menziesii
AATCCAACATCCTGATCATTTGAGGTTGATTTTTGAGAGATGCAGATACTACAAAATTCGCTTGAATCCCCACAAGTGCGTTTTCTGCGTCGAGTCAGGGAGACTACTAGGATTCATTGTTTCAAGCAGGGGCATTCAGGTGGATCCCCTAAAAGTAGAGGCCATTGTAAATCTGCCTCCTCCTCGCACACTCAGGCAACTTCAGAGTATACAAGGTAAGTCTAACTTCCTTCGACGTTTCATCGTTAATTATGCCAAGATCACGAAAGGTTTCATGCGCCTGCTTAAACAGGACACCCCATTTGTATGGGATGAAGCTGCACAACTCGCGTTCGAGGCATTGAAGAAAGCCTTGTTGTCGGCTCCTTTATTGCGCCCGCCAGACTATTCTAGGGACTTTACATTATATCTGGCTGCATCGGAGTCCACCATTGGAGTAGTGCTAGTTCAGGAAAACGACAAGCTCATTGAGCATGTTGTGTATTATCTCAGCCGTGCTTTGGTTGGGCCTGAGCTTAAGTACTCTCACGTTGAGAAGTTAGCCTTAGCGACTGTCTATGCTGTACAGAGGTTACGGCACTACATCTTATTGAGGACCACTACTGTAGTGGCGGATGTAAACCCTTTCCAATATGTTTTATCCCGACGCATTGTTGGGGGAAAATTCAACAAGTGGATAGTCATTCTCCAAGAGTTTGACTTAGTTTTCCAATCCGCTAAATCCAAAAAGTCCTTAGTATTTGCTGAGCTTATAGCAGAATTCCCTACGGAATATGATGTAGTGATTCAAGATGACTCATTCCCAGATGAGCACATCTTCCTTATAGCCACCTCTGATCCTTGGTACGGAGATATTCTCATATATCTCAAGATTTCGAAGTGTCCTGCCGCTTACTCTAGAGAAGACCAACGTAAGTTAAGACTTCATGCAAAAAACTACCTCATAATAGGAGATACTTTATATCGAAGAGGGGTATATTTTGTCTTGTGTCGCTGCCTTACTCATGAGGAAGCGGAGGTTGTCCTAAATGATTCTCACAGTCGAGCATGTGGGGGTCATTTATCTGGGTTAGCAACGGCCCAGAAAATCTTACGTGTCGGTTATTTCTGGCCCTCAATCTTTAAATATTGTGTGGAAGCAGTAAAGCGCTGTCACCCTTGTCAGCTATATACCAGGAAAATGCGGTCGCATCCTGCTCCCTTGTTTCCCGTCGTCTCGGTAGGCCCCTTCATGAAGTGGGGGATTGATTATATGACATGCAACCCAGCCTCGATTGGGGGGCACAAATACATCATTGTCGCTGTCGACTATTTCACCAAATGGGCAGAGGCAATGCCTACTTTCAAGGAGGACGGGGAAACAGCAGCTTTCTTCATTTTCAATCAGATTATTGCTAGGTTCGGTATTCCAAAGGTGATTGTCACTGACCATGGCAGTCATTTTCAAAATAGCATGATGACAGAACTGACCTCCATGCTCGGATTTTGACAAGAACACTCTTCTCCCTATTATCCGCAAGCTAATGGTCAGGTTGAGGCTGTGAATAAGACTTTAAAGACCATTCTTAAACGTACTATTAATACAGCCCGCTCCAATTGGCACATCATGTTATACCCTTCTCTTTGGGCTTATCGAACCAATGTCAAAACTGCTACGGGTTTTTCCCCCTTCCAACTCATTCACGGGGTGGAAGCTATTACTCCGATTGAATGCGAAATCCCATCTTTACAGATAGCTATTCATGTGCTTCCTGACACGACTGAGCTTGAAGAACGATTGTTACATTTATAACACCTTGATGAACAGCATAGAGATGCACTGACCACGAACCAGGCTCACAAAAATAGGGTTAAAGCTCGATACGATAAATCGGTTAAGCCTAGGATTTTCTCTGAAGGGGAACTTGTCTTGCTCTGGGACCAAGATAAAGAACCCCTGGGGGCAGGTAAATTCAAGGCCATGTGGTTGGGACCCTATGTCGTGTCTAAAGTTTTGAGTAAAGGCGCATATGAATTAATGGATTATGATGGGAATAAGCTGCCCGAGCCTAGAAATGGGCTCTACCTGAAGAAGTACTACGCTTAGGCCTAGCACTTTTTCTTGTATATTAGTGTATGTATTTTATGTACATTAGGTTGTTAGTTTTGTTTTTTATACGATCTGCTGGTGGTTGCAGATGTCTTCCGGAATGTATGTAGGTTTTGCTGATGGCGCCAGCCGTCATACTTGTAACTTGGCTTCGGCAGCATGGGTTATCTATTCTCCCACAGGACAGCTTGTTGCCGCGGGAGGCGCTTGCTTGGGTCCTGCCTCTAATAATATTGCTGAATATAGGGCGGTTATTGAGCTTTTATGGGACGCGTTGTCACATGGTATTACCCAACTTGAGGTCCGTTTGGATTCCCAATTGGTTGTTTCCCGGCTCAATCGATCTTACCAAGTACGAAACTCTACATTGTTACGTCAGTTTATGAGAATTCGTTCATTCGAAAGACATTTCGAAGTTATTACTTTTAATCACATTCCAAGGAGCCAAAATTCAGTATCTGATGCATATGCTAACTATATTTTGGATTGGCATCTCACACACATTCAATAAAATTATACAGCAAACACATAAAAAACATTTGTAAATATACTGACAACCAAACACAATATATATATATATGTAAATATCTGTTCATACAATAGATAGGTCGAGTCTGATCCATAGATCCCAAAATATCCAAAATATACAAAAATATGGATCGTAGTCCATCAAAATGCCCTAAAACTATGACTGTCCGCCGTGACCACTAGGACCTAGCTGGTCCCCGTGATCTCTGCGCCCCCTGGCCTCCTCAGCCTCCTCGGCTGCAGCTGCCTTGACCGTATCCCTGTAGACCACTACTGCCCTAGCTACCTGTCTGAAAAGACGTAGCCAGGCTGGGGGCACCCCAACGACGAACTCCTGCATGGCTGCAGGGAGATGCTTTATGCGTATGGTGGGTACTCGCTCGATAAGCCTCGTCAGCTTTTCCTTGAGTACCTGGATCAGCCCAGGATCTCCTCCTACTACAGGACGTACAAAGGTGCGCGGATGCCCTGCGAGGCAGACCGGTCCAATATCTGCATTTTGACATATGAGTTAGGATTAGACTTGTACATATGTATATATCTTATATCATTGAAAAAATTATAAAAATTTAATAATGATAAAAATTAAAAAGACTTACCCATCTCTCCCCATGCACCTCCTGGAGGGAGGACTAGGTCTGGATCACCTCGGAAATCTAATCCGGCATATGGGAACTGCTCTAATGCGGGCATCTGACGTTCCCACCATGTGTAGAAATCGTCGTCATACATACTCTGTACTACATCTCCTCCTCCGTGACGGAGGAAGATGTCACCCCACCTGCTCAGCCTCGGCTGAAGTGGATTTCTGACCTATAAGGGTATCGCAGGGCTCATGGCTGGCACCCTCTCGAAGAAGAACGCAACCAATATGCTAGCATACCCGAAGTTCTTCTATCTCCCTCTCCTGCAATCGGATAATTGCCTCTTCATAAGAAGGGAAATTCCCGAGCACCAGTCATATAGGGTGCCTCTGAAACAATCAACTGCCACTCTCATCTGAGTCTTGGTGGCATGATGTAGTCCTGACGCTCCTGAAAGTCTAACCACAGTACTGGTCAATACCTATAATGTAAAGTCCTGTATGTCTGCGATGTGAATGCTACTTCCCTTCTTCTGTGTCCCTGGTCTGCAGAATATGTCAACATAATTCTGAACACTCAGAGGGTCACCACTCCTACTAGTACCCTCTAGGTTCACCGGGGCTCCCCGATGTGATAATCCAGTAATAAAATAGATATCCTGAGTGGTAATCTCCAAAGTCTCACCCTCAATGTTAAACATCCCAAGGTCATGATCCCAGTAGTTTACCAAGAACTCTAGTATGCGGGCATTGGCCCGCATTGGTGATGTGCAAAATAACTTATACAGCCCACTATTCCGTACAGCTTGAATGGTAGGCGGGATTTGGAATGCCGCTTGGTCCATAATCTCGTGTTCTCGTTCCCTCCACTCCAGCACCATGATGTCCTGACAAAAAACACATATTTTAATTCAGTAATTCATCAAAAAAAATTAAAAATTTGAACCATTTTCAAAGCATTTATCTTTAGCGCAATATGCGCGACTGTCCATTGGGGCAGGTCGCGCATCATGAGCGGCTTCCTTATGCAGCAGCCCGCGCATGAAACGCGTATCCGCGACTTTCATGCGTGGCAACCCACGCATGCATTCTGCCATCTTTTAAATTGATGAATAATATTGAATTAACCTTCAAATTAAAAATTTGTTCGGATGAAAATAAAGAGCACTGGGTGTAGATTTACCTGCAACTGACGGATCTGAATTTCACCGGTCCAATTGTCCACAACGAGCAATCCAAGATAGAGGGTAAAATGCTCCTTTTTGGTCCAAAAAGTGAAATGGTAAGAAATGTTTTGTTTTTCAATATATTTATAGAAAAATTATTTCACAAAGTGGGTTTTTTCTATTGTTTGAAACGTTAATTGATTAATACCATCCCTTTTTGTTCCTTGGAACAGGTCATTAACTATTTCAAAGTGTTGATGCTTCTATAGGGTGGTTTTTGCTCTTTCCAACACATGTTGGCAACTTATCACCCACATTAACCTTAGTATTCAACATTTTGCCACGGACTATGGTATTCTAAACCATTAGTCCCGTGTCTCTACCATTGTTCTTCCATGGCTAGGATCCCTATTTCATGAGTATCATCCTTATATGCCTTTGCCATCCTTTGGTACTCATTCCGTCACTGTTTCAGGTCCAGGGGTTTCCTCATAGCTATTTTTCATGCCAAATAGAGCTTCATATGAATCTCTCTTTACAAGCTATCCCGTTATAGGACTCCCCACCTTATGGAGTTTCTTTAGGCCCAGGTCTGACTCCTTAAAAATAGACTTGACTGCCGAGTTATCTCGTCCGTTCAAGCTCGTTAAGAATATGTGAACGGGCATTCGCATGGTGGTAGGTTATCTCTTTCTCGGCCCATGCGGAATAATACGAGAAAGGATCACTCTCTTTTCTTCGGAATTGAGAAGAGTATTCTCAGGTATAGGTTTATCACTTTTCCGGACCTGAGGGACTAAATTTACGGAAAAGGAACACCCGGTTTGAGCTTAATTTTTCTTTTTCGTGCTCTGGACCCAAACATGAAAAAGATTCTGAGTGTACTTTGTGTCTTTGTCATGCTCGTTAAACACTAAAGAACCAAGCAACGAGTTTATTGTTGTAAGCCGCATTTCTCGTAACCAAATGGATCTTTCCGAGTGATCTTGCTTTCCTTCACACTTGTAAAACTCAAGCTATTTATGCTATTATGGAAGGAGCGTTGGGTAGGTGGTAATTTAACCTTTTTCGGACCTCCATGACTAAGTACGAAAAAGGTTCACCTTTTCTTCTTCAGAAGTTAAGAGAGTTCTTTTGAGGTTTGTTTTATACTTTTTCGGCCTTAAGAGACTAAATTGGACAAAAAGGGACCCCCCCTGGAGTCTTCTTTGGCATTTTCAGACTCTCTAAATATGAAAGCACCAAGCGAGCATGTACTAGTTCGGGCTCGTTAAATCCATGGATCAGTGTATCAAGCATTATTTTCCCATCTCTTCAAGCTTGTTAAAAAATGAAGAGGGAACCGAGTTGGCTTTCCTGGACTCGTTAAAACTTAACAGGGAAGGAAAGGAAGAAGTTTTCTCTTGTTTTCAATAATGGCAGCATGTCATCCTTGAACATAGCACTCTTTGTTTTCCGATATCCATGTTTCAGTGTACACCTGTGTTCAGCTATCACTTCGAGTTTTCGGACTCCTCCTCTTGTCCATTATACCTGGGGAATCTGATCATGTCTCCTACATGACAGATAAGTCTAGTTGTCCTATCTATCTGTTATACGCTGCCTTGGGTTATCTCTGTTTCGTGCTCACTGTTCAAGGATTATTCTCACTATCTGATTTATAGCCTGATCCAATCACCGTTATATTTGTTATCCTTTTACTTGTGTCTACCTTCTTTTTCCCAGTTCCTAGTCACTCTTGTGATCCGTTGGAGGATCTATTGCCTTCCCTATCACAGTATGGTTCCGTTTCAGCACTTCCTGATGACGAAGACCTCGAGTTTGATGGTAGTACCTCTGGATTCACTTTCATCATTGGTGAACTCCTTTGCTTCAGTTGTCAATTATCATCTATTGGTTGACAAACTGTTGAATCCTCTCCATGTTCGACTTCAGCTTACCCTTATTCACATGGATTGGATTGTACTTGGTTCTTTGGGATCTTGTATGAAGACTTTAGTTCCTCACTTATGAACTAAGTTGCGCAAGACTATGTCCCGTTTCTCTATCCAGCTTCCATATCTTTGAAGACTCATCATTGTTATATTGTGGTTTTGATCCACCTTTGTACATACGTGGTTTTACCCGTATTATATGATGTACTCTCATCTTGTAAAGGAGCTAGTGTTCCAGTAAATTGAACATAGCATCCTCAGATATAGCTTTGTATATGACATTATTATGTATTGGTTTCAGGTACTCCTTCTGCTCCACTGGACTTCTAAGTTTCTCCAGAGTTAGTATTATAATGTATTTCGGCCATCATTCCCCTCTGGCCTCACACATTAGGGGGCATCTGTTATACAGCTGATTGGCACCTCTCCGTCCGAGTGCTGACATCCCTCAGGTCGGCACACAAAAGGACACTTATGGATTGAGGTTTTCCTAGTTTCATTATACCTTGGTTGATGATGAAATACATTGCCTATATGCCCATCTGGTTACTTTGCTATTTTCAGAAGTTGAGTGCATGCGCGACTATCTCTATTGGCATCTCGCGCATATGCATGAGTATTATGTTCAGCAGGTCGCGCATACATCTATGCACGGGTTGCATTTGTATAGAGTCGTGCATCATGCGCGGGTTTCTTTACTACAGACCCGCGCATGGTTTCCTCAAAATTAGTTTTTAAAAACACGAGTTAATGGGAGATTAGTTGCTTCATTTACCTTAATCCCATTAACTGCTATAACCTCCCTAACCTTCGAGAACTGCCTCATTTCATCCATATAAATAGAGGCCTTGGGGAGGGTGTTGATATTCATACTTGGAGAGCAAAGTTATGCTGGTGGATTTTCTACAGAATATTTGGAGTAGAGAAACTCAGAGTCCTTTGGTGACAGAGGAGTCCCTTGTTCAGACATTGGGTTGTAACCTAAACTCCCTCTATTATTGTTAATAAAGCAGATTACTTCTTCCATATTGTGTTTCATGTGTTGTGGCTTGGTAAATGTTTATATTTCATTATAATATGTGATTTGCCTAACCTGCATCTTTATATATGAATCATACTGTGTATTGGAAGAACCTTTGTTAACAGGTTGAAGGAGGAACTATCCTGGAGATTGTAGAAGTGAAGCAAAGAGGAAGAAGTTAGCTTGGATCAACCTTCGTTTATTACAAGTAAGTTCCTGTTACTTCCCTATTTCCTATTTGTGCTTTTACAATCAATTTGTCTGCAAGGTCATAGTATGTTGGTAACCCCCAGACCTAGGTTATTAGGTGAATTATCCATTACAACAATAAGTAATATAATGTGTTCCTGCTTATTAACAACAACAAAAAATTTGGCATTCCATCAATTCTTAATTTTTTTAAATGGTTCATATTTCTCTTCACTAAAATTGACTAAATTTTCTTTAGAAAGTGGAACCATTCTATGATACTCATCCAATTACTACCGTCAGTGGAACAATGTGTCAAGTTCCAGTAACACGAACCTCATTAGAATCCCCAAGAGAACTATATTTGACCACCAAAGAAACTAACATAATTCATTTAGTAAAGCTCTCTAGGTAGATAGGCTGACACATAAAGTGGATCTAGGGACATCATGGCTTATGGGAAAGAACCCATTCTTCTTCTTAACATCCTCTTACCTTCCCTCCAAATAACACAGTCTATTGGAGGTCAAAATTACCCATCCATTCAAATATGAACTAATCGGTTAATGCAGTTAGAATAAGAGAGAGAAAAGCATAAAAAAAATTTTGTTTCCCACCAAGAAATAGTCAAAATATGGTTTTAGAAACAATCAACAATCTATATGGAGTATGAGGTAGGATATTTGATTTTAAAGTGGAATAAAATATATGTGCCTAAAGGGAAACACACTAAATTCCCATAAATATGGATTGAAAAGTACAAAGGAGTTCCTAAGATGGGTTCTGATACATAAAACTTTAGAAATATAGAAGGGGATTAAGATATCCTCTCTGTTTATGGTCAAATTTTGAAAATATACTTTAGTTAGTGACTTTAACACAATCACTGGCCTATACATAGTAGTCTATATTTAATTTTCTACTTTCATAAATTAGGATTGCTTTATGTTATATTTTGTTTATTTTCCATATGAGTGAGTTTTGCTTGTTTCTTTCCTAGAACCATATTTTCTTGATGCTTTGTTTTATCCCAAACAATAGGTGGTGTCCAGTTTTGAAGTGTAGGCTTTAGAATGATATGTTATTCTCATAACTGGTTGAAAAATATGAGGACACACGATGTGACTCTCAATAACAAGGAAGATGCAATGGTCATGGTTAGACCAGGGACACCTTGAGATAATGGACATGGTCATCCTTACATGTAATTTGAAAGATAGACCTGATACATTGTAGAAACCCACTCACACTCACATTGAAATTTGATCATAAGAGGGTTGAAAAGTTGAAATTATAGGGGTCAAAATCTAAAGGGAACCATAGATAGAAAAGTACTGAAGAGCTTATCTCAATATCAATAGAAGGAAAATATACTACAAAGTGCTACAAAGGCACATTTCCTTCCATGAAAAGTTCAATATTGGACAACTAAATAAGCACAAAGTTGGGAAATAAAGTCCAGACATAATAGGGTGCATAGACAACTTCATCAGAGCTATAAGTGCTTAGTGGAAACAGGGAAATGTTTTTTATGTAGTAGTGACCCCATTAGGGCTATCAATTCTTATGGGTAGTGGAGAAACACCTAAGAGATATTATGTTGTGCTAGGTGAAAAATCATTCAAATCCAAAATCTATAAAACCTAAGTACCTAGACAGTAAATCAGTTCATTGATTCACACTACTTAGAATGAACTTCATTATAATATCACTTCAACATAATGAGGTCTCAAAATGGATATACAAGTATGATCATGGACTATGTTGTAAGATAAAGTTCATAGGTATCCATGGCCTATTCAAAACCTTAATGATGGGAGAATAGGTTAATGTGTTCACACTTCAAAATTTATTCTCATTAGGAATGATAGAGGTTCTACCTTTGTCTAATGTGTCACCATTTTTTGAGTCGTCAACAACTCCCCAATTTATGTAACTTAGGGCCCCACCTTGTTAAGGATTTCGATACCAATTTCAATGATTGTGAATAATGATTCTAAAAGTTAAATATTACAACATTTAACAGTGACAACAAACAAAGTAACACAATACACATAAATTTATCATGGAAAACAATTTTATAGAGAAAAACCAACAAACCAGTGAGCTCTATCGCTCATATATTATAAACACTCTTAACCAATGTTTACAACAATGATTTATAAGATCTTAACAACTCAAGCGCGAATTCACTACATCTTACTTCTCAACTCATACAAGTTATGTTTCAAGTGCTCAGTACATTTAACCTTTCACATTACATCATATTTATAGATGAAACACTCTAATTCATAACAACTAAATTAGTTATAGCCGAATTCTCTATTAATGGAAATACATAATTTCCTAACAACTTTCATTTGTTCTATTCCAATCGACTTAACCAAGTCAACCTAGGTGGAACACCAATCAAGCTTCTCATCATTCAAGTGTTCATTGACTTGTCAACAAGTCAACTATTCTACTATGTTAGTCGACTAGACTACCACTATCTATTGATTTCAATTCTAGTTGATCATTCGACTAGACTTCCATCATATGTTGACTTTATAGTAAACTTGTTGACTAGTCAATTATCAACTTCAATAATCAATTTACATGAAAAGAATATAACATTCCCAACATTCTCCCACTTGTTTTTTCTTTTCATACACAAGATATTTTAGAACATCATTTCACTCTACCAGGCCTGAGAATTCCATCAATTCACTACACCAAGTAAACTTCTCGGTGATCACAGACTTGGTTAGTGACTCTATAGTATTATTCAATGTGCTTCCTTTTCTAAGGATGCTTTCTAGTTCTCCACCATTTCTCTCACAAAATGGTACTGTGCATCAATATGCTTTGTCTTTGAATGGTATGTTGGTTTCTTTTCCAAGAATATTTCACTTTGACTATGATAATTTAACCTAACAACATGTTATTTGAACCCAACTTCTAAACAAAATCTCTGTAACCAGAATTCCTCTTTGCTTACATGAGTAGCTTCCATGTTCTCAACCTTAGTAGTCAATGGTGCAACAACCAACTGCCTCATATTCATCCAACTGACTTCCCCAATGAATAATTTGAAAATATATCCACTGGTTGACCTTCTAGAGCCGAGATATATATCCCAATCGAAGTCGAAAAAACCATGTATAATTATTATTTTATTACTTTCAAGTTTTCATTTGTAGTAGATTTCATATTCCATTATGCCATGCAAATACCTAAATACTTTTTTAAAATTGGCCCAGTCTCTTTTCTAGGTTTCGACATGTACCTTCTCAACACTTCCACTGCATGGGAAATATTAGGTCAAGTATAGACAGTTGCATACATCATACTAACTATAGAACTAGCAAGGGAACACGTTCCATGTACTCTATTTATTCATGTGCCTTAGGACATCGTTTAACAAATAATTTAACTCCTATAGGGATAGGGACCTGTTGAGGCCTAGAAATTCACAGGAAACAACAGAAAGGGATTCTCCCCAGTCAACGTTCCCAACTAACCCATGACTGTTTCAAATGGGGAATCCGTCCGGTTTGCGGTCCGGCTACCGTAGGTCAAAGTAACAAAACAAAGGTTTCACCGGTTGCGGCCCGATCCATCGTATTTTGTATTTTTTGACTAAAGTATGAGATGCAAGTGCCTAATTAACAATGTAGAAAGATAAAGATGCAAAGAGTAGTCACAATGTGATGCGCAGGTTCTTACCTCTCATCTTATAACTCGCAAGCATCCAAATCATGCAAGAAAATAAATACTAAATAAACTATCTATCCCTAGGGAGCAGAATTATCATTCATTGGTGAGTAACATATTTAGTACATGCGTCATGAAAAGTCACAGATAGCTGATACTACTTTCAAGACACATGAACAATTACAGATATTTGAACAACCAGATAGCCAATTTTTTATGAACAACCTTCATTACTCATAGTGGAAAACATCAAAAAATATACTGAAAAGCATTAAAACAAGAACATAGGTTCAGGGAGTTAAAACACTCTCACAGTTAATGAAACACAGCTGAAAATGAAATAGTTCCCCTTCAACATTGTTCATTTAATCACATAGATACATTCCACATTACACTTTCTCCAACAGGAAAAAGTTGTAGTTTCTGATTGTAAAATGAAATAGTTCCTCTTACAAGCAAATGGTTTACAATTTTTTTCCAGGGAAAAAGTCCCTGTCTAAGTTCTACTTTCAAATATTTAAACTATAATTGCAGACCACTTGGGCTGCCCTCCAAACATATGACCTTTCGGTTTCTCGAACGTTTCGTATCCCTCTCTCCATATTTTCTTCGTATGCTCATGATCAGTTGGGTAACTGTTGGACCCTTCAGATCTATGTCCCTGTCACTATTCATTTCGCCCCTTGAGTTCCTGTCTCCCATCTGTATCTTCACGCGGCGGAAATATGAGCAGTCTTTTGGCTTTTTCTGCAATTGATCAATCATGCATCACTCACCGGGATTGCATGCTAAAATGAAACGTCAAATTAAATCAATTAAAGCAGCTAATCCACAAGAAATGGCCAGGTGCATCACTTATACTACTTTGTCCACCTACAGGTTCGACAAACCTAACCAATGACGGTCAACAGGAAACTCTTCAGCGGCCAAAAATACTGACGTCGGAAGGGTAGACCAATCTGCCGGCGGGAAAACTTTAAATCGGAAGCCGGAACGATAATGACTTCGGAAGCCAATTGGTTCACACAGCTGCAACGGCGGGAAAGGAAAAAGAAAACGAACAAGTGACCTGCATCGGCAGCGGAGTGTTTTTCACTTCGGGTGGCAAATTGATTTGGGAGCCTCAACGACGGAAGCGAAAAGGTTAGGGACACGATACCTGAGGGTGGGAATACTCTCAATCAAAAGTCAGAAGACATTTTACATCGGACAATAAATGGATTTCCCAGCCGCAACGATGGAAGAAGAAAAGTTACGGGCAAGCAACTAAAAAACTAATGCATCGGCTGGCGGTGTGTTTTGGACTTCGAGCGTTGAGTTGCTTTGAGAGCTGCAACGGTAGAAGCGCAAAGGTAATGGCCTCTTATCAAACATATTTTCAATGCCCGATGTATAAAAATGATTTAAGTGTTTTGGACAGTTCTCAAAATTCAACAACAGACAAAAACTAGCTTCACCTCTGAAACGACGACCCAAAACAAAGAAACTTGATCCGATCGACAAGCAAATAAAACTGCGACCTGCAACAATTTCCATCACAATCAAATTTGAAAACCAGGGCGAGAGTTAATCTTTAGAATCATCCAAAATTAAACATGACCAAAAAATTCAAAGAATCCAACTATTAAAAACAACGCTAAATCATGAGGAGGGGCCCAAAATTTAAGAAATTTGGGGAGAATCGTTGCAGCTGCAACAATTGGCGATTACCTGGTGAACCTAGATATCTGGGTGATTGTTCTTTGAGTGACAGACTGTTTAAAAAAAAATGCATCTATTGAATTCTTCTAGCTATCTGGATTTCTTGAATGACGGAGGTGTGTACCTTTAATCATTGATGATAGTCCAATTTGGGATAGTGGAAACCAAGATTTTCAAGTCCAGATAACTCTGTTGAGGCCAGAGGATGAGTTTCATTATTACTTTTGTCTTCAGGTAGCTGGTAGCTTGGACACCACAGGATTGTAGCATATGGTAAACATAAATATTCGTTTGTTCCTCATTCCCATGCCTTTTTAGCACTTTTTTGTGATTTTTGGACTTTTGTCCCTTTTCATATGATTCCTCCTGCCTGCCTTTCTTACTGAATTTTAATTCAGGATCCTCTATCCCGTAGTGTCATTTTGTGTGAGCGGTGTGCTTCATGTTTCAGCTCATGGACGGAGAGGATCTTTCGGCAATTTAGTACTTATGATCCAGCATCTTCTTTGATGTATGATGCTTTCATAGGAGTTTTTTTATTCTTATTTTCCTTTTGGCATTCGTTTCTTGACATGGGATCATTTATATTTAATATACTGTTCACCTTGCTCCTTTCCATGGGTCTTCTGCTGTCGCTCCTTAGAACATTTTAAGTGTGACATGGATGGAGCCTCAACATAGTCACTTCCAGACTCTTCGAATCCAGTTTATTTCACAGGGATTAAGCAGGACTTCAATGCACACAGAGCTTATTCGAGAAAACTGCTAAACTGGAAGAAGTTCTTTTAGCAACACACAGTCTGAGACCCAAAATTTTTTATCATTCCCAAACATTTTGATGTTCTCCATGCAACCACGGGTTCGTTCCCTTTATTGGAATCAAGAAAAATCAAACTAAAACAAACTGAAAAACATGACTCACAAGACAGCCAAACAGATTATTTATATACAAGACAGAAGAACTCAAAGAAACTCAAGAAAAATAAGGTTTGAGAACCAAACCATTCACTGGTAATTTCTCTTCCCATCCCTGTAGATCTTGCAACTTATAAGTAGAAGGGCCAAGCTTTGCCACTATCTGAAAAGGGCCTACCCACAACTGCTGGAATTTAGTATGTTTCCCTTTCTCATCATGGGGGTGATCCCACTTGAGGACTAAGTCTCCCACTTCAAATTCTTTTGTTCCAGCTTTATGTTTGTCGAACCATCTCTTTATTAACTCCTGTTGTTTCTTAAAGCATTCTCTCGCTTTAGATCTAGCCTCTTCTGCTTTCAGAAGATTGCATATCCTCATCTGCAGAACTTCGTTCTCTGACCCTCTGGACTCTTGAGCTAGTATGGAAGATGGTAGCATGATATTGGGAGGAAGAATGGCTTCTTTACCATAGACAAGGGTATATGGAGACACTCCAATCGAAGACTTGGGGGTGACTCTATCATCCCAAAGTGCATTTGGTAATGCTGAGTGCCAACTCCTCTGGTTTTCTATCATAGTCTTCTTTAAAATTCTAATCAGATTTTTATTAGAGGATTCAGCCAGGCCATTTCCTTGTGGATAGTAATTAGTAGAATAATGCACTTTTATCCCTTTATCATGAGCAAAAGCAGTCAATTTAATTGATGAAAAGTACTTAGAATTATCAAATACTAACGAAACTAGAACTCCAAACCTGGTCATGATATGATCTTGTAGGAAGCTGATGACCGCATCTTCATTTATCTTGTGCAGCGGGATAGCTTCGACCCATTGAGTGAAATAATCGGTCGCCGTTAGAATGTACTTGTGTTGCATAGAGGAATTCGGTTTTATTTCTCCAATAATATCCAACCCCCATTGCTCGAATGGCTCGGTGATCATCACAGGCTTTAGGGGTGCTGCTGCCTTAGGTTGTCTCCCACTACACCTTTGGCAAATATCACACTTCTTGACATGTGCGTGTGCATCTTTGAAGAGCGTAGGCCAATAGTAACCGGCTCTGAGGATTTTGTGAGCAGTAGTATCTCCTGAATAATGTCCCCCAGCAGGCCCGTCATGCAAATCTGTCATTACTTTTTTCACATCTTCTTTTTCTAAGCACCTCAGGAGAACTCCGTCATAGTTTTTCCTGAATAATATACCTTCAACAATTTGATAGGATGCTGATTTGAGATGCAGCGCTCATCTTTTCTTAGAATTCCAATGTTCGGGTAACAACCCTGTCTGTAAGTAATGCACGAGGTCTCTGTACCAAGGCTCGGGAGCTGTAAACAAAGGACATACATCCATTAAATGTAATTCGGCTTCATCTTCCTAGGCGTGCTCTTCATGGTTCCCATTTTCAGTCATCAGTTTCCACAACCCTTGTCCTTTGACTATAGAGGCTGGTTTGAATTCAAGATCGTACTCTTGAAGAGCTATAACCCAGTTTCCTCTTCTTTCTCCTAACTCCTTCTGTATAAGAAGGGACCTTACAGCTGGGTAGGGGACTATTACCTTGGTTTGATTCTTCAAAATATAAGGCCTGAATTGCTTCACTGCTTTGAATAATGCATAAGCTTGCTTATCAATGGCTGGGTAATTTAATTCAGCCCCTTGTACACCAATGCTCATGAAGGATATTGGGAATTCATCCCCCCCATCTTCCTTTTGCGTAAGCACAGCTGCTAGCGAATCTTCAGATGCAAAGGTATACAGAATAAAGTCTTTATCAAAATTTGGGCTTCTCAGGGAGGGTGCGTGTGCAACAACAGTTTTAATTTTGCTGAAAGCGTTCTTCTCGATCTCGGTCCACTTGAATTGTGCATTTTGCTTCACCATTTGCTACAATGGCTTGACAATTTGAGCGAAATCATGCACAAATCTTCTCACGAAGTTAACTGTTCCCATAAATGATTGCATCCCTTTTTTATTATGGGGTAAGGGAATTTGTTCAATGGCCTTAATTATTTCGGGATATATAGAAATTCCCTCCTTCGATACTATGTGACCAAGCAGCTTACCCTCCGTAACAGCAAACACACATTTTTTGGGATTTAGTGAGATGCCATATTTTCGACAGCTTTCAAAAATCTGCCTTAAGTGAAACACGTGCTCTTCTTTCCTTTTCGAGAATATAGTAATATCGTCAAGGTACACTACCGCACTATGGCCAATCAATCCACAGAAAGCTATGTCCATAGCCCTCTGAAATGTCGCTCCAGCATTTATCAGCCCAAAGGGCATCCTTCTATAGGCAAAGGTTCCCCATTTGGTCCTGAACGTTGTCTTCAATCTGTCTTCTTCGGCTACTAATACCTGATTATAGCCAGAGAAACCATCTAATAATGAAAACAGTTCAGAGCCTAAAACCATTTGTAGCAATTGCTCCATGGGTGGGACAGGATAGTTATCTTTGCCTGATGCACAGTTTAAGTTCCTGAAATCCACATAGAGTCTAATTTCTCCAGACTTTTTCCTTACTGGTACCAGATTTGATACCCACTCAGAGTGTCTTACCTTGAAAATGATTCTAGCATCCAATAATTTCTTCACTTCACTCTGAATAAGCGGTTCCAATTTTGGATGCATTTCTCTCAAAGGTTGTTGATACAGCTTGACGTCGGCTTTAATGGGGATGACATGCTTGATGATGCTGGTGTCGTATGTTTTCAAATATTCGTATGTCCATGCGAAAACATCTTTATATTGTTTAAATGGACTAACGAACTTGTCTCTTTCTGTTGGTGAACAACATTTGCCGAGATTCACAAATTTAGGATTCGTTTCAGTCCCTAAATTAATCAGCTCGAACTACAGAGATGAGCTGTGGGTCTTCACGTTGGTTGGTCTTCTGAACTTTTCATTTAAATCAAACATTTTTTCTAACGTTCTGACTCCTTTAGGAATGAAATTATCGTAATTCAGCTCAGCCTAATGTTCTTCATCATCTATGATCGCTCCTTTAAACACCTCGTCATTTGTTAAACATTCTATAATTTGTTGGTCATCATCGAACAATCGTAGGTTCGTAATCATATCAGGTACATAGGGCCTGAAAAGTAATTCAATAGAGCATCGATTATTAGTGGGTACCAACCTAGCGGCTGATGTGGCCAACAGGTCAGTTGCTGCATTTTTAAGCCTTGGAATTGAAATAATATTGAATGCATTAAAGCATTTAAGCAGATCCCATACCTCATTTTGGTAAGCCTTTAAGTGAGGAGAAACACAATGTATTTGATTCCATATTTGTTTCACAATAATTTCGGAATCTTTAAAAACTTTTAGATTACTTACCTTTAATTCAATCGCTTTCTTTAGTCCCTGCACCAGCGCTTCGTACTCAACTGTATTATTAGTACAATCAAGCTCTAATCTACATGAGAGAAAAATTTTGTTCTTCTGGGGGTCGATCAGGACACCACCGGCCCCTGGCCCTTCTAATGTCTTAGAGCCATCAAAAAATAAAGTCCAAAAATCACTAACTACTAAATGCGAATCTATTCCTACTGCTAAGCTTACTATGTTACAGTCAATCTCATCAGCCTGTGAGAATTGAAGGAGATCAGGCTAGGTGTCAGATGTGTTACTGGCTTCCTCTGCTTGATAATTCCCTGGTTCCAACTCAATAAAATAGTTTCCCAATACAGAATCCACTGGTACATTCTTCTCCTCCAATTGAGTAACATTGTACTTCATATGAGGTTCTCTTAAAATCTTAATCTGGTTCAGACTCCCTTTGTATGGAAACCATAGATGCGACCAATCCAAGGAAAAATATCCATTTAATTTGGCCGACCAATCTCTGCTCAGGACAAGACCGTAAGCGTCTGGTATATCAGCCACCACGATGTTAATGACTTGGCATACTGTATCATTGGATGCCAGATGGACTAGGACATCTTCCATCTCACCAATTACCTTTACATCTGTCCTATCCAACTGAACAAACCTCCATGTGGATGGCTTAGGCTGCCCATTTATCCTTTTACAGACCGATATTGGCATGACATTAACTGACGCCCCTGAGTCTACCAGAAAATTGTGCACGTTATGATTAAAAATTTCAAACGTGAGGAGGAAAGGTGGATGTTTACTTTTAGACTTACCTCCAACGCTAGTTTCTCCAATTTCTTCTTCCTCCTAAGGTTGATTATCAGTGGGCAGATTCTCATCCGATGCTTCAAGTGCTTTCAATAGTCTTTCTTTTTGCTGCGGCACTTTACACATTTCGAATAGTGGACCATTCGCTTTTACCTTCTTTAAATCCTCCACGATGTCATAATCCATCGGCTGCTCAATGGGATGAGGTTTATCAGTATTCATCTTTTCTTCCTTTGGCCTAGCAAATGTATTACTCTGCTTCGGCTCTTGGCTGGTAATCGTGAATTCTGGAATCTTATCAACTAAGGATTTATTTTGAAATTTCTTTACATTTATTTGCAGCCTTTTGATCTTTGGTAGAATGAGACAGTTTTCTTTAATTGGCCCTTGGCTCCTTGTTTCCATGTTGGTTTCCATGACGTCCTTGTAGCCCTGATTCTTTTCCTCTTCAGCATCAAATAATGAAACAGAATCCCACAAAACCATGGTTTCCTCTTCTTGTTCCTTTGTTGACGTAGTATTCTCTTTTCTCTCTTCATCTCCATCTTCTATTAATCTAGAATCCAACAGCTGATTCATGACCAACGTCATCGAATTTATCCATTGAGGACAATTCTTTTCAGAGTGTGGTTATTGGTGGAAAGTGCAAAAATTGTCCATGCCTACCTCTGTTAAATTCATAGATGCAGTATTGTGAGGAGGAGGTTGAGACTGATTGTTATCCTCTCTTTTCTTATAATATGGCTTATAAAACTTTTGTGTTTCCTTCTCTTTCTCCAAATCTATGATTTTGTTGGAAAGCTTCTGCATCATTTTTTCCATATTTTCGTAATCTAGCGATTTCTCTTCCTTAGGTTTAGTAAACAATAAGGCTTTCCTTCCTGTACCTTTCTCTCCCGACTATTTTGGATAATATTCAATACTTTCTCTTTCAGCTTCCACTACTTCTGCTTATTCATAGGTTTCCGTCAAGGTAGGATTGGCCCTACCTTTGGCAAACATGGCCAAATCAAGACCTAAAGCTGAAGTATAATATTCAACCAGAACTTTGTCTAAAGGTTTATCCATTTCAGAAAAATTCTTGAAATAGGCTCCAAACCTTTGTGTGAAACTGTGCACCTTTTCCTTTCTTTCTTTCTTCAAGGCTCATAGCCCTTTCATGAGGGCGGCATGAGTTTTATGAGTTGCATACTTACTTCTAAACATTCTTTTGAAGGTATCCCAATCAGGGATAGAGTTAGCAGGCAACCCAAAGTACCATGATGCTACAGCTCCTTTAAGGGTATGCGGGAATAGTCTGCAAACTACATCTTCATACTCCCCGGCCCTTAATCCTTCAATTTCCAAGTAAAAAATTTGTAGGTGATCATGTACTAGTATTTTCTCATTTGGTTCAAACTTGGGCAACATCTTGTCAAAGGCTTGAGGTAGGTCGTGTAATGGAGGTGTCAGGTTTAACGGTGATCTGGCTCTCCAAGTAGGTGGTATATTTGGTGGGTTAGGTGGTGGATTAGCATTTACTCCTGCCATGAGTCTAGGTGGAGAGTGAGGAGGTGAGCCAATAGGAGTGCGAGCAGGAGAGCTGTGAGGGGTATTTGGGCCTTCTAGGTTCAAAGGTAGTATAACTTCTTGTAAGGCTGTTTCTACAAGTTCTTCCCAGTCTCCAACCAACACTGAGTCTTCTACTATAGGACGATCTTTCCTTTTATATTCTCTTCTGGGCAATTCATAGATGATTGGAAATCCTCCAATCTTCTTTACATATTCCCTGGTGAATCTTCTTAGATCATTAACAACTTCGTTGCCAATAGAATATAGATGTTCTCTTTCTTCCAGAATTGGATTATGAATCCCACTGCTTTCAGAACTATTACCGGTGGAATAATATCGGGAAAATGGGTTTCCTCAGCCAGCCATGCACTGGCGGCCCTCCTTCTAGCACCAATTTATTGAGGCCTGGAAATTCACTGGAAACAACAGAAAGGGATTCTTCCCAGTCAACGTTCCCAACTATCCCGTGACTGTTTGGAATGGGGAATCCATCCGGTTTGCGGTCCGGCTACCTTACGTCAAAGTAACAAAACAAAGGTTTCATCAGTTGTGGCCCGATCCACCGTATTTTGTATTTTTTGACTAAAGTATGAGATGCAAGTGCCTAATTAACAGTGCAAAAAGATAAATATGCAAAGAGTAGTCACAATGTGATGCGCAGGTTCTTACCTCTCGTCTTATAACTCGCAAGCATCCAAATCATGCAAGAAAATAAATACTAAATAAACTATCTATCCCTAGGGAGCAGAATTATCATTCATTGGTGAGTAACATATTTAGTACATGCATAATGAAAAGTCACAGATAGTTGATACTACTTTCAAGACACATGAACAATTATAGATATTTAAACAACCAGATAGCCAATTGTTTATGAACAACCTTCATTACTCACAGTGGAAAACATCACAAAATATACTGAAAAGAATTCAAACAAGAACATAGGTTCAGGGAGTTAAAACACTCTCACAATTAATGAAACCCAGCTGAAAACGAAATAGTTCCCCTTCAACATTGTTCATTTAATCACAAAGATACATTCCACATTACGCTTTCTCCAACAGGCAAAAGTTGCAGTTTCTGATTGTAAAACGAAATAGTTCCTCTTACAAGCAAATGGTTTACAATTTTTTTCCAGGGAAAAATTCCCTGTCTAAGTTCTACTTTCAAATATTTAAACTATAACTGAAGACCGCTTGGGCTGCCCTACCCCTCCAAACGTATGACCTTTCAGTTTCTCGAACGTTTCATATCCCTCTCTCCATATTTTCTTTTTATGCTCATGATCAGTTGGGTAACGGCTGGACCTTTCAGATCTATGTCCCTGTCACTATTCATTTCGCCCCTTGAGTTCCTGTCTCCCATATGTATCTTCGCGCCGTGGAAATATGAGCAGTATTTTGGATTTTTCTACAATTGATCAATCGTGCATCACTCACCGGGATTGCATCCTAAAATGAAACGTCAAATTAAATCAATTAAAGCGGCTAATCCACAAGAAATGGCCAGGTGCATCACTTATACTACTTCGTCCACCTACAGGTTCGACAAACCTAACCAATGACGGTCAACAGGAAAATCCTCAGTGGCCAAAAATACTGACGTCGGAAGGGTAGACCAATCCGCCAGTGGGAAAACTTTAAATTGGAAGCCGGAACAATAATGACTTCGGAATCCAATTGGTTCACACAGCTGCAACGGCATAAAAGGAAAAAGAAAACGAACAAGTGACCTGCATCGGCAGCGGAGCGCTTTTCACTTCGGGTGGCAAATTGAATTGGGAGCTGCAACAGTAGAAGCAAAAAGGTTAGGGACACGAGACCTGAGGGCGGGAAGACTCTCAATTAGAAGTCGGAAGACATTTTACATCGGACGATAAATGGATTTCCCAGCCACAACGGCGAAAGAAGAAAAGTTACGGGCAAGCGACTAAAAGACTGATGCATCAGCTGGCGATGCGTTTTGGACTTCGGGAGCTAAGTTGCTTTGAGAGCCACAACGGCGGAAGTGCAAAGGTAATGGCCTCTGATCAAACATATTTTCAATGCCCGATGTATAAAAATGATTTAAGTTTTTTGGACAGTTCTCAAAATTCAATAACGGAAAAAAACTGGCTTCACCTCTGAAACGGTGACCCAAAACAAAGAAACTTGATCCGATCGACAAGCAAATAAAACTGTGACCCGTAACAATTTCCATCATAATCAAATTTGAAAACTAGGGCGAGAGTTAATCTTTAGAATCATCCAAAATTAAACATGACCAAAAAATTCAAAGAATCCAACGACTAAAAACAACGCTAAATCATGAGGAGGGGCCCAAAAATTAAGAAATTTGGGGAGAATCGTTGCAGCTGCAACAGGACCTTAATTGGTTTGCACTCCTACATGTTGAAGTGTTTCAAAACTGTATGAGTCAACATATTTATTTTTCTTTAACTAGATCCTTATACCTACTCAATCTCTTTTAATTTCCATTCCAAGAATGAAATGAGTTGCACTAAGATCCTTCATGTTGAACTTCAAGGACAACTATAGTTTCACCTCCATGATAAGATCCATATTTTTTTTTACCAACAACATATTGTTGATAGATAAATTTACATATAAAAATTTATCATCAAATTTCTTGCTATACTCATGGTGATCAAACTTCTCACAAAACCTAAATGTTGGATATTTAAAAATAATAATTTATGGTACCATGTCCTAAATGATTTCTTTATGCCATAGCAATGCTTCTTGAGATTGCAATCTAGCTCCATCTCCACTTTCATCTTGAATCCTTTAGGATTCTTCATATAAATTTATTCTTCAACATCACCATCAAGACATGTTGTCTATACATCCATTTATTCTATTTCAAGATTAAATGTTGCAACTAAATATATTTGAACTCTAATGGAAGTTAAATTTTCCATAGGAGAGAAGATCTCACCAAAGTTGTCTCCCTCAACTTAGGAATAACCCTTTGCTACTAGTTGATCCTTGTACTACCAACATGCTTCCTTTCATTTCGTAACAAAACCAAATCCAATGTTTCATTCTTTTGTAAGGACTCCATTTCATCTTCCATGGCCTTTTTCTAGAGTTTACCCTCTTTTTAGTCAATCTCTTCCTTTACCAACCTAGGATCCTCTTCTATGGAAGTTAATGCAAAATCATAGTGAAATTATAGTGGATTGTACCTTCCAGGTTATTTATTTTCTTAGCCATACCTCTTGATTATCATAGTCTGTAGTTCTACCTCTTCATTAGATTTAGTCAACTCATCTGAATCACCACATTTGTTGTTCCATTGGAACTCTATCTTTTCTGGTTCATTTTCTCTTTTATCCTCTTCTATATTGGAAGTACCTATGACTTCTCTAAATATCACATATCTACTATAAATTGGCTTCCCTATGACCAAATTCCATAGCTTATACCCTTTCACTCCATTTGTGTACCTAATGAAGATGCATTTTTTAGTATTATTATCGATTTTTCTTATTTTATCCTTTGGGACATTCCCAAAGGAATCACACCCAAAAACTTTGAATGTGCAAGAGATGGAATTTCCCTATCCCATGCCTCATATGGATTCTTTTTTACCAAATCCATCAATGATGACCTATTTTCCAAGTAACATGTTGTGTTAACTACCTCTTCCCAGAATGTGCCACCTGCACCACTGAGCATGCTCCTTGATTTTTCCATCAAGGTTCTATTCATTCTTTTATAAACTCAATTCTATTGATGTGTTTATGGATTTTTGTTTTGTCGAGACATACCATGTTGTTTGCAAAATGGGTCGAACGTCATCCTACATAATTATCCTCGGTTATCAGTTAGCACCTTAATATTTCTTTCATCCTTATTTTCTACTAGAGATTTGAACTCATGAAACCTTTCAAAACCATCATATTTATTTCTCCAAAAATATAGCCATGTCATTCTATAGAAATCATATATTAAAAAGATGTAATACTAGGATCCCCCTAGTGATGGGACTAGTACTAGTACAAACACATCAATATGTATTAACTCCAGTATTTCCTTGGACCTTGTGGCATAAGTAAGGAAACTTACACAACTTTGTTTACCATAAATACAATGTTCATAGAAGTCCAATTCTAGAGAGTAATAAAAAATACCTTCAACCTTATCTTTACTCTGAATAGCAGGAAGACCTTTCTCACCAATATGTCCTATATGTTGATACCACAACATGGTTGATTCAACTAGAAAACAAGATATGTTGTTGGATTAAGGAAAGACTACATTCACACATCAATTGGTATCTATTATTCCCAATATCTTGTACAATGTTCCATTATGAACCCCTCTCATCAGTACCATCACTCCTCACACCATTTTACATGAATATTTCTGAAACTTAGGCTACACACAAGCATTTCCCATATTGCTAATAGATATCAAGCTTCAATACAAACTTGGAATATGAAATACCCCTGGAAGAGTTCTTGTCCTTCCATCTTTGAGTATCATTCAAACTTTACCTCATCCAATAATCTTGGTTGGTGAATCATATCCTAGAAGAAAATCACTGCTTGTTTTCCCATTGATTCTTTGCAGTATCTTCTAATCCTAAGACATTCAACAATATAAAATATGCTAAGAAAATTCGGATTGTACTCCTTTCGTTATTGTTGAGATTCTAGAAATATTATGATGTCATACATGTCAAAGTTTTCAGAGGATCACAACAACCCACTTCTCTCGATCTACAAGGATATCCTCCATTTTGAGCTTCCAAAGCTCAAAATTTTGTCCATTAAACATTTCAATTTCTATCCATGAACTGTTGGTCATTCTAAGTAAGAATCAATGTTCTAGAATTCTCACTAAAACTAGGTATTCTCTATAATCATGATCAAACTACAAAACCCTTAGCAGCAAAGGCGTCTCCATGAACCTAAAAAATGGCTTTGATACCATGTTAAGTATTTTGATACTAATTACACTGATTATGCATAATGGTTATAAGAATTAGATATAATAGAATTCAACAATGGAAAGAAACATGGTCATGCAATACATATAAATTTATCATGGAAAAACCTTTATAGAGAAAAACAAACAAAATAGTGAGATTTACCATTAATCTATTATCAAATCTCTTAATTGGTGTTTACAACAACAATTTAAAAGATTGCAATACCGCAAGCATAAATTCACTACACTTTACTTCTCAACTGATGCAAGTTTTATTTCAAGTGCTCAATACATTTATCCTTTGACAGTACATCATAAATATAGATGCAACACTCTAATTAATAAAAACTTAATTAGTTACAACTAACTTCTCAAATAATGGTGATCCATAACTAAAATATCATACAACCTTATCAGAACTCTATACTCGAAATGAGAACTTTGGCCCTTAAAATCCATTTTTTCTGTTAAAAACACCAAAATCAACTTGCAAATAGAAAAGTAACACTCCCAGTAGCACTCCTTTTTGTTTCAAGGTTAAAAATACAACCATTTCCTTTAAAACCCATATTATTGCAAACAATAGCCTTAACCCTTTAATAGAAAACTAATGCTACTAGTACCACACTGGTTTTTTCAAAGGATAAAATTATAACTTGTTGGAAAGCATAGAATTATTAATCACTATCATAGTTTCACATGGGGTGTAGAATATATATTGAATGTGTATACTATTAAGTCACTCCTTGCGTAAGGTCATCGATTCAAAACTCTGTGGGTGCAAGCCTAAAAAACAATCAATATCATTGGTAGAAAAATCTTAAATCCAACCTCTAAATTGAAAAAAAAGCTAACATTGTTGCATTTTTGAAACCATGGCCTCGAAAAATAGGGCCTCCCCTGTTCATGGCCATCACTTCCTCATCTCCTTGTTTTTTGTATATAAAGTCTTTTTATAAAAAAATTATAATTTTTATAAAAATTAAAAAAAAACTATAAAAATAAACAAAATTATTAAAACTATTAAAAAATTTAAAAACATTGAAGAACAATTTAAAAATTAAAAAACACAATTAAAAAATTTATAAAAAAAAAAAACTTCTACCACCCTACCCCTCCCCCCAACTTTCCCTCCCTTCCCCTCCCCCACGTGAACTCTTCCCCTCCATTACACTCCCCTCACCCATTCCCCCCAAATCCTCCCCCCTTCTCCTCCCCTCACTNGACGGTCATCGAGCCATGATTTGATGCTGGGCATTGAGCCATAGATAATGGACATTGCAAGGGGTGAACATTTGTGCCCATCAAAACATAATTTTATTCCCAACAATTGAGTTGTGGCTCGATGGGCATTGCCAAGGAGAGGAGGGTGGGGGAGGGGGAAAGGGAGGGGAGGGAAGGGGAAGGAAGGGTGAGGGGGCCAGGGAATCAAGGACGCGAGGGAGGGGAGGATAAGAGGAGTGACGGAGGGGATGGGGAGCGGGAGGGGACGAGCAATGGGAGGGAAAGAGTGGGGGCAGAGGGGATAGAAGGGTTTTTCTTTATTTTTTAATTTTATAAAATTTTGTTTAATTTTTTAATAGTTTTTTTTCATTTTTAATAGTTTTTATCGTTTTTTTTTGTTTTATTTCAATAATTTAAAAAAAAAAATTAAATATTTTTTTTAAATTTTGTTTATTTTTTAAAATAATTTTAATTGTTAAGGATTTATATATATATATCATTATTGGCCTTTTTATGTGATTAAAACAAATTAGTCGATGGGTTTCCAAAAATTTGTAATTTTATCCCCAAAAACAATGGTGTGCTATCGGTAGCACCATTTTTTCGATTAGGAGGAAAAAATAGCCACTAAATGCACCCTATAAAAAAAGAACTATTTATATTTCTCGTTAAATTGTATAATGTGTTAACTTCCTAACAAATTTCATTTATTACTGTCGACTTGACTGAGTCAACCTTGGTGAACTGCTATTTGAGCTTCTCATTGTCCAAGTGTTCGTCAAATTCTTTCTTTCTTTATGCTCATCGAATTCTTGTCGACCAGTCAATTATTCTAGTCGGTCAGTCAACCAAAATACCATCATTTTTCGATTTCAATTCTAGTTGGTTACTTGACCAGACTTCCAAGGTATGTCAACTTTAATTCTAGTTGAGTTGTTGACTAGTCGACTATTGAATTTGATTTTCAATTTACATCAAAGAATATAAAATTCCCAACACAATTTAAATTTTGAATCAAAGGTTACTAGTCCAAATGCCCTTTTCTTTGGAAATGCTTCTACAACTACAACTTGAACACAATCTTTGGTATGGCATGTTTTGTTGGATTATTTCTGACACCCTTTTACTTTCCTTCTCATTATGTTGCATACTTGGAAATAATCAAAAGTTTGCTCTGCCATCTATTCTTCTTATCTGAGAAATACACCCTTGAAGAGTTGAAGATATATTAATGAAAAAACTAGTCCTAATTTCGTAAACTTGGATTGACTTTAAGTTCATGAAATCCCTAATATGTTTGGACCACTCCCAAATCATGATGTGTAGCCTAAAATACAAAAGAAGTAAAACTCACCAAAACATCAACACCTTAAACACATAACTTGTTAAAAATTCAACCCTTTACTCACCTAATGTAATGAAATGTCATCAGTTATGAATCTTACTCAGTGAAAATTGACGAGTTAAACTATGATCCCCCAAACTATCGATGATTTAGCTACTTATGTAGTTGAAACTTAAGATATTTAACTACTTACTTAGTGAAACTTTTAAAATTTACCTACCTATTTAAAAAATTAACCTTCTAACTCCATGAAATGTCAACATGCTATGAGTCTGTCTTGTTGAAGCATTGGAATTTTTGGTCCCTATTCCACCAAAACATTGCTAGTGCTGACCTCTAATATCATGAAGTGTCAACCCTCTAGCCTCCATTTCTTCCAACATTTCCACCTAATCCCCTGAACCATCAATGTTTGTGCCCCTATATCACTCTACCAAGATCCTTCCCTCTGAAAGAAACATATATTGTTGACATTTCATGTTAGAAACATGGTCGTAGAGAAATAAAAAATAAAATTGAATACATAAATAAAACACAGAAGAACAAAGTACAAGAGAAACAATCAGCCCTTGCTTTATTTTGTCTTGCAAAAAAAGGGATACAACCTACAACACATTTGTTGCAACCTCATCTTCAGTCTCTCATAGTCTCCTCTTTCAACCACAATATTCTCTAAAAATCCACAGTCATATTATGTTGGAGCAGGGCCCCGCAGCTACAGGAAAAGCTGCCATAGCGGATCAAGGAAGTCAAAGGAAACAGTACCTGAAGCGGCCGAGAAGAGAGCTCAACCACTCCATTTAAGGTAGCGGCAATGATAGGAGGGCTCAGCTACCCTCATAAATGGAAAAGGAGAAACGGGCCGAGGTATTAAAGATAAAGGAAAGAAGGGGAGCAACTGAGGAAGCGGCACCCATACCCACGATCAGCGCCGAAAATCGTGGAAGACCACAGGAAGCTGTGGTGTGACCAGTAAGCGACAGTTCAAAGTACAGATAGGCCGACTGTCACAGATAGGGTTTTTGGGTTACTAATGGGATAGGCCCACAGTTTTGTATCACGGTGAGACCTTCGGGCCACCTATTTAAGTGTGTATTTTGAATTATGAAGGGTTAGCTAGTGAATTGGTCTGTTAGACTATTATCCATTCAAAGAGTTAGCCAGTTAGTCAGTTAGCTAGCTAGTTGGTTGTCATCAGTATTGTAAGATATTGAGGAAGAGTCGAGCTCTGGTTCTATTATTCAGTTTGTAGTTATCTTACTGTAACTAGTAGACGACTCCTTGAGCATGAATGTAACAATCCACAGGGATTGAGAGAGAGAGAGAGAGAGGATATATTGTAAGAAGAAAACAGTATAGAAGAGAAGAGATCTAAGAGAGAAGGGCTCCCAGCTATGTGCGTGGAGTTTCCCAGAAGATCTCAAATTGCATAAGAGGTTGCAGCGGAACTGTGTTACTCTCTCCAGATATAATATAAACACAGTTCCTGTGGACGTAGCTTCCTCCTTGGAAGTGAACCACGTAAAATCTGTGTGTTGTGCGACTGTTTCATGTGATTGTCTTACACTTATTTGCTATCTGCTATTCATTACATGAATGTTGCTCATCAGTTAATGAATGTATGTATGTTATCCTTCAGTTTACAGTAACATAGAAGGTTAAATGCAAGTTGAATGTGTTGAGTATTCTGTATATGAGTTTATCAGTGCTTGATTCACAATAGTAACAATTACAGTGCTAAGTGACTTCTGTATATGAGTTCAGCAAGTTGAGTGTCATTGATGTTAAGCATGTTAAACTATAGAAGCTTAAGTGAAGTTGTTTAATGCCTTAATGAAGGTTAACTAAGCTATTATACCCAGAGAGGAAGCCTCTAGACCTTGAGAGTTGATGAGCATATTAAGTCTTACAGTAGGAGACATCACAGCGTAGAAAGGCGATATCGCACTGTTGGAGGAGCCGCGGTGTGAGATATCGTAGGTTAAGAGTCGAGCAGAAGAGTAAGTTTGCGCTGCGCATCGTCCTAGAAGCTGCGATGCGATAAGAACCAGTCTGATAGCAGAGTCATCTAGGAAGAGAGAGATAGCCTTGTTAAGAGATCCCACTGGTTATTAGAGTCAAGAGGACCTAGGATGCTACAAAACCTGGTTGAGGACACCTGAATCTTCAGCCACCCCATCTAGGATCACTTCGGGTGAGACTTCAGGCCGTTCTGTGGTCTGTTGCCGAAAGGGCTAGTGACCTAGCGGTTTTGTTGGTACAATAAAGTAAACCCGGGTCTGCACAGTGTCAGATAATAGACCAACAAATGGTTCCGTCGCTGGTTTTGAACAAATTGAAGAGTTGATGTTCTATTGGCATCCTACTAAAGAAGAACTCAACCAGTGGGTTGAGTCTAAGGAAAGATAATTTGCTGCGCAAGAAAACAAGAGTCCTAGGCTTAGCACAGAGGACTGGCTGTAGAAACATATCTTCACAGACCTCCATGAAATATTTTTTGTGACCGATACAAATGAGTTGTACGATTGGTTGTCAAATTTGAATGATAAGCATATATTCAAGAAGAAAAGGAACATTGTTTGGACACCAGAGCTGATTCATATCGTGAAGAGTGTAGATAATCCCATTTCGCGGGCGGTAGACTTCTGGCTTGCGACTTTTCTGGAAGGTTTCATTACAAAGTTTGCAGTTGATCAAAGAAAGAGTTTTAGTGAAGCAAAGAGGTACTTCTTCAAAGGATATTGTGGTAAGTAATTGAACTCTTTAAATTTGTCCCTTAAGATGTTATTATATGAAAAAGGAGTACTGGATATATTCTCAGATGAATAAGTTAAGTAAGTGTAATGTCACAAGATTTTTAGAGTGATTTTGAAGAAATTGGATGTACACGTAGCGGTAAGAGATATAAAGTAGATTTCAGATCTTCCTTCTTTGAAGACAGTTCAGATAGTACTAGAGAACAGAGTCAAAGTAATAGAGAAAGAATAGCAAGGGATATCCCTTACTATCCTTATACCCCATAGAAACCGACCGGGAATCAGAATAATCCCATAGGAACTCCATCTAGTAGTTCACACATAGTACATACTACATTTACACCACCAAGTGGTAGTAATACAGCAAATCAGAATACACCTCGTAGAAACAGAATGGGGGATGGCATGAAATTACCTACCTTTAGGGGTACAGGGGCAGAAGACCCAGAACAGCATTGGTTCCTATGTGAAGCTGTATGGACCATTAAACAGATCCAAGATGACAATACTAAGCTTGTCTAGTTGGCTACTACACTTAGAGAAAGAGCTTTAACATGGTATATGAAGTATACATCAGCGCAGATCAGAACACTCATAGAGTTCAGGACTGCAATGATTAAGGAATTTAAGAAACCCAAGTATGAGTCACAATGTATCACATAACTTAAAGACATCAAACAGTTACCCACAGAGTCAGTATGGGATTTCGATCAGAAATTTAAAGCTCTTATAGACCAAGTTAGTTTTGAGTTTGCACTGGAGCAGCATAAGGAATGGTTCATCGTAGCACTGCTCCCTCATATCAGACTTCCACTAATGCAACAAAAAATCCATACGCAGGATGAAGAATTGGAGATGGCAATGAAACTAGAGGCTTCACCTCTAGCTGAGACTAGTGCAGGTATGACAAACTTACAGAATCAGTTATCCGACCTCACTTTACAGCTACATGAGATTAAGAAAGGAAAAGAGACTGAACAAGAATTATGGTGTACAAAGTGTAAAGGACATGGCCATACCAAAGATAACTGTCCAGTATTTGTTGAGTATCTAGCAAGTGGGGCTCCTAACCCCTTAGTACAGACTCAAGGACCATGGTGTGAAATCTGTAGAACAAGAGGAAATAGACCATAGGAATGCCCTTTACTTCAGAAGTATGTACAAACTCATAAGAATTTATACTGTAACTTCTGTAAGTCAGTAGGACATGATGAAAATAATTGCAGAGCTTATGATCTCATGATAGAGAGAAAACATGACTTCTACAGAGTCCATTCAGAGACATCAGGACCATCAGCAGGTCCACAGCATGAACCGGCTCATGATGGCCGTGGAGGAGGATTCAGAGGACGAGGCCGTGGTGGAGGCTTTGGACGTGGCCGTGGACCGATTGTTTGTTACAACTGTGGAGCCATAGGACATTATGCTAGGGATTGTCAGAACCCTACTACGACATCTAAGTATTGCAAGTCCTATGATCATCCTATAGAATAATGTCCTATCTTGATAACTAACATTAAGGATCCTAAGCCAGCAGTAAACCAGAATATTCAGCTTATTGCTGCTGAGCAGAAAGAACCAGAACCAAGAATCAATATTGTGACTCGCAGCAGTGCTTCTACTAATAGGACATCACAGGACGCCGAAAAGAATAGAGGTCCGAAGTGGGTGCGTAAAGCCACTGATAAATCTACACCACTTGACCTGCCGAAGAACAAAGAAACATTTCAGCAAGCTAAAACTTTCTTTACTGACCCTACACCATCAGGTTCACAGATATTGCCTTGTAGGGGTGTACCATAGTAAAAACCTTGTGGCGTTAGTCCTGTGCAGACATCGCAGGCTACCACATATGGAAGGTGCGAAGAGGATGAGTTGAAAGGAAGTGTACAATCCTTCCTGCGGAGCTGCTTGAAACTTGTACGAAATGAGAAATCCATAGGAGAGCTTTAGCACATCATAGATTAGTATCAGCAGTCTTCTTCTGTGAGCAATACGTAGCGTGCTGTTCATAATATTATGGGCCATACAAGAACAGGAGAAATGAGACTCGCAGCACAAATTGGAGAGTTTGAAATGGATGAGGCAATCCTAGATTTAGGATCAGAGGTAAATATTCTTACTAAGCAGACATGGGAAAAGATGGGTAGCCCTAAGTTAGCCAGATCACCTATCCATCTGCGACTAGCCAATCAGCAAAGGGTATAGCCACTGGGTCGATTACCACAAGTACTAGTTGATATTGATGGAGTTCGCAGCTTTGCAGATTTTGAAGTCATAGAAATTATTGGCGATAGTAGACCGTATCCAGCTTTATTAGGTATTGATTGGGCAATTGATAACATGGCTGTTATCGATTTGAAGAAAATACAAATGACCTTTGAGGATAGACAGATTTAAGTCATCGCACCGTTGGATCCTTTTCAAGGTCCTCGATACATTGAACCTATCAGAGCAGAGGAAGAGGTGTGTAATATGGAGAGCTTCTATCAGATGACTGCTAACCAAAGTGATTATATCAATCCCACCGCAGAAGGACATATTAGAGACGCGATAGCTCATGTGCATCGGATTCGGATGTTGGTTTAGAAAATTGGCAGAATAGACTTTATGAAGTCTCAGCTCGTAGATGTGCATTTATGACTAAGTCACTGCGATGGATTGGCACAGAGGTTAAGGATATTTCATCGTTTGATGGCTTAGCCGATGTCAATGACTTTTTACAGTAGTTTGAGCAAGAAATCCCTCATGAGCAGAGGATGGCAGTTATTGACCTTGCAGTAAGAGCCACACCTGCAAGATGGTGGCATGCACATAAAGAAAATATCTCATCATGGGATGATTTTAAGAGATTGATGATGATCAGATTCTCCAACGACAAGGAGTGCTTACAGCAGAAATATATAGGAGAAAGTGACCTCAGGTCACATATTAAGCTTTGTGAATGGAATTGGTCGGACATTCCATAGGATGAATGGGTTCACCTATTCATTCACACTTTAGACATAGTCCCAAGGAACTGGTACACTGAGACAGAGTTGCGCAGAGGAACGATTACATGGCCAGTTATGATAGACAACTTTCTACTCACTTTCACTTTTGAATCTGAGTACCCAAGCATTGATCAGGCTCTAGAGATTGTAAAGACTAAGATATTTGATTATTGTACCCTACCAGTGTATACTTAGCCTGATTGGTCCATTCAGTTAGAACATGCGCTAGAGTGTTACAACTTCGCAGAAGAGCCAGGTGAGGAGGATGAGAATCCTCACAGTATCAACATTCTAGAGTCAGAAGGGACTCGTGAAGTTGAGGGACCAAAGCTAGACATTCTAGTTGTCACAGAGCCTATTAAGATTAAAAAGATCAATATTGGCACAGAAACAGAACCAAAGTTTGCCTCTATTGGAGACTATTGGGATGATGAAATGGTAGGACACATCGCAGATTTGTTACATGACTATCAGGACTTATTTCCCACTAAGTTTACAGAGATGAAGGGAATAGTAGGAGATTTGGGAGTCATGAGGATACCTTTAAAAGAGGATGCTAGGCCGGTTAAGCATCGTCCATACAAATTAAATCCTCATTATAAAGAAAAATTTAAGGATGAGATTGATAAGATGCTAGCAGTAGGCATCATTGAGCCAGTAGAAGAGAGCGAATGGGTCAGTCCCATGGTTGTGCATGAAAAGAAAACTAAAGGAGAAATTAGGATTTGTTTTGATATGCGCAAACTCAACGACGCATCGCTTCATGACCCATTTCCGACACCTTTTACTGATGAAGTTTTAGACAATGTAGGAGGACAAGAGACCTATTCATTCACTGATGTCTTTTTAGGCTATCACCAGATAAGAATTCATCGAGAGGATCGACATAAGACCACCTTTGCAACAGAATGGGGCTCATTCCAGTACATGGTAATGCCCTTTGGTCTTAAAAATGCACCAGCTATCTTTTCTAGAGTAGTAGTTGCTATCTTTAAGGAATACATCCATAAATTCTTAGAAGTCTATTTTGATGATTGGACTGTATTTGGATTAATCCAAAAGCATATAGGAGATTTAAGGCTCATGTTAGAGAAATGTAGGCAATATCAGATTTCTCTTAACTTGAAGAAATGTATATTCTGTGCACCATTTGGTATTTTGTTGGGCCATATTGTTTGCAGACAAGGCTTGATGGTAGATCCTGCAAAGATTGCCATCATTGTCAATCTTCCAGCACCCAACTCAGTCAAGCAATTGAGGACAGTTCTTGGTCATACAGGGTATTACAAAAAATTCATTAAAGGCTATGCAAAGATCACAACACCTATGGAAAAGTTGTTAAAGAAAGAAATGAAATTCCTATGGAATGAGGAATGCCAACAAAGTTTAGACACTCTTAAAGAGAAGATGGTCACGGCACCCATCTTAGTATTTCCATATTGGGAAAAACCATTTCATGTACATGTGGATGCATCTGGCATTGCACTGGGGATTGTCTTAACACGGCCAGGAGAAGGGGGTATCGATCACCCTATCGCGTACTCAAGCAGAAAGTTATCTACCGCAGAAAAGAACTACACCACTATAGAAAGAGAAGGATTAGCTATGGTGTATTCTCTATAGAAGTTCAGGAACTACCTGTTGGGTGCCCCATTCAAGATGTTCACTGACCATTCTTCTTTAAAGCACTTCGTCAATAAGCCAGTGTTAGGGGGAAGGATCTGCAGATGGTTACTCCTATTTCAGGAGTATGATTTTGAAATTATTGTAAAACCAGGAAGATTAAATGCCGGACCTGATCATCTATCGCGAATAGACTCGGGAGAAGAACCAAGTAATCTAGAGGATAATTTGCCAGATGTGCAATTGTTTTCTATCCAGATCGCAGATGAGTATTACGCAGATATTATTTACTTTCTCACTACAGGGTGGGCACCAGTTGAGTTTACTAAACAACAAAAGAAACAGTTAGTTGTTAAAGTAGCATATTTCACTTTGATCGCAGGACATTTATATAAGTTAGGTCCATATGAAGTCCTGCGCAGATGCATTATGCCACATGAGAAAGAAGCCATTATCAGAGAAGCACATTCAGGTACCGCAGGAGGTCATTTTGCAGGAAATCCGACTGCTCAGAAAATTCTAGCTACGGGATTATGGTGGCCTACTTTGCATAAAGACACTAAGGAGTTTTTCAGATGCTGTGATATCTTCCAGAGGGTAGGAAAACCTTCGTGGAGAGATGAAATGCCGCTGCGACCACAGATTACGCTGCGGGCATTTGACAAGTCGGCTATAGATTTCGTGGGTCCTATCAACCCACCAGGAAAGTGAACTGGTGCGAGATACATTATCACAGGAACAGAATACCTCACCAGGTGGGAAGAGGCCAAAGCAGTAAGGAATTGTGATGCTGCTATAGTTGCACAGTTCATTTTTGAAAACATCATAAGTAGATTTGGATGTCCAGCAATTTTGATGAGTGATCAACACACACATTTTCTGAATCACACTATTGAGGCCTTGATGGAGGAATTTCAGATACAACACCATAAGAGCACTCCCTACCACCCACAAGCTAATGGTATGGTGAAGGCTTTTAACAAGAGTCTAGAAAATGATCTTACTAAGATCTGTAACAACCAAAGAGATGATTGGGACCTCAGGGTTAATGATGTACTATGGGCTTATAGGACCACATGCAAGAAACTCACAGGACACACACCTTTCAGCTTGGTGTATGGACAAGAGGCTGTTATGCCTATGGAATACATTATTCCCAGTTTAAGAATTGCTCAAATTACCGAGATGGCTGATACAGATACGATGAATGAAAGACTAGCGCAACTGCTTGCCTTAGAAGAAGATAGATTCATCACAGGATTTCATCAAAAAGTGCAGAAGGCACGAGAAAAAGCTTGGCATGACAGGCACATCAAGCGCAAGATTTTTCAGATAGGAGACCTAGTGCTCCTTTATGATAGCAAATTTGTTAAGTTTCTAGGGAAGTTCAAGTCACATTGGTTGGGGCCATATCAGATTCAGCAAGTCACAGAAGGAGGTGTTGTTCAGCTCAGTAAACTGAATGGGGAGCTTGTTCCTACTTTGATTAATGGCAGTAGGCTTAAGCTTTATAGTGATAGACACTCCACCTCAAAACCCTAAATCAAAGAACTAAGTGGTGCAGATGTCCAGTGTAGTTGAAAGGAGGCATCGAACCCATAACTAGTCTACACCAGCTGAAAAAAGTTCAAAGTAGGAGGAATCGATGTAGGAAACTTTATATTGCGCAAGTCATAGGATGCTTGTGGATTTTTTGAACGTTGCGCAGTTTCATGCCAACTTTTTGGTTCAGGATGATGTGGTGTGACATCGCAGTGACGCGATGTTCCCCGTGCCACGAAGACAATTTTGAAAAGGGACAGAGGGCCAGTCACTTCGCCCTCTGACAAGCAATTAATCTAGATATGACAGGTATACGTTGCCCTAGATTTGGAAACAGTACAAGGATTNTCCACAATTCTCGAGGGAAATTTGATCAGATTTTCAGCAATTAATGAGGATCGGGGTGACGGGTGTTGTCTTGTCCATGCAATAAATGTTGCCGATAGGTCTAGCCTAAATGACCGTTGCTTCAGAGATTATCGCCTTCATTATAAATCCATAGATCAGTTATACAGAAGGGTTACTTTTGTGATTTCTGAGAGTTATAAAGCAATTTGTAGAGTTTTCCCTGTGTAGAGATACTCCAGTTACAGAGTGCTAGTTTTCCCAATTTCGCAGCCATTGCCAGTCCAGAGTATTGCACCAGGTGGTTTATGTCTGAGAAGGAACCTTTAGAAGACATTGTGTGACGATTCCAGCGTGGTGGCCTCGATTCTGCTATGACAACGTCGCCCAGGGTTGTGAAATTAGGTGCACCACAGGTCAGACAGACGCCAAGAATGAGGATTCAAGCTCATATAGTAGAAGATTCCATCCCAGAGCAGGAAGAAGAATTTCATACAGCAATAGTATACATTGTGCCACAAGTCGAGGACGCACCAGAGGTAACCATTCCCAAGGGTGCTAAGTTTCCTATTCCACTACCGTCGATTGATCCTCGTGTAAAGGAAGATGGAGAACTATTAGGATATGTCCCTGCTCTCAAATTTACAGACTATAACCTCGGAGACAGTAAGACATATCCTCAGTTTTGGCCGGATCAGTATCTTATGGTTCAGAGGAACCTGAGGACCGATGCAGATGAGTTTGTTCCTATGGAACATGTCCAGATTCTTGAGCAGTCAGGCTTGTTCAATTTATTGAGAATACCACATTTTGGACGAGGTGCAGAGGTTAATGTCATGGTGCGTGTGCTACTTTCCTGTGTACATGGAGGTTAACTCTAGCTGGGTAACAGGGTTGATCTGAATGTCAATTTGATACACCGCATCACCGGGCTGTCCAAGATTGGTAAGGACCCTCAGACGCATATATTAGGGAAGAGCAAGGATACTAAGCTACCAGCGCTTCTAGTTAACAAGTATAAGCTACAAAGAGGAGGTTGGGCTTATGACCTCACAGCCTTAGCAGATGATACACTCATATTTACAGCCAGTCTGCTTGCAGGTAGACTGTTAACCAAAGTACACCCGAAAGAAGTCACAGGATCAGTAATTCACCTTGCCGTGCAGGTCGCAGAAGGTGAACAATTTAATTGGTGTTTGTTTTTATTAAATATTTTTCTTCACGATTGTTTGATAGCACAGGATGAGCCAAACCACCCCTTCCATTTCTCGTGGCTTCTTATATTGTGCGCATTCATCGGGTGGAGAGAGTCGCCCCATACCCAGTTTCTACAGCTACGAGGCGGAGAGTGCAGAGGCGCGCACTATGCAAACTTATGGGAAAGCAACAATCCAGCCAAGAAAAAGATCAATATGATAGTATTCTATGAATACTATAAGTTGTTACAGCAAGTCATCCAGGAGACACAGTGGATCAACACAGAGGTTGTTGACATGTATCACAGTCGGCTTGATTTCATGGCGGATAGGCATACAATCTATCTAAGGCCGAAAGGGTTTAGAACAGATAACTGGGCTATTGGTTCATTCAGGATGACAACACAGGATGTAGAAGATGTCATCAAAGCCTTTGATGAAGCATGGAAGAAGGCATTAGAAGATGCCACAACAGGAACTATACCAACAGAGACCGCACCATTAGATCCATTAGACAAAGGAAAGGATAAGGTGGGTTCCAAGAGAAAAGATGCACTAGAAGTGCCACCAGCGGCACAAAAGAAGAAAAAATTCAAAGCCTCAAAGCCAACTATAGAGACCATACTAAAAGAGGATGACTATGAGCTCATCGCATCGAGATTGCAGGAGGCGATGCGGGACTCATTTCAGGCGATGCAGACATCGCAGGACAAGCTGCAAAGCACGATAGATAAGTAGCTTATGGAATTGAAGGCACTAACTAAGAAGACTGCCGCGATGCAGACTCGGCCAGTCAAGGAGACATCAGGAGAAAGCTCACAACCATCGACTTCCCACGAGGAAGTCTTTGCAAAGGATCATATCAATATAGATCTGATACCGCCAAGGAGCATCCAATTCCCTACTTTGATGATTGATGTGCAGATACAGGTTGGACAACCTATCAAGGTTAATCTGGCACAGTTCCCCATTGATCAACTACAGATGATCCAACAGCAGATAGCCGCAGAGCTCAGGGATAGAGAGCTTGTGACTTATAAACAGAACACTCAGCTGAGACAATAGAATGCAGAGCTCACCGCAAGCTTTCAGACAAAGGCGGAGGAGTTAAGAGTATACAAAGAAAGAGAATAGGATCTCAGTCAGGTCCTGTAGAACATCGCATTGGAGTTACCCCAGCGTAACATAGAGTTTTCCTTGCCTTTGACGCAGAAAGTAAGAAGAATTGCAGATAGAGCAAATGCTCTGGAAGAGACAGTGGTCAAGATGGAGGAAGACCACAAGACGCAGATTGTTGAGCTTGAGGCTCGAGCACCAGTCACACCTGAGGCAGACAAGAAAGCAAGGGTACAGGCCTTTAGACTCACTTCAACATAGATGAAGTGTCGCATAGATGATGCAGAGTCATTGCTAGCTGATGCAACGAAGACATGGTCGGAGCTAGAAGAGCTCCGAGCTAAACTGGATTTGTAGAAGAGCATCCAGAACATAGAGAATGCAATAGTAGCAATGAAGGAAGAATTCAAGAGCTTAGGATCTCTTGCAAAGATGAAGAAGACAACAGAAATGAACCGTTTGCAACAGGAAACACAGCAGTTGCAAGGAAAAGAGATACAATTCAATAACCTGTTTCAACCATATCAGGAACAAATCACAGAACTAGTCGATGTGATTGAGCAGAAGGTTAAGCAGTTCACTACAAACAAGAGTGAAATTGATAGCACAAAAAAACCCCTGATTAGTCAAGTTATGCTTGAAGCAGCACAAGACTATGTCGAAGCTATGGACAAAGATGTCGTAGGACTTAGGGAGAGATTCGCAAGGACTTCGCAGGAAGCCAAGGAGAAGCCAGCTGTTAGTCGCTCAGGGACGAGCCACAAGTAAGTGTTAGGGTACTATTAGATCAGGGTCCCGCAGCTACAGGAAAAGCTGCCATAGCGGAACAAGGAAGTCAAAGGAAACAGTACCTAAAGCGGCCAAGAAGAGAGCTCAACCACTGCATTTAAGGCAGTGGCGATGATAGAAGGGCTCAGCTACCCTCATCAATGGAAAAGGAGCAATAGGCCGAGGTATTAAAGACAAAGGACAGAAGGGGAGCAACCAAGGAAGCGGCGCCCATACCCACGATCAGCGCCGAAAATCGTGGAAGACCGCAGGAAGCTGTGGTGTGACCAGTAAGCGGTAGTTCAAAGTACAGATAGGTCGACTGTCACAGATAGGATTTTTGGTTTACTGATGGGATAGGCCCACAGTTTTGTATCACAGTGAGACCTTCGGGCCACCTATTTAAGCATGTATTTTGCATTATGAAGGGTTAGCTGAATTGGTCTGTTAGACTGTTAGCCATTCAAAGAGTTAGCAAGTTAGTCAGTTAGCTAGCTAGTTGGTTGTCGTCAGTATTATAAGATATTGAGGAAGAGTCGAGCTCTGGTTCTGTTATTCAGTCTGTAGTTATCTTACTGTAACCAGTAGCGGACTCCTTGAGCATGAATGTAACAATATGCAGGGATTGAGAGAGAGAGAGAGGATATATTGTAAGAAGAAAATAGTATAGAAGAGAAGAGATCTAAGAGATAAGGGCTCCCAGCTATGTGCATGGAGTTTCCCAGAAGATCTCAAGCTGCATAAGAGGTTGCAGCGGAACTGTGTTACTCTCTCCAGATATAATATAAACACAGTTCCTGTGGATGTAGCTTCCTCCCTAGAAGTGAACCACATAAAATCCGTGTGTTGTGCGACTGTTTCATGTGATTGTGTTACAATTATTTGCTATCTGCTATTCGTTACATGAACATTGCTCATCAGTTAATGAATGTATGTATGCTATCCTTCAGTTTACAGTAACATAGAAGGTTAAATGTAAGTTGAATGTGTTGAGTAGTCTGTATATGAGTTTATCAGTGCTTGATTCACAACAGTAACAGTTATAGTGCTAAGTGACTTCTGTATATGAGTTCAGCAAGTTGAGTGTCATTGATGTTAAGCATGTTAAACTATAGAAGCTTAATTGAAGTTGTTTAATTCCTTAATAAAGGTTAACTGAGCTATTATACCCAAAGAGGAAGCCTCTGGACCTTGAGAGTTGATGAGCATATTAAGTCTTACTGTAGAAGACATCACAGCGTATAAAGGAGATATCGCACTATCGGAGGAGCCGCGGTGTGAGATATCGCAAGTTAAGAGTTGAGCAGAAGAGTAATTTTGCGTTATGCATCGTCCTAGAATCTGCGATGCGATAAGAACCAGTTCGATAGCAGAGTCAGCTAGGAAGAGAGAGATAGAATTGTTAAGAGATCCCACTGGTTATTAGAGTCAAGAGGACCTAGGATGCTACAGAACCTGGTTGAGGACACCTGAGTCTTCAGCCACCCCATCTAGGATCACTTCAGGTGAGACTTCATGCCATTCTGCGGTCTGTCACCGAAAGGGCCAGTGAGCTAGGAGTTTTGTTGGTACAATAAAGTAAACCCAGGTCTGCACAGTGTTAGATAATAGACCAACATATTACAATTCCCTCTCTAAAGAGGGTTTTATTCTAGGAAAAAAATACATGAACATAATCTCTATCATCATATTTATAACCTAATGATGAACGACCCATATTGACTGTAAAATTACATTATTTTACAATGCATTTTTCCAAAAAAATTCTCTTTATGATGCCACCCTAGAAGCCCCATTAGGGGGACTCCAAAATGTTTTTTTTGCCCCCCATAGACCCCCTAGTTACAGTACTGGCAGGGGGGATCCCACACCCCCTTGTGAGGATCTAGGATCCAAACATGGTTGAAACAAGACCTCTAAAACATGAAGATAATTAGGCTCCACAACCAGCATTTTGGTGGTATAACTCATTAATATGTTGATACATCGCTTCCCACACCTTGTATGTTTTCCACAGAAGGATCCTCTACTTGGACATATTCCTACCCGACCAACACATTGTTAGTTTATAGGTCTATTTAACCGACATCCTCATGTTGGGCCCATGAATTGTCACATTTTTTACCATCCATTTACCTTATTTTAAGCTTCGTTAAGCTCATTCCTATCCCTTTTTATATCATCTTGATTTTTATTGAAGTCATGGACCCAAGGTACAACCTCTATAAACTATTACATTGTTTTAAGTTATAATTTAACTATTTAAAGTGGTTTTGTGATTGTTGGGTGTGGTTCCTAATTATTATTTAAATAGTGTTTGAACTCTCGGACGAAGAACATAAGGAGCGAAATGTGGTAAAAATTTCCTTATAAAATGTTATAATTTCATAGTCAATATGATTTGTTCATTAGATCTCAGATCTGACGGTAGAAACTATATTAGGTATTTTATCCCTAAAAGGAAAACCTCTTTTCCATGAGGAATTGTATTACGACTATGTATTGTGAAAAAGATGAGAATGTGAGAGAGTGAAGAGGAAGTTGTAGCGGATGTGCCGCAGGTTATATCCCTTCATTTTGTTGGATGATTTAATAGAAAGGACTGGTAATTTCTATGTGAACGTAGCCCATATTGGGTAAACCACGTTATATTGGTGTCTCGTATTTTGTTTATGTGTTTTATTTCTACATATTTTTTTATGTTATTGTGTTGCGAACTTGTTTTGTAACAATTGGTATTAGAGCCAAAGGGTTCCTGGTTCAAGGGGAGGAATGTAAGGAGAATGAAATTTTAGGGTATAAAACTTTAACAACCAAAAATATCGGTTACGGAATATACAAATGAAGGACTATATGTATCAAAATGATATATTCCTACCATTGGGAGGAAAATAAAATTAGTCGATGACTATGAAGGATGAAGAATGGGAGGTTCTTGACAGAAAGGAACTGGGATCAATACGGCTGTGCCTATATTAGTCGATGTCTTTCAATATTTTGATAGAAAACACCATGGAGGTTCTGATGAGAACATTGGATAAGCTGTATGAAAAACCCTTAGCCTCCAATAAGTTATTTCTAATGAAGCGCTTATTTAATATGAAGATGTTAGAAGGTGGATCTGTTGTTGATCATTTGAATGAATTTAATATGATTACTAATCATATAAGTTCTTTAAAATTGAACTTTTAATATGAGGTTACGACTCTTATAATATTGTGCTCATTGCAAGAAATGTGGAATGACTTGGTCATAGTGGTAAGTAAATATATCTCTAGTTCAAACACTTTAATTTTATTATGTTGTTGGTGTTATTCTTAGCGATAAAATGCGAAGGAAAATAGCATGTGATACATCAGGGAATGCATTGACCATGGAGAGCATGGGAAGAAAAAAGGAGATAGAAAAGAGTCCAGGTAATCATGGGAAGTCTAGGAATGGCATATCCAAGTCCATACTTTGAAATGTAGAGTGTTGGAATTGTGGAACGAAAGGACATCTAAAGAAAGACTACAAATCTCTAAAGAAAAAAGGAGGTGGATAGAAAGATACTACCTAGGAAGAAAATGTACCAAGTGATGTGTTACAAGATGCTTTAATTCCTGCATTAGATAGTACTAGTAATTACTAGGTAGTAGATTCATGTGCTTCATGTCAAGCTACACCCCATAGTAAATATTTTCATGATTAGGTTCAAGGTGATTTTGGATATGTTTTATTGAGTAATGATGAACCATGTAAAATTGTTGGAATGGGTAAGGTACAGATAAAGTTAAAGAATGAGGTGTATGGTTCCTGAAAGATGTAAGGATTATTCCTACTATGAAATTAAATATGATATCAATAGGGAAGTTGGGAGATGGTGTTTATTTATCTACATTTATATAAACGTGGTGTAATATTTCTAAAGGATCACTGGTAATTACAAACGAATATAAGATAGGTGCGTTGTATTTATGTCCTCTTAATATTGATTATTCTATCCCTGTAGCTTCCACAAAAATAGATACACCATTGTGGCATCATAGTCTTGGCCACATGAGTGAGAAGGGTATGCAGATTCTCCAATCAAGAAAGTTGCTACCAAATCTAAAGCATGTAAGTTTGGAATTCTATGAGAACTATGTTTATGGAAAACAAAAGAGAGTCAGATTTTATCAAAGTTGGGAAGAAAAAGAAGAGTGAAAAGATAAAGCTTGTGCATAAAAATGTATGGGGACCAACTGAGGTACAATATCTTTGTGTCTCTCATTATTATGTTACTTTTATTGATGATGCAACTAGGAAAACTTGGGCTCATTGCATTCAACAAAAATATGATGTTTTTGTTACTTTTAAGAAATCAAAATATTTGGTTGAGAATGAGACATGAAAAGGTTAAAGTGTCTTATATCTAATAATGGAGGTGAATGTTGCGGTAAGGAGTTTGATAGTTACTGTTCATACCATGGGATTCATAAAGAGAGGATTGTTCTAGGAACACCACAAGAAAATGGCATCAGAAAGGATGGACAGAACAATCATGGAGTGTGCAAGGTGTACGAGATTGCATGTAGGGCTTGTCTTATAGTTTTGGGAAGATGTTGTAGATATTTTTGTTTACTTAATAAAAAGAGGGAATTAAAGTGCTTTGGATGGTGGGATTCCATATGGGGCATAGACAAGTACAAAGGTAAACTACTCATTTCTGAGAACTTTTAGTTGTGAAGCATTTGTCCATCTTGATAAAGCAAATAGAACAAATCTTGAGGCTAAATCCAAGAATTTTACCTTTATTGGATACGGGGTTGATGATTTTGGTTATCATTTATGGGATTATGAAAATAACAAAATCATTAGGAGTAGATATGTGGTATTAAATAAAAAGGTTGTGTATAAATATCAGTTGCACAGAACGAAACATGAAAAATAAAACATACAGTATACAATGCTTAATTAAATAAAAGAAAATCAAGTTCCAAAGGTGCAAAAAAATTAAGAACAATAACAAGTACCTCAAACTCCATCAAGTGCTAGAAGATCTACCAAGTTAAGTAGACCTCCTAAACGATACTCTCCCACAATGTATTATTTATTGATGATTGATTCTAGTGAAACAAAATGTTATGAAGAATCAATGTAGGTGGAAACTAGAAACAAATGGGAGCAAGGAATGAATGAGGAGATGAACTCATTGATAAGAAAGAAGACATGGGACTTGGTTCAGTTTCTTGTAGGTAAAAGAGCACTACAGAATAAATGAGTTTACAGGTTGAAGGAAGAACCTGGAGGAAAAAAGTGGTACAAGGTCAGACTTGTTGTAAATGGGTTTGCACAAAAGAAAGGTATAGAATTTGATCAAATAATTTTGCTTGTTGTAAAAATGACTTCAATTAGAACTATTTTAAGTCTGGCAATGGTAAAGTGTTTGCATCCTGAATAGTTTGATGTAAAAACGACATTTTTCCATGGGGATTTGGAGGAAGATATTTATATGGGGCAGCCAAAGGGGTGTGAGGTCAAAGGAAAGGAGAATTTAGTATGCAGGTTGAAGAAGAGCTTCTTTCACCTAAAAAAAGATCAAGGAAATGGTATTTAAAATTTTTCAAGTTTATAACATAACAAGGTTATAGTAGATGTCATTTTGACAACTTTGTTTATTTCAAGAAGCTAGATAATGGAAGATATATTATCTTGTTATTTTGTGTGGATGACATGCTTGTTGTGTTAGGATTAATTAATTAATCCTCCCTTTACTACCATAGTCTATTTGTCTTTTCCTAGATAAGGAGGTCATTTCCATTGCACTAGTGCCATGGGGGAGTCATCTGTGGCCCATCTAACACTCAATGTGCATGTATGCATGAGTTTAGGATCTCTAGGGACCAATCCCTATTGTATTAGGGCTTTCTCCATTGCTACAGGTAAGAACAACTACCTTCTGTCTATAGGACGGAAGGGTAGGATTCTTGTTGGTTGAGGAGATAACCTGCAAACAAGGTTAGGGACAAGCTATGGAAACCCTAGAAGAAATGGTTAGAAATCAAATATGGCTGTAAGAAATCAATGGAAAACCTGCAGCAAAGAAGCCTGCAAGAAAAATATGTTAGAAAACCAGAATTAAAATGACTAAAAACAAACATTATACCTTCTATGTAGGTGGAAATGGGCCACCATGCCCTAGCTTTGGAAGCACCTCTCTCTCTTTGCAATGGAATCTTGGCTCATGGAGCAATGGAGGAGAGGGAGGGTGAATGGCTTGAGATGCAAAGGGTATCAAGGCACTCACACGGGCATCATAACGATAGGGAGAGAAGGAGTGTTTTGAGAGTGACCCCCACCCCTCTATTTATACTTTTTCTTAGAGATTTAGGGTTTTAAGCCCCTGGTTAGGGCTTTAGCTCCTTTTTTGGTATTTTAGCCCCTTTCACCCAATTCTTAGCTCCTTTGGGGGTTTTAAGCTCCTTTGAGGGGTTTTAGCCCCTTTTTGGAGGCTTTAGCCCCTATGAGAGCTATTTTGGCTCCTTTTAGGGGTTTTTAAGCCCTTTTCATATTTTTGAGCCTTTTTGAGGGTGTGGGGTTCAAATGAGGGTCATGCATGGATGTTTTTAGGTGGTGTAGGTCATGTAGAGATCATTGAGGGATTTGTTGGGTTAACAGATTGCCCCCTAATGTATAAGGGAAGGAGATCATCATATGGTCGACGTACATCATAGGATTTTCTGGGGAGAGGTGGTGCTTCCTGGGCTGGGGCATGGTGGATTTTGGTTTTTGTATTAATATGGTTCCCATCAATGGGTGAGATACAAATAATGTGTGACATGTATATGGATGAGGCGAGCATCCCCATGCTTGTAACAATGTCAAAATAATAATGTGATCTAAGCTCTATAATACGAGAGCTAATCATGTACAACTGTTGTTACATAGTGGTTTCCTCAATGAGAGGCTAAATACAATATTGATCTGAAGAACTGCTACATTGGACCCATGGAATTCTCATGGAATGCTATATCTTCATGACTGATAGCCTATTGGATCTAGAATGGCACATAGTTAGTTGTAGGGACTTACTAATGGAGAGTTAGAGTCTCTGTGGTACAAATATGCTGCATCAATCATAAATCTATATAGAAGCATTGTTGGGGCTTCTGAACACTGTTTCCAATGAAACCCAGAAATCACAAGGGACATGAACCTGTTTGGGTCCCTCGAATAGACTCATCAATGTGCTAGAGTTAGGTGACATCCGGGGTCTTCAACCAAATACCGCATAGACCAATACCATGTACGAATCTCAACAGTGTGACGATGTAGCTGGAGTCGAGCACGTGAGAAACAACCATCCCGAGAGGAACTAAGGACTCCTCTCAAGTGGTCCAAGGAACTCATCAATGAGGTTAATCAAACCAGGATATAGGGACCTATGGGTCTATCCTCTAGAATAAATGTGTTGTCATCGACAAAGAGAGACCTGCAACTTGTCAAGGCAATGGTGCTTCCTTGACCAGAAGCACAAGGGAGATAAATGAAAGATGTGAGGCAATCTGAGGACTGACCCACTGAATGGGGGGGGAGGGGTTGAACAGGGGATAAGGGAGTGTAGTGGACTCAAAATTCTGTTGTTTAGAGTATGGCGATAGGGCAGACCAGGAAGAAAATGAAATTTACTCATGGGAAAGGGATCATAGCTATAATACAGGGAATGTAAGTGTAGATGGGAAATACTTGGGGGAGGTAGACACTTTTGGTATTGATGGGATCCAAGGAAGACACATCGCAAAGTACTCTGAACAAAGGTGACCCAAAGTGGGAATGTTGTCAAACTGTTATATGTGGGGTGGTGTCTAGAGACATCATTGTGGTATGATATTGTGGATTTTTGGCGATCCCGAGAAAGTAAATGCTTGATGGTGCTTTCATTTTTAGAGAGTCTAAAAGCATGAAGAATACTCCAATGGGGGATCTTTTTCGTTGGTATTCTCCTGTTCCTAAAAAAGGATAAAATTATACATAGGAGAGCTTGCCCATCCTTTAGGGGATGAGAGACTTCTTTACCATTGGCAGTCCAATCAGGCCAGAAAAGCTTAAACATGTACTGATTGGACAGTCATTCAGATACTTTTATGAGCATGAATGAGACTAAGTTTGCTCGGTTATATTTTCTTGATGAGAAGGCTGGAAAAGTGCTTAACGACAACCCATGGTGAGATTTTTTGTAAATTTCGGCCCCTATACCCGAGAAAACATAAAAGGATGCAGACGAGAACGATCTTGGCTTGAATGTGCCAAGGTGGTACTTTTGATTTGATGGTATACATAGTCTACAAAAGGAGATAAACGAGACGATGTAGATGCCCTTTCCTATACTTTAACATGTGGGAAAGGAAGCAGTTGCTTTCGACAATATTTTCATTCTTTTAGGAGTCGGGAAAGAGCTTAAAAGAAACTCTGGTATGGTTAACCGATCGAGGGGGCACTGAAGGTTCTCCCATGTCGGGACAATGGAAAGTGGTCCAAAGGTCATTCGTGTAGTATGGATGGAGCAGGTGGCTCTTAAACATACCAATACATGCATGGAATAGATCGTGGTAAAGGCACGCGAGATGGTGCAGTAGAGGCACGCAAACCGAGGAGGCTCTCAGACAGAGGTGGGGAGAGTCGTGTGTGAGTTGTGGTGGATGGAATTGACTACATATGGTGTGAGTGCAAGTCTAGAGGCAGTTATATGCCAAATGCATGCAAGAGAAATGATCCGCCCTCCGGGTGGTGGTTCAGAGACCCACGTAAGGTGCAGTGGATGGATTAGACAGTTATATGCTGAAATAAAATCATGTGCCTTCCGGGGAGATGGGATGGGAACCCGCATGAGTGATGGTAGGCAAGTTTGATGCAAGTATAGGTCTGGAGACACTTGTATCACAATGATGTGGCTCGTAAACAAAGGGAACTTCCAGGAAGTGGTCCCAAAATTTCTTGTTAAACATGAGACAATGGTCTCATAAAACAATAGAGGACAAAATTCTGAAACCAATGGTGCAAACGGCGTCCCAAATGGACTCTGTATGGCCCTGTTATGCGAAAAGGAAGAAAATAGGTCAAATGCGGCCTATAAATGGGTGGGTACCACTTTGTTAGGTGTCATTGTCATTGTTCACTGCAGAGCTGGAGAGGTGGGCCCTAAATTTCTTTTGCTGATTTCTCTCGTTTCAACAGGCAGTTTCAAGATCCATGACTTGTAGGTAAGAGATCTTGCAAAAACTATCCTTTTCAGTGGTTTACATTTTGAATTTGCTCACTCGGGGATCCTCTATGAGGTTGTTATGGTCTCTACGATCCAATCCGCACCTTTCGTGGGTAAACAAGCGACTGGGTCGCACCTATGAGGCTTTTTTGAGCGACCTCGTCACTCTTTTTGGCTAAACAAGTGCGACCTGGTCCATGGGTGGCCTTTTTTGCTGAAAGCAGTGGCTGACAGCTATGTTTTTCTTGTGCAAGATGGATGAGATTAAGTGGCATGAGAGGGACTGTAAATATCTATGGGAGGCAGCATTACAGGATGGGAATGTGCATGGTACACTGGCCCATTGTGGATTACTAAATTTTATACAGATTCCTCTTATGAAGAGCTTGCATCTATTACTGCAGACTCTGGTAAGCTTTTGGGATATTGGATAGGAGGCCTTCATGATACAAGGACAATGTGTTGAGATTACGCCATTGGATGTGTACTTTTTTACTGGGCTCCCTATGTCGAGAATTGTTGGTGACTTGGCGCCAGTGCTGTCTTGGGGGAAGACGTTGGAGGAGCTATGTGATAGGCACTATTACGCTACTGCGTATGTGTGTGACTCGGATATCTTGATGTGTGACATTAAGGACTTGTCGACACAGGTGGTGGTGACACTATTGCTATGTATCTTGGGTTCCATGGGGAGCCATAAGATATATGGAGGGAAGCTGTATATAGTAGAGCATGCCATGAGGGGCACTTACTACAGATGGTCCCAGATGTAGCTTTTGGCTGTTCGGCATCAGCTAAACAATGCAAAGGCATCTAGGGGGGCTTTTGTTTTGGATCCTTTTTATGTGCTTTGTTTTTTGAGAAAGTACCTACTCTACGTCCACATCGGGCAGTGCGAGATGGTGGTCCGCAGGAGCCATGGATGCGCAGGTGGTGCCAGATGATGATGAGAGAGGACGATAGCAGAGTGGTCTATTTCTTTACAGAGGAGCTGCTAGAGCAATGGTGGCAGCTCCCAGTGGTTATTGAGGAGTACCCGTATGCGGGTATGAACTATCATGGGGACTCGGAGATGCCCCGATCTCCAGGCCAGGCATAGGGACCAGCTGGTATGTATGTGTGATATTTTTGTATTCATCTTTATACATATAAGTGTAGCTTATCTGGTTGATAATTATATGGTTATATGCATAGACTGATGGCGTCTTTGTTTGTGTATGCAGATATTGGTCCTCTCCCGCAACCCAAGTATTAGCAGTGGGTGGTCACAATTGTGGAGGCAGTTGTCCCTGTAGGGAACCCTCGCAGGAAACGATGGGAGGTGAAGGCTATTTTTTCACACTTGAAGCGGCTTGCTAAGGGGATCTATGACAATGGTTGGCAGTGTTTAGACAATACGCTAATTGTCACCATTCACAGTGTGCCTCCGAAGCAGACCTCTATGATGAGGAGGATGGCCCTGGCCTGTGATTACTTTCACTGGGCAACGCGAGGTGATATTCCTACAAAGGATGATGAGTCTTCTGAGCAGGATGATGATACTGAGCCAGACGATGAGGATGAGTTTGAGTCAGAGTAGCAGCTAGTGGGGCTACCCCTAGTGCATTGGTGCACTTAGGAGTTTTTGCATCGCTATGTATATTCAGCTGAGAAAGCATATGTGTCTTCTCATTTTGTACTAGACATATATTGGACATGCGACTTATATACCTATATATATTTTTGACGCACATGGATGCACTTTTTATGGTTTTATATGTGAGTCTTTTTATGATGATGTGAAATGAAATGCCTATGTGATGTATTTTTTACATGTGTATGCATGCTTATATATGATTATGCATGATGTTGTCTTTTGTATGTTTCCTATATGCGATGATGAATGTGCCAATTTAGAATGTCATTAGCCATTTGATCCACTACACTATTGAGGTTTCTGGGAACATGTGTGAATGTGATGGATTCAAATGTCCTAACCATCTATTTAGTGCGCAGGGCACAGGAATTTTCTAAAGAGGCAGGGATCACGTACCTGCTAATAGTTGTTCAACTGAGAGACAATCAACTGGGAGTCTAAGAAGACATCGATATGGCAGATGCCCAACTCGAGGGCAGTGACCAAGAGGCCATTAACACCATCATATTGATCTTGGTTGTTGGTTGCAATGCCCACACATGTTCCTTCAATATGGATCAACTCATGTGACGAGGAGTAGATGACCCATGCAGCAGAGGCGAGGTTTGGAGACCATCTTCTTGCTCCATCAACAAATCCAATGTATCGACCCGAGGTAGGATTCATCTAGAGAAATGAAGGAAACAATACATAACACTCACTTTGAAAAAATGTGTAAAATAAAAAAGGACAAGACTATGTTAGAAGCTGAACTGCACGTCACTTAAAGAGGTGACGTTAGAGGGAAAATGGTTTGGACTTCCAGGGGATCAGCGGTCATCCCTTTGTGTGACATAATGAACCCTAGGAGACGTCCCGTTGGGACATAGAAAACACACTTGAAAGGGTTCAAGTAGATCCTGTACCTACAGCACCGCAAGAAGGTTTGCTGCAAGTCGTCTATGTGTTGTGCTTGCTTCCATGACTGCATAATGAGGTTGTCAAGATAGACCAACATGATGTGAATGAGGTCATGGAAACAACATGTCATGGCACATTGGAAGGTGGCGTCCAAAGGGCATAACTCGATATGTGAATGTGCCACACGGGGTTGTAAATGCAGTCTTGTAACAATCTTCTTTCTAGATCTGGATTTGGTTATATCCGAAAAACCTGTCCATGAAGGAAAAGACCTCATGTCTGGTGCATGCATCGATAACCTAATCAATGAAGGGTGTTGGGAAGTTCTCTTTGGGACACACCCAATTTAGATAGTGAAAGTATTTGCAAACATAGATGGTACCCTATTTTTTATTCACGAGAATGGGATTTGAAACCCAAGTGGTGTACGCAATGGGGTAAATGAAGTCGGCTATGCGCAACTTTTCTATTTCGGTTTTAACCATGGAAGATTTGGAGGGATGGATGGGCAGCTTCTTTTGGCACATGCGAGCCACATCGGGCCATGTGTCGATGTGGTGTTACACAATGGATGGATTTAACCCAGGAATTTTAGTGTAAGACCAGGCAAAGATGTCGCAGAATTCTTGGAAGAGTACTTTGTAGGAAGCAACTTCTTCCGAGGAGCAAGATGCCCCCAGCATGATTTTTTCAACAACCTCAGGGTTGGTTGAGATGTTGATTTTGATGGTTGGCGAGATGTTGGCCATGTTCCCTTCTTCGAATGCATCTGGTGCCAGAATGGGATTTTTGAACCAGTCGACTTTCCCATGAATGAAATCTTTGGTTTCCATGAAAAACTAGTCAGACTGCGACATAAGATATCCAGGGAGGAAGAACGAGCGATGGTGCATGTCATCCCATGGGTCTTCTGGGGGGATTAATGCTTCAAGTATCTCCTCATTGTTGTAGAGGAAACAAAGAGATAGGTCTGATGGACCATCGGTGATGGTGGAGACAAGAGCGTATGTAGAACTGGACATCATGTAAATGGATATGGTGTCTGAAGAAGGAGGTAGGGGATGGATTTCTTCGATCAGAGTGATCTCAGATTCAAGGGAATATTGTCAAAGGTTGGCTAGAGATGTTGAAAACTTGGACAAGTCCTGGAAATGGTGAGAATAGTGTCCATATAATCCGCAGAGGGTGCAACCATGGTTTGTTCTCACCGACTTGTTTCTCACTATTGGCCCACTTGGGAGTTCAACCATGGGGAGGTTTTCCGTTGTATCCATGGCATCCAAATGCGAGTGGATTATGGGAATATCAGGGAAGTTTTGGGTTGGATGGACCTGTTCTTCACAAATGACGCAAGGCGAGATCTGTCGAGGTTCACCGGTAGCTTTTGTGTTTTTTCCCCTGGCCCTTTTGGGATGAGGCGGTGTGGGTGCAAGTGCACTGGTTGGTTTTTGCGAGCCAAGTGGAGGATGAGATTTGACCGTAATGGTTTGTACTAGGGTTAAGACTACCTAGGGAATTGGAGGTTGGGCCAGTGGATCAAGGTACCACATGGGAATACCCAATGTGAAATTGGGTAAGTTTAAGGTAGCCATTACTGGATAACTCATGACACCATGGGGGGGAAAGAGGAAGGGAATTGTGTGGAATGGGGAGGAGCCCAGATAACTCCCTAATGGTTGCTTGTGGGGATGAGGTTGTGGTGGTAGCTACGCATAATGTTGCGGATGCGGATGATGTTGTGGTGGCAACTGCGCATAATGTTGTGGACGCAGATGATGTTATGGCTGTGGATGATGTTGTGGCTGCGAATCATGTTGCGGCTACTAATGGTGTTGCGACTGCAGATGGTGTTATGGTTGCGGTTGGGGATTCGACTACGGTTGATGTTTGGGTGCAGTAGTGCTGGATCAGAGCATGCACAAATATGCAATCTCATTTGGTGTCGGTGGTGGTGAAACTAGGGGGAAGGAATCCGTCATTTTGGTATCGGCAAACAAACCAGGGCCCACATTCAACAATCCAGAGGATGTTATGTTGTCAACCATGGTGTTGACCATAGGGACAACATTGGTGGGTGTGGTTATCCCTTGTGGATCAATGGTGTTGATCATAGGGATAAAATTGGTTGGTACAGTTAGCCCTTACGAATCGTGATAAGTCAGTTGGTCAAACATCACGATTTTCCCTTCATGAGGGAACATCATGAGACGAAAAACAGTTGATGCTACGGCTCTCATGGCATACATATAACTTCTTTTGAGGAGAAGGTTAAATTCTAACTGAGAATTGACAACCTCTATGTCAATCAATACTATTTTCTCAGTTAATGTGATGGGAACGTGTTGGACGATACCTTGGGCTTTAGTGGGGTGGCCATCACAAGCCCGCAGAGTAGTAAAGGATGGTTGCAGAATTGGGGATCCAAGCTTCTGCCAGACTAAGGTAGACATAATGCACGTGGATGCTCCCTCGTCCACTATGCACTAGTGCATGAGTAGATTCCAAATGGAAACTAGGATTTGGAAGGAAATGGTTGATGGCATCCGCAATTCTCTATTCTCTGTGTCGAATGTGATCAACTGGGAGTCAGATTGGTCTACAGCACCAAGGGTAGCTAGTAAGAATTTCTGCTGTGTTGGGCAGGTTTTGAGTACCTCAAGAGCAGACATGGCTATAGGTGTTTGGGCCAAATCATCCACGATGTTGTAGCTTACAGCAGCTCTAGCCATGATGTTGTTAGAAACCCGCCATATGGGGGGGGGGCAGAGGAAAAGGGGGTAAATGAAGAGGTGCATTAGTTTTTTTGGACGTAGATGTCGTTGATGTGTCAACAGGTTCGGTGTTAGTTCTGTACTAATTTCGTCTGGTCTGTAAATTAACCTTTTTAGTTGTCATGGCTAGCAGGTGGTGAACACCTATTTCTGCTGTTGGAGGTGTCGCCGAGGCATTGGGATTGGGTTTGGGAGTGGGTGCAATTGCTACCAGTCCTTGGACTGGCAATGGGTTTTGGAGGATCATGGGTGGAGGTCCTAGTGTTGCCGGGTTGGGTTGAGCTGGGGCTACCATATTGGTAGCATGCTAAACCTCATTGTGAATGGCCTGCTTAGCACAGCCCATGAAGGGGAATTCGTGTGGATAGCACCTGTAGACCTCACACAACTTGCATGATTGATTTTTTCGCAACGGAGCATTGCATCTAGGTGTGTTTGGTTACTGAGGATTTTGGGCTTTCCAGTTTGCCCCGACATTATTGGGAGGGTTGGGTTGTTGACCGCATCCCTGTGGTTGATTGTTGCCTTAGTTTCAGGCTCGGTAATTTTTGTCTTGCCCTTGTTGGTTATTGGGGGCTGGATGGTTAGGACAGTTTTGTTGTACAAACACCTATCCTAAAGGTGCTAGCAGAGTGTGGGCGGGGGCTTGAGCAGATTGCATGGTTGGTGCATAGTAAACTTGGGGGGGTGGAGGTGCCACAAATGTGGGAATTTGTCCCGCATATTGTTGTGTCAGCCAAGCTAATGCCTGGCCCTCCTGCTGCGGTGCAGGTTTTGCATAAGACGTTGTAGCTCTGGACTGGGACATCATTCATGCATAATCCAGAGTTTGGTTTGGATAGGAAACACTGGGGGTGTTGCTTGGTTGCAATGGCATCGTAGGGGGTGTCATAATGTGGTGAGGTTGGTGGGATAAAGAACCTATTATGCCATCTACAGCATGGGATGCCCCTGGTGCATCCCGATAGGAGGTTCCTACATAGGGAGCGTCTGGTGACAGTGTAAAGGTATCCAGATTGTGTGTAAATGAGGTCAAATTTCTCGGCCTTCAAGATGGCCTCTTCCTCTATTTGGGGACGTTCGGAGGCGACATCCTTGGCTATAGGTGGCAGCAAGGTTTTCAAGAACCAATCCAGGAAGATCTTGTCATCAAGCTTGATCTTGCACATGCTATGACGTTGCCTCCACTCATGGATGTGGTTAGTGATGTGGGTCGCAGTGTTTTGGCAGAAAGATAGCAATATTTCCACTCCTTCATCATATCTGATGGGGAGTTGGAAATATTGCAAGAACATAAAGACCAAGGAGTTGAAATATGGATACTTGGCTTGTGGTAGCTCAATGTACCATTTAGTTGCAGCACCTGTGAGGGTATGTTGGAACAGTTTGATTCTGATCAAATCATCTACAATTATATTTGATCAGCACCATAGGTGAAACATCATGATATGGTTTTGGGGGCACTCCCCTGCCTTCCCTTCAAACTTGGGAATGTCTGAGGGGAGTTTGGTTGCAATGGGAGGCCAAAATGTTTGATGGAAGTAGTAGGGTCATTTTTTAACTGAGCCAAGTCAGGAAGGTTGAGGTGTGCCATGAAAGGAAGGTTTGACCCAAGGTTGATGTGTGATGGAGCAGTGATGGTAGTGGGGTTTGCACGAACATGATGTACCTGCATGACTGGGGGTATTTGCGGCATAGTTATGGATGGGCCACTGGCCCTATGTATGGTAAGAGGCACAGTATGAGTGGAAGGGCCACTACCCACATGTATGATAGGAGGGACATTGTAGGTGGAAGGGCCACTGCCCCCAGGCATGCCAAGTGGGGCAGTGTGACTGGAAGGGACACTGCCCCCAAGCATGATAGGTGGGGCAGTTTGAATGGTTAGTATGGGTGGTAGTAGCTGACTTATGACAGTGCTAGGGCCACCAGCATGTGTGTTGGTGGTGGTGTGGGGTATGGAAGTGGGTCCACTGCCAATCACCAAGCCGAAAAATGGATCCAAGTTTGCACCATCCATTGGGATAGATGGTGCAGTATGTAGATCTGGCTCATATTGATATGATTCTGAGTCTAAATCAGAGGATGTGTGGCTTTCTGATGGTGTAGAGGGTCATCGAGAATGGTCTTGATGATGTTGGTTCAAGGACCTAAACTGTGGTGGATCACCTCTTAGGCATGAGGAAGAGCGTGGGGGATCAATTGTTTCTAGTTAGTATGTCAGGTGGTGAAATATGGTAGTGACATTTTGGACCCTAGTTTTAGTGGCTTCCTATTGGATTTCAGGTGGTCACTCATTCACCAAGACTGCCAAGAGACAACGCTTGGATTTTTACTCACGGAAGTGCTAGTCAATCGGTGGGGGTCGTTGCTCGTTTCGCTTGGAAATTCCTCTCAGCGGCCGACTACTTTGGGGTTCCCATGGTACTCCTCACAATGGTTTTATGGGCTGAGCCCAAGTACTTCCCACAGTTAAGGAATTCAGAGACTTATGTCCTCAAAGAATGCAAGTGTTTGAATTAGTGTAAATTATAAATTTTAATGGCTAGCTCAACGTCATGAACTGAGTTTGGTTTTTTTATTTGGTATGGTTTGTGTGCATGTCCATTGTATTTATGTTATACTTGGTGGTTGCTTGTATGGTTTATGAATATTCTGCAGATATTGTTTGGTTTATTACAACACTTATAACATGGATAAGTTGTTTATGAAAGCAGTAAATTGTGAACAGAAATTTAAACACATCCCATACCTGAATCTGAACTATGGTAGCATGACTAGGTGACTGCCTTACACCTGTATTTCTCTTCAACCAGGAAAGAGTGCTAGGCTCTCAACATAATGGGGCTAAGCCCATCCGTAGATCCTTAGGTCACTCTCCGAGTGCAAAGTCAGTCAACATGGAGGACGTGAATGCCATGAAACCCCCAACGGTCTCCACCCCCTCTACCTTCCAAGTCACCCGTTTTTAGTGGTCTCAAAAAATTACAGATGAAGTGCCTATTACTATATGAGCTTCAGCCTTTGTCTTATCCTAGAATACCCCAAAGGGTGATGACTGGGTAGAGGAGGAAGGGCTAGGAAAGGAGTTGATTTCCAATTAATGACTGAAATTTAACCTACAGTAATTTTATGCAACCCTTAAGAATATTCATTTAAACCATTAACCAGTTAAATTTAACAGTGATTTACACAAATTGAAATGAAATAAACATAGATGGCTAGACAGAAGCAACTGAGCTATACTAACAGTACAGATAACTTAAAAAACCAAATCTGAGAGACAAATTGCCTATTTCGGGGCCAATTTGGCAATGGGGTTGCTCAAAAATAGAAACAGGAGCAATCTAGCTCCTGAGAGGGAAGTCACACCTTTTGGGAAAAACTGAGTGACTAGGTCACCTCTTTCAGCCTGATAAGTGTGACATGGCCCGAAAACAGGAAATTTTTTTTACCTGAGTAGGAGACGGCCGATAGTAACTTGTACTGTGGCCGAATGGGCTCGGTTTGGCCTTAAGGAGGCTTGACTATAAACTAAAATGTAGAAAAATACAGATCTAAACTAGATTTGAAAGAAAATTAAACTAGGGAAAATAAAAACTAAAACTTGAGAAATAAATCTAGGGATCCTATGGGATCAACCTAGTATGGTCGCAAGTTCTGTAGTAGGGCTTTCTCCCTTGCTACAGGCAGGAACAACTACTTTCTATCTATAGGACAAAAGAGTAGGATTCTTGTTGGTTGAGGAGAGAACTTGCAAACAAGGTTAGGACCAAGATATGGAAACCCTGCAAGAAATGGTTAGAAATCAAATATGGTTGCAAGAAATCAATGGAAGACCTACAACAAAGCATTAGCAAAGAATCCTGCAAGCAAAATATGTTAGAAAACCAGAGTTAAAATGACTAAAAACAAACATTATACCTTCTATGTAGGTGGAAATGGGCCACCATGCCCTAGCTTTGGAAGCACCTCTCTCTCTTTGGGATGGAAGCTTAGCTCATGGAGCAATGGAGGAGATGAAGGGTGAATGGCTTGAGAGGAAAAGGGTCTCAAGGCACTCACACAAGAAACATAATGATAGGGAGAGAAGGAATGTTTTGAGAGTGACCCCCACCCCTCTATTTATACTTTTTCTTAGAGATTTGGGGTTTTAAGCCCCTGGTTAGGGATTTAACTCATTTTTTGGGCTTTTAGCCCCTTTCACCCAATTCTTAGCTCCTTTGGGGGTTTTAAGATCCTTTGAGGGGTTTTAGCCCCTTTTTGGAGGTTTTAGCCCCTATGAGAGCTACTTTGGCTTTTTTTAGGGGTTTTTAAGCCCTTTTTCATATTTTTGAGCCTTTCTAAGGGTGTGGGGGTCAAATGAGGGTCATGCATGGATGTCTTTAGGTGGTGTAGGTCATGTATAGCTCCTTGCGGGATTTGTTGGGTTAAAACTTGTAATTTAGGAACCGACTTTAAGTTCCACCACCAATCACCAGTAGTTGAACCTAGTCAGTGTTCAGTTATGTTCAGTTATACTATGATTCCCATTAGTTAGTTCACTTTAAGTCACTCTAGTGCCATTTTGCATGATCTAAGGGAGGTTTAGCGCATTTACTCACCTACCTATATCAGTTAATTGATTATGAACTGATTCAGTTCTCTGTAGTTGCATTAGTGAGCTCTAGTGGTGATTTTCCCACATTGAGATAGCACCAGAGTTAGTCCAAGTTGGTGAATTCAAATATTACCAAAGGAATTCAAATTCTTCCTATTGTAACACCATTGTATTACAAATAGGTTAATGATAATTCATTTAATGTTATGCTGACCAAATTTTGTCTCACGTGTGCGTAATTTTTCATGGATATTTTGATGAGTGTAACTCTCTTCTGCAACCTTCTTTCACAATTGATTTCATTCAGGCCTGAGGATCATATGATTCACTAAATTAAACATGTTTTAGGGTCTAAAATACATAATATAAATTTGCTCAAAAGGAAATTAGCTAGTTCATTTGCGATGAAGGATTTGGGTGTTTCAAAGCAAATCATTGGCATGAGAATAACAAGAGACAGAAAGAATCACGAATTGACATTGTCTTGGGGTGAGTACAAAGAAAATTTGTTGGATAGGTTTATAATGCAGGATACAACAATACTTAGTACACCTTAAGACAACCATTTCAAACTAATTATGTACATGGGTCCCAAGACACGGGAGGAGATAAAATACATGCCAAGGTTCTGTATTCATCAGCAATTGAAAGCCTGATGTATGCCATGGTGTGCACAAGACCATATATTGCACATGCAATGGGATTTGTGAGTAGGTATATGAATAATCCAAGTAAAGAACATTGGAAGAAAGTAAAGTGAATTCTCAAGTATTTGAGAGGTACTGCTACTCATGCATTATGTTTTGAGGGTCTAGACACTACTCTATAGGGATATGTTGATGCATATATGGAAGGTGATAACGATAGCAAGAGGAGCACCACAAGGTATTTCTTTACTATAGGTGGAACAACAATAAGTTGGATTTCAAAACTGTAGAAGTTCGCTGCACTTTCAACAACATAAGTAGAGTGTGTTCTTTTTATAGAGGATAGTAAAGTGATGATTTCGATATAGAGGTTCATGGAGGAATTGGATAAGAAGAAAGATAATATCAAGCTATAGATTGACAGATAGAGTGCCATTCATCTTGAAAATAACTCAGCTTTCCATTCTAATACTAAACATATACAGCTGAAGTACCATATCATACAATCTATTCTAAAAGATAAACTATTGAAGTTGGAAAAGATACATACTGGCTAGAATCCTACATACATATTGACAAAGGTTGTAACTAGAGAGAAACCGAGTTCCTGCTCAGTTTTAGTTCGCCTTCAAGCATGAAGGTGAATATCGGAAATTTTCCCAAGTCCAAGGTTTAGAGCATAGTCCAACAAGTGTAGCAGCAATGAATATTATTTCAGCCATGTTTGAACTCCTAGATGATTAACATAAGGGGATAAATATGGTGAAAATTGTCTTGTAAAATGTTGTAATTTCGTAATAAATTTGAGCCATTCATTAGATCTCATATCTGACGGTAGAAATTATATTATGTATTTTATCCATAGAAGGAAAAAAAATTGTATGAGGAATTGTATTATGGTTGTGTATTGTGAAAAAGACGAGACTGTGAGAGAGAGAGAAGAGGAAGTTGCAGTGGATGAGTTGCAAGTCACACCCCTTCATTTTACTGGATGGTTTAATAGAAGGGGTTGGAAATTTCTGTTTGGACGTAGCCCATCTTAGGTGAACTATGTTATATTAGTGTCTCTGTTATATTGTGTTCATGTGTTTTATTTCGGCATCTTGTTTTATGCTATTATTCTGTGATCTTGTTTTCTAACAACTCTTGTGTTAGCATATTAATCAATTCATTCAGAACTTTTATGCAAATAAGGTAAAGATATGTTGATCATGCATTGAACATTGGATGCTCCTACTTCTTCGTGGGACTAAGGAGCAATATGTTTTTGGATTAATGTTACCTACGATGTTGCTACTTCTCCTCATATAGTGTTGTCATCAATTTTGATACTTGAGCATTTTATCTTTGACCGATGATCAAGTGTGAATTACACACATTCCAACTTGGTGATGTTTAGTTATTCAAGGGTATGGGAGCATCAACATTTATGAGATACTTTGTATCATTTTACAAATCATGTGTAATAGTAATCAATAGTAACAAATATAGATTATAAATTGTATGAACAAACTTGAGAATCAAAGATTCTCAAGGTGTTCAATTATCCCAATTCAAGGGATTTGTTACTCGAATATGATGTAAAATATGTAATCCTATAAATCATGGGGCATGTCGAAAATATAAATTAACACTTGAAGAAGAAGGAGAGTGTGAGTGTAAGCAGAGTTATGTTGCATTTGTAGTTAAACCTTTTTATAATATCAATGATCATTTAATTCTTTGATCCTTTAAGTGTGTGTTGCATATCTAGTTAGAGAAGTAATGCCCCCCTTCCCTGACCAAGAGTTACTCATATAGCCTATTAATTATTTAGATAGTTTTTGCATTTTTTTTTTTATTAATTTATTTATCACTGCATGGTTAATCACATAAATTATTATCACAGAGTGTGAGAATAAATTATTGATTTGTTAGAATGAAAAGGGTGGATGTGCATTGTAGTTACTTGGATCAATTTCATGTTATCTCTTAGAATTAACTCTTAGAAAGTGTTTATTGGTATTCCATAAGATTTATATCGCATCTTCAATTTCATAGTAGAATGTTCTTAATGAGAATTGGTTGATAATGGTTTTTGGATGCTACTTTTCAAGCAAGTTATGTTACTATAGCAATATGATGATTGAGCGTTGGATTTCTAAGATTATAGTTTTAATTCATGTAATAGAAGTGTTTCTTGAGAGGTGAGTTGTTAACATATGTGTGTAAAGATTTATTTCTAGAGTTGTGTGGATCAATATATATAGCTTTCAAATTTATAATTTGTTTTTAGTAGTGCGATTTTTATGAGTTATATGCTTTTAGAATAGAGTGTGTTTCATTTCCTTTCTCATAGAGTGGTATTCATTGAATTTCTATATTAATTGAGTGAATGAGTACTCTTTAGATTGTGCAAGTTTACTTAGATACAATTTCCTTCTAATATGTTCCTCTTGATTAGAAGGAAATTGTATCTGCATATACATTGTGTTTAGACTTGAAATTAAGCATCCATGGATTGAAATTTAATGTGTGTGTTAGTTTGGTGATTGTAACAAACCGTTATTATCCCCAACAATTTTCTGTCATTGTCGAAAAGGTTACAAAGGTGTGAATTTGCAACTTGTGTTGTTTTTCCTAGATGCATCACCTTCGGTTCTAATGAGGCCTAAGATATAAATATGAGAGGTAAGAACCTATGCATCTATAAATGGTTCCTTATGTGGGGCTCATCTATAGTATACTCTCATCTCACTTGAATTGAATATTTCTGTTTTTATAATTTTTACATGAGTAAAGTAGCATATAGAATGAATGAATAGAGGAACAATTCCTATGGGTAGAGGCAGACCACCATATACTAATAAAACTATAGGTGGAGTGAATCATAAGAAACAGGGAAAAATACATACATTTAGAAAATCATTGATAAGGCTGAGTCAAAAGAAGCATCACATCATGGGTTTGAAGTAGGAACTCCTCAATATGAAATTCGACTGCAACCATAGAAGGTGAGTTGCATGATATTTCAGAACAAATGAGTGAGACTGTGGAGCTAAGTCCAAAAAATAATTGGCATCACCCATCATAATAGCATAACCTAAACCACACCTACTCCCAGCATAATCAAATCCTCATACACTAGCATAAGGGCATGATGAAATAGAGGGGGGTATAATTGAACATCATATTTATCCTAAATTCATCCCTTTGGATCAAGGAAGTGTTGTTAAGGCCTCTACACCAAAGACAAATGAATCTATTTTGTTTGATTGAGCCCCTGTTGATTTTAGGATTCTTAAACGATATTGGAAAATTTTGGAAGATATGAATCCAAGAACAATGGTTTCTACTACATATACCATCGAATTCCCAATTGTTGATACTCCAAGGGTGGCATCAATGAAACCTATTTTGTTGTCTACTTTCTGAAATTCTCATGGGATAACCACCGATGATCCATATGCCTTCCTGTTTGAGTTTTGTATATTATGTAGGAGTTATGACTACACCATTGACTTGTAGAAACTCAATTTTTTCTCTTCCACTTTGAAAGGGGAATCCCTGAGGTGGTTCACGGGCTTGGGTGATGGATCTATATCGATGTGGGATGAAATGAAGAATTCATTTCTCATAAAGTATCAAGAATATTGCAGATCTTGAGACCTCAAAGAAGAAAGTTTCAAGAAGAATCAAAAGGAATATAATAATGTGGAGGACTATGTAGAACTTTTCCAATACAACTTACAGATATATCCACATTCTACTTTGGGAAACGAAGTCTTGAAGACAATTCTGATCCAGGGAATGTAGGATAAGTGGCTTGACATGTTGAATGTGATGGGAAAGGGAGATATTTCTAAGGAAATTTATGTGACCATTTGTGATTGGTGTAGGATATGTTCTCAAGGATCTTCTAGGAACACGACTATAATCATAGATCTTCCTACTAGGTAAATAATCCATTATATGGTGAATTAACTCGGACATATATAGGGACCATATTGGAATATTTTAAAATAGACATTCTCAGGAATTTAACTTTAGATATAGATGTAGTTTAGATGAAGAAGAGGAAATCAAAGAATATATGGTGTTAGTCATCTTTTTTCCATGATGCAAACAAAAAAACCCAAGGAGATTCCAATCAATGCTATGGACATGTATGTAGTTTGTGATAAGGACCATCCTACAAAGTCATTCCTGTTATTACCAGGACTGAAGGCATTGTACCAAATTTCCAATGAGGAAGTTCATCTAGCATACTTTATATGACAAAAGAAACCATGCAGAAGAATGACCTCCAGGAATGAACCAAGAGTTATCTACATTTATCAATAGTTATCAAAATCAATATGTGTCTTAGCACTCGCAAATAAATATAAATTTCAACAACCACAATTTCCTACCCAACATTGGAAAAAATCACAAAATTTACAATATCCTTCCCCATAGGTACCTTTTCTAGCTCAACTGGTTCACAACCCAATAAGCTCTCAGAATTTGAGAAATACTACTTTCCCCACATAACAGCTTCCATTGCCACAAACTTTGTTACCTTGGCAGTTACCAGCATCGGTACCTGCTCAACCAGAAATGCAACTTCCTATTAACATGCCTGTAAATACTCAGATGAGTTCTCCTGCAATTTTCCCCCAATTACCTCTACAAGAAAAAACCAACCCAACTAATAAGGTGCTTCATCAAGCTGAAATAGATACGTTCCCATCCTACAACATTAAACCTCTCGAGTGCAATGATGTTCATTTAAGTTCTGGGAAGATAATTCAATCTAAAAATCCACCAATAATTGTGGAGGAAGAAACTTTATCCCCAATACAGATAAACCACAAGAAGAGGACATGAATCTTAACCAAGTCACAGCCCCGGAATTAACAACAATTTCTACTGATTCAACCTAACCTCAAACTATTACCCCTCCATATCCGAAAAGATTGGAAATAACAAGGATACCCCTGCAATTGGATTTCAATCTTCTCAGAGAACTCCAAAATTTATGTGTTAACATACCTTTGCTATAGGAAATTCGGGATGTCTTGATTTATGCCAAGACTATTAGAGAAATGTTCCTTAGGAAACCAAGAAGGAAACCCAAGGACCCATCGACTATTCATGTACTAGGAAATTTATCCAACCTCATATTGGGAAATATTACACCTATTAAATATGATGATCTTGGAACCCGACCATTACTGCCTAAGTTCAAGGAAAAAAATTTCCTAACACTCCAGTTGATCTTGGCACAACAATCAACATTGTGTCAAATGAGGCTTGGAAGGCACTAAACCTTGAAAATTTGAGACTGGCCCCTACTATCCTTGAACTAGAATATAGATATACTATTATATTAGATGGGATAATAGAGGATGGTATCATTTCAGTAGACTCTTGGAAATATCTAGTTAATTTCCTTGTTTTGTAGACAAAAATATCGTTTGGAAGGCCATCCCCAAATTTTAGAAAGACTATGGCTAGCCATAATCAATGCTTGCATTGGTTGCAGATCAGGTAATATGACTATATCCCATGGTTATTCTAAGAATAACTTAACCCTTTATCCTTCGGCGAGGCCTAGTGTGACTTGTGAATATTTTGTATGGGTTGAATTTCGAAATTGAAAATGAAAATGTGCATCCTTTCATCATAATTAATAAAGATTTGAATTTTAAGAATGAAATGGAGGATGATATTATTTTTAGTTTTATTAACAAACCGCCCCTGTTACCCACCCTACATATCAGCTGATACAAATCGCAATAGATGCCAATACATAAGATAATATTGAACATGAACTAGAAGATGAGGAAGAAATTCCAACAACAAAATTTCATGGAAACATTACTATCAAAATTGAGCCTGGTAAAAGTTTAAACATAGACCCGAATCTGACTCCATTACAAAAATACCAGTTGTTACAAGTTTTAAGATTTGAAAAATGAATTTTTCATTAGATTACAGAGATATGAAGGGTGTATAGCCTGATCTCTATGTGCACCATATCTATATCAATAAAGAATGCATCCCAACTAGACAACCGTAGAGGAGGATGAACCCTACATTACGAGACATTGTCAAACGGGAGCTCTAGAAACTGATGGATGTTAATTTCATTTATCTGATATCTGGAGGCAAATGGGTATCACCTCTTGTGAAAGTTCCCAGGAAAAATGGAAAATGGCATATTTGTGTATATTAGAGAGAGTTGAATAAAGCCACACAAAAATACCATTTTCCAATTCCCTTCATTATAGACCAAGTGCTCGACAATCTCTCAGGAAAGAAATTATTTTTTCTTCTCAATGGTTTCAGCAGCTACAACCAGATCCAAAATATATCTCTAAAACTAAGATACAAGTACTTTTACATGTCCATCGGGCATGTTTTCATATTGATTCCTCCCTTTAGACTGTGCAATGCACCAACTACTTTTCAAATGGTTGTTTTGGGCATTTTCTTAGATATAGTTAATGACATTGTCGAGATTTTCATTGATGAATTTACACATTATGGTACTACCTTTGAAGAAGCATTATCCAATTTGGAAAAAGTGCTCAAGCACTAAAAAAGTGCTCAAATATTGTAAGTAGGTAAATCTTTCACTGGGCACATAAAAAATGCCATATGTTAATGACAAAAGCGATTGTGTTGGTACAGTTTCTCTCCATTGCGGGTATTCAGTTTGAACCATAGAAGGTTAAATTAATACTCTACATGCCTCCACCTAAGACATAGAAATAGGTTCACATTTTTCTAGGTAAGATTAGTTTTGACCATCACTTCATGGAAAATTATTCAAAAATTTCCTCTCCTTTGTTTGGTTTATTAATGAAAGATGTAGATTTTTCTTGGACTAATAAGTGCAATTCAGCTTTTGGGAAATTAAAGGAATTACTATCCACAACACCTATTTTATGAGGACCAGATTGGATCTTTCCATTTCACATTACTTCATATGCATATGATATAGTGATTGGGGGTGGTACTAGGTTAGGAAAAAGACAAGAAACCATATGTTATTTACTATGCTAGTAAAAATTTAACTACTGCAAAAATAAACTACACAGTTACAGAGAAGGAGTTTCTTGTGGTGGTGTTCTCAATCAACAAGTTTTGGAACTATATGACAGGTTATCCCACTTACATTCAAACAGATCATTTGACAATCAGATATATCGCTAATAAACATATAAAAAATGCATGATCCACTAGATGGTTGTTACTCCTACAGGAATTTGATATTACAATTGTTTATAAGCTTGGTAAAGATATTGTAGTAGAAATTTTTTTATTTAGGGTTATCACAGATAGGGATGATTCTCTTATATAAAATGAATTTCCTGATGAACATTTATTCGCAGTTTCTCTTAATAGACACTAGTATGCAGGTATTGCTAAATTTCTTACTGTAAGAAAGTTGCATGACCATCTTTCTCCTAGAGAACAATCAAGAATTATCCAACAGAATGCATGGTACTTGTGGGTGGACAATTTTCTTTTCTATATAGGACTTGATCAAATTATCCAAATATGTATTCGACAAGATGAGATTATTTATGTTTTAAAGCCTATCATGATGATCCATGTGGAGTACATTTTGCTAATAGAAGGACGGGAAACAAATCATTTCACATGGGCTATTATTGGCCCACATTTTTTAGATGCAAAATATTATGTGCAGAACTATGACGGTTGCTAGAGAATGGGACAACCTATTCAATCATATGAGATTTCATTACAAGTTAAATTGGTTATAAATCCCTTTGAGAAATGGGCTCTTGATTTTGTGGGCCCATTTAACCTGCCATCTCAGTAGAAATCATATATTATGGTTTGTATAGGACCTCAGAGAGCACGAGTGAATAATAAAAAGAAAAGGCCTCTAGAAAAGATAAAGAGGAGAAAAGTAAGAAGTAGAACTTAAGATAGTTGAAGAGAAAAGATTAAAAAAATCATAAGAGAAAAAGAATAAGGGAAGTTAAAGAATAAAATAAAAAGGAAGAGGATGAAAAGAGTTAAAATGATCTTGATACACAAGAAATTATGGAAGTAGGTCCCTCCTCCATGACTCCCACATCTACTTCAATAAAAAGGGGACACTTCCCTCTCACAAAGCTTGGTTTGGGACTTTTCACCCTTTCAAAAGACGATGTTGTTGATTCGCTAGACTCCTTTATCTATGATAATAGGAAAAATAAAATTATGAAATAGATGCATAAAAGGATCAATCTTGTCATGAAATCTCCATTGGTAATCACCACTGAGACTCTTAATGTTTACTAATGTCAATCAAGTTTTTGTTGCTACAACTTTGTTGAATGTGTCCCTTTCTCTTGGCCCCAATGCAAATGTGTAGGAGATGGTTGATAATAAAAAAGTACAAATTGTTGGCCTCTTTCTACTTCCTGTCTCGACCCGTGGTTCAACAACAACACAATACCAACATGACACCAAAAGACATCACCCTAACAGAACAAGCTCAGTCGGCATTTCCTTCGAAGCAGGCACAGTCTCACCCGAGATATCTTAATGGGTAATGACCAGAACCATATTTCCGCAGTTGGAGAGGGATTATAGTCCCTTGGTGCATGACCAAGTTGCTCTACAAAGGCGATAGGATGGAGTTTTACTACTATGCGACAACAACATAGTGAAGCGTCGTGACTTGCGCACGACACAACCTCATCCTTACGACCCTACAGCTGGTGCGATGGTGCGACATAGCTGATTCTTTATACTCAATAGACAGCGCACGACTACACTTTTACTTAATAGTTTAACCATGAACTCATACATACCATTCCAACCAACCTTAAGAATTCATTCTTGTACCGATAAACCAGATTGCGACATACATTCAACAGTAACTATAATAATGCAAAGTAAGCAAGTATTCATATAAACATTCACCATTCAACAACATTCATCCATATAATATGATAAATAATGTGGAAACCCATCTGGGAAAAACCACCAAGGTTCTCTTCATTTGGCATGAGAAATGGATATAGCACCTTGTAGTCTGCAACCTATAGAATTTTCTTAAGATATGTCTTTTTTACTCAATATTCTTGCTCTCATGATCTTTCGTTTATTATTCTATCTACTCCTACTGATCTACACATAGCTTGGATCGACTCTTCTAATTTACTATATGTGCACTTAGCTGCAAATTACTCTACTACTGAGCGGTCTACACACACAGTTGCAATATCTGCGACTCAAAAACCTTCTAATTCTACTGTCCAGCCAACTTACTGAACTTACATAACCTTCTGATCCCTTATACAGAGCGGGTTTCTCTTACTTATAGCATCTACGAGACCACACAAGGTCGACTGAGTACAACTATGTTAGTACAGACTCAACAACCTACAAAAATATCTCTGTTACATAAATTTTGGCCCATAAGTAGCCATGAAAGTCTTGGAAGACATAAACCACAACTTTAACTAGCTGCGGAAATGTCTTTCAGCTCTTCTGTACTGGTCATAAATAGATGCAAAAATTGTCCTTCCTTCTTCCGCTAGTTCATCCTTCTGTAGTCTTCCTTGACTTCCACCTATCCATCTTTAACACTTCTATCTGCCTCTTCTATCGACTTGGATCTTCCTTCCTCCTCGCAGATATCCTCCTCACAAATTATTTCCATCCTTAACCTTCCTTTTCTCTGTTGTGTGCATGTTTTACCTTCTTGCGTTGGTTCCTTCATTCTCTTCTTGACCTGTTTTTATCCCTGTCATGCATGCACTTTTCCTCTTTTGCTTACACATCTGATATATCCTTGTGCAATTTTCCTAGCCCTTTTCCTTGCCCAACAGGCCCCCAACACTCACATGTGGTTCGTCTCGAACCACTAAGCAAAAAGGGACTTCTCTACAAGAATGGCTTGCCTTAAAAATTCATGTTTTTCCCCAAAACTTATGTTTATGGAGCAGGCTCATACTGCGTGAGAGCACCAACCTTGTACTAGAATTCCTTCACCATATGTTGCATTCTAGCAACTTCCACTATAACTTCCTCTTCCTATGTGGCCAACTACTCTACACGGTCAGAACTGATATGTTCTGACAGTTCTGCCTCTAGTGATTGCATTATTTACTGAAGCTTTTGTTGCATAGGCTAAATAAGGCCAGTGGGCTGCACTGATTCTGACTGGTGTGACTCCACCTTGGCTTCCCTAGTTCACTCTCAGTCACGAAGATCCTATACTTCTTGTTGTAGTTGTTTGATCTCTGCCATCTTTGAAACCTTCTCCTGAAAGGGAAGCTTCTTCATCTTCGTCTTTGCAGCATTGATTTTCTCATCTGCGTGTTGTGCACTTTCCCTTATATTTTCTGCAGTCTCATCTTCTATAAGTGCTTCCCAAATCATGGAAACAGTTTCTACTACCTTTGCGCAGAGTGTTTCTCCCTCGGTGATCTTCCTAGCAGGATCAGACACTGCTCTTATTCTCTCCTCGAGCACCTCAGGAGGTGTCCTTGGTCCCTGCCTAGCCTGAAGCTCATCAACCTGATTCTTCATCTCCACTACAATCCGTGACAGTAGGGAAACCTTAGTTGTTGAATCTTCATCTTCCTGGCATGCTACTGGTGGGAACTCTACGAATTCTCCCTTAATGGTTTCTACTAATGCGACATGGATGTGCTTGCACGCCTCAATTTCTTGCTCTTTTTCCCTAAGGAAGGCCTTGCACACCTTGGCCTTCCTTTGTTGTTTTGTTGCATTATAGGCAACGAAATTCTCCCTAAGTCATACCTCTGTCGTGGCTTCCTGCTGCAAGTCATAGACTTCACCCAATGACAGCTTGAAGAATTCAATCTATAGTGTGTCAAAATCCTTGACAACATCATCAAATGCACTCGTCTCCATCCATGTTTCCTGTGTGTGCCTACGGATTTGTACTTTGATCGGAGACACTAGCTCTGGTACAACTAATGGAAAATTGGGATCCATTCCATATGTCTCAGCCTCAACAATGGCTTTGACCTCATTAATGGAATCTACCAACTTACTAATGTGGTTCCCAACTTGATCAGCTATGCTTACCTGCTGCGTCTTCAAAATGACAAGGTTGTCCTTGGTGACCTTAGTTACATCTTCTGCTAGCATGTAGATATCATGTTCAGTTAAGGTATCTATGTTATTTGTCTTGCTAGATTTCCTTTTCTTGCGTGGGGGCTCCTGTACTTGTTGTTACGTTTATTGATGGGTCAGGATGTTCTCCTAACTAGGTGTGTGCTCTGAATCATCCTGATCAGAGCCACCCCTATCCTCATTATCATCTTTTCCTTCCTCTTCTTGCGACTGATTGTCCTAGTCGTCGCCTTCCTTGTTCCCTTGGTCATTACCTTGGTCCACTGATGGGTCCTCTTGGTTTTTTTCTTTGGGTAGCCGCTTTGCCAGTGGGTCGCACCATTCATATGGAGACTCCTGGATGATTCCACATTAGTGTTAGTGATCATGAACCCTACATTGTGCACTTGTTTTGTTGGGTCCTTCTTCGGCTCCAAAATCATGTTATGTGCATTGGCCTAGAAGTTGATGAAGTCTGCATACTTACACACCATCACAGCCTGGACTCGGTGAGATCACCTACTAATTGTGCAATGCCTTAGCGTGCAGAAAGAACACAATTTTACTATCCTTCTGGCGTATCTTGTTTTCCTTGTCTTCCCATAAGTTCAGGTACTTTTTGCCATGGAAAGGTAGTGGGCCATCCATTTTTTCATAATCGGACAGATTGGCCCACAAGGTGAACAAGATCAAGATGAGCAAGAAAGAGTAGTGAAATTTATAGTTAGGGTCCCCTTGGGCCTGCATTGCATCATCAATCAATTCATTAAGGAAGAACTGCAACCAGTTGAAACCATACCTTGTGTGCACCGCTCCACAATCTCTACTATTCCCACGGTACATTGGTTCAGCCTCATCTTGTGTAGAATCTTACAAGAGAGGATCCTTGCGGTGAAACTCACAGTGGCATTATCGATAGGGCCAATCAGGAATCTCCTTTTTGCGTGCTGAAGGTTATACTTCAGCTTTATCTTGGTGGAATCCCTTTTCTATCGCAAATATTGCGTGGGGTCATGTCCTTTCTTCAGAAGCCCTGTGATCACCGAGATGAGCTCAACATCGATAGGGTATGGCTGATCTAGCCATAGGCACCCTCTATGGAAGCAGACTAGGAGCTCCTTTACATACGTATTGGTCTGGAGGCTGTGGCGGAAATGCGGCATGAATAGCAGGTTCATCAACCCTGCTTGGTTGACACCCTCATCCCATTGCATTGGCTTTAGCACCTGAGGCCCTGTCGGGTCAGTTTGACTCATGACCATACAGTCCACTATTTTCAGACCTTCCTATGGTCGAGTGTCAAAGTCCTCAAAGTTTAACTTGGCGAGCTTCAGCATTATGTCCATTATCATAGAGACATTCTCAGGTATCCGAGGTGCTAGTAAGACTTTGGTGGCTTTCTTTGGGAACACCACGTCCTCTGCATCAACTCTCCTTGGTCGAACATAATGCATAAATTTTTCATCTTCCTCGTTATCACCCTGGCCTCTACATGGTGGGGAGGCCTCCTCCATGGCTTCTTCCTCCAATGCGTCTTCCTCCATTGACGCTTTTCTAGCATTGTTCAGAATAGCTTTTCCTTTTGTTTCCTTGTAATTTCATGCTGGGATGACTCTCTAGGTGCTCTATATCCATCATGTCTCATCTCTCTAAGTGGTTGCATAGTTGCAGCTACAGCTGGCATTTTTTGGGATGGGTTCAGCACAAGGCGTGAACCAAGGGTTGGAATATTGGCAGGGGTGACTGCAGGAGTAGGTTTCTGGTTCTCACCATTGGGTCAAGTTTTGTTTGATGTTCTGATTATTGTACCTTAGGCAATTCAATCTCTTCATCGATTGGGAAAACCAAGATAACTGTTGCGTCGGATAGCTCAATCTCATTGGGGATCTCTATTACCATGGGTGTCGGCTTAGTCTGTGACAGGCTTTGGCTCTAGTTCTCGTTACATGCATAAAATGATGCTTTATGGTGGATCCTGGTATTTATACGTGCCCAGGCACTCTGCAGTCCTTGTGCAATGGGAGTTCGTTGTCCAATCGATGACATGGGATTCTCGGCCAATACATTCCTTCTTTAACTTTGCTACTCGATCTGTGGGTTGTACTTGTCAACACATTTATGGTAGTTATGACGAGGATGGCTGACGGGACCAAAATGCACACCGCGATTCTTCTTGTATCTCGTCGAATTAATGACAATTAGTTGTCACAACCGCCTCAATCCTTGTCAAATATTCACACCTTAATGTCAGCCAGTTTGTCATTTCCACTTTCCCTTGCACTTTCCACTTTTTCCTATGCTTCTTGTTTTTTTTTTGTGCTTAGTGCTTTTTCCTACGCTTTGCACTAGTTTTGTCTCAGACGTGTGATAGAACAATTTATATCTTTCATCCTCTTTTTTTCATGTACAGCGCAATTCTAGCCAGGGATGTTATGACCATCATAGTATGGTTTCAAGCGACTCATACATGTGACATACGTTCCATCTAGTCTCTGTATTTTTACTGCGTCAGCATCAGTGATGTTTAAAATATTATATGGCCCTAGCCAATGTGTCTTTAGCTTTCCCGGGTGTTTGAAAAACTTGTTGTCATACAGTAACATAAGTCCTCCAACTTCAGATGTCTTAACTCGAATATGGCGATCATGCCATGATTTCTGTCTTTACTTATCCATAGTCTGGTGAAATCTTGAAACGAAGCATTCTTCTTCCATCTGAACGAGTTGTGTCAATCTATGTTCGATAGCATCCCCATCAGTCATCTCTGTCAGCGTAGAAATCCACAGTCTCGGAATAATGTACTCCATTGGAAAAACATCTTCCTATCCATACACCAATATGAATTGGGTGTGTCCTATTAGTCGCTTACAAGTTGTGCGATACACCCATAGCATAGCCGAGACTTTTTGATCCTAGTCATCTCGACGCACATTGTATTCCTTGGTTAATGCATTCTCCAGAATCTTGTTGAAAGCTTCGACCGTTCCATTCGCCTAAGGATGATAGGGTGTCATCTTCTTATGTTGGATCTGAAACTCTGTAATAAGCTCAACAATCACTTTGTCAACAAAATGCGTACCTTGGTCACTGAGTATAATTTTTGGGCATCCAAATCTGGTAACTAGATTTTCAAACAAAAACTTTCCACAGTCGCAGTGGTGCAATCCTTAACAGGCACAGCTTTAGCCCATCTAGTCAAATAGTCTATCGCAATGATAATGTAGTGCGCACCAGTTCTCTTTCCAGGTGGACTGATTGGTCCAACAAAATCAACTGTCCATTTTTCAAATGCTTGGAGGGTTATCTATAGCGCAAGTGGCATCTCATCGTGGTGTGATGGTTTTCCTTTTCTCTGGTAGATATCACAGCGCTTGCAGAAGCTCCTAGTATCCATATGTACGATTTGCCACCATAGTCCTACTTGCAATATCTTGCACACTATTGCTTTTCTAGCATAGTTCCCTCTTGCAAGACCAGCATGTGCTTCACTCATTACCCAAGGTCATTCATACTAAAAAACACAGCAGCGTAGTATTTCGTCTGTGCTCAGCTCATACAAATGTCCCGCGATCAATGTATAGTCAGCAGCTTTGATAACCAATCGTTTCTTCTGATTAGTTGACATTCCTTCAAGTGCATAGCATGTGCTCAAAAAGTGAATAACTGCATCAAACTCATGGTTCTGATCATCCATCATGTAGATCACAAATAGTTGCACGTCAGGAAAATTATATTCTATTTTGATTGGCTCTTCACCACTTTCTATCTACGACAGGTGGTCTGACCCAACATTCAGTCGGCCAGGTTTAACTATGGCCTCAAATTCAAATTCTTGAAATAGGAGAAGCCATCTACAGATCTTCCCCCGCAACACTGGCTTTTTGACTAGGTATTTTAGCGCTGAATGGTCAATGTACATCTGAAAATGCCCACCCAAAAAATAGTGTCTGAAATTTTGAAGCACATAGACCATAGCGAGGCCTTCTCTTTCCTTTGTCGTGTAGTTCTTTTCTATTGTTAATAGTTTTATGCTGGAAAAGGCAATAGGGTGTTCTAGCACACCCTCTCCTAGCTATGTCAAGACTATGCCAAGCGCAACAAAGGATGTGTTGACATACACATGGAACTCCTTCTTCAAGTCGGGGAATACAAGTATTGGCGCAGTGGCCATTGCATTCTTCAATTTATCCAAGAATTCCTGGCAAGTTGTTGTCCATTGAAACTTTGTGTCTTTCTTTAGCAGTTTTTACACAGGTGTAGTGATCTCTGCATATCCTCTGATGAAATTCCTACAGTAGCATGTATGTCCCAACACTGATCTGAGTTGCGTGACTGATGCAGGCGGTGGTAAGTCAAGAATAATTGCAATCTTTGTTGAGTCGACCAAAATACCATCGTGACACAAAATGTGACCCAACAAAACACCAAACGGAGCACAAAATATACACTTCTTGGAATTAAGCGTGGTCTGATACTGGCGATAACGGGCCAGCATCATCTGTAGACTCTCAATATGGTCTCTTACTAGACCAAACATAGTCCAATCATCAAAGTAGACCTCAATAAATTTATGAATAAAATATTTAAAAGAAGAGACTACTATTCTAGAAAAAATAGTAGGTGCATTCTTGAGTCCAAAGGGCATTACCGTATACAAGTAACATCCTCATTCTGTGACGAAGGTCATTTTTTGGTGATCCTCCTTTGCGATTCTGAGTTGATGATAGCCAGAGAAGCCATCAGTGAATGAATACATCTCTTGTCCTCTGACGCTTTCAAGCACTTCATCTATAAATGGTGTTGGGAATGGATCGTGTAAGCATGCATCGTTCAACTTCCTCAAGTCGACAGAAATCCTTACTTCGTCATTTGTTTTCTTATCCTGGATCACTATAGGGCTGATCCACTCTGATTCTTCAATAGGTTCAATAATTCATGCATCGAGCATGCGATCCAATTCTGGTTTTACCTTCTCTTTATACCTGGGGTTCAACTTGTAGGGTCGCTACTTACTAGGTTTAGCGTCTGGTCGCATGGGTATTTTCATCACCCCTAGATCTCCAATTATCCCCTTTATCTCCGAAAATTTGGTAAGGAATAGGTCCTGGTATTCGTGCAGTAAGTATGTGATATTCACGACTATCTCTTCATCCCAATAATCTCCTATATTGGAGAACTTTGGGTTGTCTAGCGACCTGATGTTTACTTTCCAGATCTTCACCGGATTAAGGAATTGGTCACTTGAAATACCGATTCCTTCTATTGTGTGCATACCTTCTGATTCTGGTATGTTTATGTTAGTCAGATCATCATCTAGGTCTCCAGCTAAATTGTATTAAGACATCCATTGTTGAATGGTTGCACTGCATTGATGAGCGTTGGCCTCCTTGACAGGTATTTCAGCAAATATCTTCTCCTTTATCATTTGAAGTGTAGCATCAACTGTAGGTTTCTCATCAGCAAATTCAAATGTGTTTGTAAACTGCTTAGTGAGCCCTTCCCAATATTGGGTTCCTTTTTTCAACTCCATAGATGCATACCATATCCTAGGTGTCATTTCCAATGTGTGTATGAAATGATGGACCCATTCCTGTCGTGGGTATGTTGCAAATATAGTGGAACACTTATTTATGTGCACAGCAGGGCTTGGCAACCCTGTGTACTTATGGTTGACAGTGGTGACTTCTTCACCGAACCTGACTTCCATCAACCTTATACATTGTGTCCATTCTATTAAAAACTTCTTGTGTGTACCCCACCACCTAGCAGGCATAGCCTTTAGCACATGATCCAATGCAGACAAGCGCTGCGACTCAATGATGAGTTCTTCAAACTCACTTAGGAAGGCTGCAAGGTTAGGTAAACCTTCGTAGGTGGGTATCTCTCTTAACTCGTTTTCCACCCATCACACAGATCTCATAATCCATGCGCATCTTCTCACAGAGACTTCATGTAACTGGTTTTTCCAGTTTTCCAAAGCCTCCCCTGAGTCGGATGTGCAGGAACTAGCACTCTTCCAGATCAAGTTTCCATCCACTGTTGGATTGATGTAATATTCTTGCATGGCAGTGACATTGTAGATTTGTTCAAGGTAGTCGCCCTGTCCCTCATTGTAGATAGGCTCAATGTATCTTTGTCCCTCCAAAGGATCAATGGGTGACACTACCCTCATCTCATTATCCTCAAATGATAGTATCATTTTCTTGAAGTTGATAATGGTTTGATTGTCTATGGCCAAATCTATCCTAGTAGCGCGAGATATGGGTTTGTGTCATCAACAATGTTAATGACTTAAAAATATGCAAATGTGCGCAACCCTTCAATGTCGACAGGGACTTGACTCAACCTACCAAATTGGAGGACCTTCGCCTGATTGGAAAGTCACAACTAGACAGGAGACCAATCCAGACACGACTTGCCCATACTTTCCCAAGTTTGTCACGTCAAAATATTGTCATCAGAACCCAAGTCTAAGATGATGTAATCCATGTCATAATCCCCTATCTGCGCAATCATTCTTAACTCGCGTCCTATTTTGAATTTATTTCCAACCTAGTTAACTTTATTTTCAGGTTGTGGCTCTACTAGTGTTTCTTCTATCATTTCCTGTAGCTCTGCAATAGCATATTTGTCTTCTATTAGCGCTAAGCAACTTGACAGGAAGGACTTGAGCTTACTAACCTTTTGTGGAGTCCTTTTCTGAAATGTTTTTTGAAATCGTTCAGACATCTCCCTGACTTCTTCTAATGTTGATGGTTCTTCTAGATCCGCAAACTCACATCGCACATCCATGAATACTTGCTTCTGTTTATGGACGTCAAAAGGCACCTTCTTCTACGTCACGGGTCATACCTGCGGCTGCATTTGTTCCTGTAGTTTATCCTGATCAGCTCTAGCCACAACACCTCCTCATGTTACGACATCGACATTTGGATCCCTTGGCTCAGCAACAATCATTTGAACATTCAAGTTCATATTCGGGTTTGGGTTTGGATTCTACGTAGGGTTAGGACCTGTGATGGTTCTATCCTACCACTTTGCGATCAACTGGGGACATTGTTCCACATTATGGTTTTGTCCCTTACAGTATGAACATGTCTTTGCAAGTTCTAGGAAATATTTGGTGTAGTGACCTGGTTGTCCACAGTTATAGCATGTAAATTGACCTCTTCCTCTACCAAATCCTCCTCCTCCTCCTCGGCCTCCAAAGTTTCCACCACCCCTTCCTTGTGGGTGTGGTTGCTGTGGGGGGTACTGGTTATGCTGATATTGCGGATGATAGTGATTATGCTGCACATATGGGTGTTGCGGTGCATACAGAGGCTGATACTAGTTCTGATACTGATTGAGTGGGAACTGCGCAGGTTGATACGATGGTTGCACCGGTTTGTCCTAAGCTTGCCCCTCATTCTTCATAAGTAAGTGTCAACCATCTTTTCCTTTAGGAGATGGTATGCTCTGCAATCCTTCTCTTCATTCCCTACGGACTTGCAAAATTTACAAAATAGGTTTTCCAGGGTACTTACAACTTTTTGCAAGTTTAAACACTCCTCGCCGCGATTCCCTATAGATTGGCATATGCAACACCATGGTAGTCCATGGCCATTTAATAGGTTTGGTGCACCGGATGAGACATAATTCATGAAGGTCGGACAACTATCCTTAGTGTGTCCTTTCGTTCTACATTTTGTGCGCCATAAGTCTTCATGGGATTCTTTTCCCTTCTTGATGTCCTGAAGTTGTATTGTTAGATTAGCTAACTGCAGCTGAATCTGTACCATGCCTACGGCACCATCACCAATTAGTGACACTTCCAACTTCATTGCCAATTCTAATTCTTTTTTCTGCGACTTAATCTTTTGTTGCATCAATGGTCCTTGGATATGTGGTAAAAACGCAGTAATGAACCACTCTTTATGTTGAACATCCAACATCTGGAAACTTACTTTGGCCATCAAAGTTTTAAATCGTTGGTCAAAGTCCCATATTGTCTCTGCTAATGCTTGTTTTATCTCCTTGATCTCGATGATACACTATGACTCATATTTAGGTTTCTTGAACTCGGAGATCATCGCGGCTCGTATCCCTTCAAGGGTATTCTGTGGTGCTCCTAACGGTACTATGCATTACTTCATAAACCATTCCAGCGCACGACCCCTTAGAGTCGTGATCATCTGTGCTTTCTTTAAGTCCATGTTCTAAACAAAACGAATCATCCATACAGCTTCATAGATGAACCAATGCTGCTCTAGATCCTCTGATCCATTGCCATTGAAGGTGGGTAACTGAATATCCTCCCCAGCCATTGAGTTGGTATCGGGGTTATTTGATGAAGGATTTAACGGAGGTGTTCCCTCTAGAGCACTAGTCGCAGTACTAGCACTATCAATGTTAATAACTCTTTCAGGAGATAAGGCTCTAGACCTTACTTCAGGTGATACTCTTGGTGTGATGTAGTTGCGTCCTGAACTTGGTGTCTCAGTAGACTCTTCAGAGTCTTCTGGTCCTTCTAAAATCGAGCTATAGTCCTCCTCTTCATCGCAAGATCCTTCGTCTACCTGCGACTGAAGTTCATGTTCGCTTTCCTCGAACAAACTAGGAGTTCGTCGACCTTCCTCTGTCTTTCTCCTCTTCCCAGATATGAATCTCCTTCCACTCCTTAGGAATCTAGCCTCTAGTTCATGTTTTGTACTTCCTGGGAACATCTCAACTCACCATTTCCCATTTTCTTGACAATTCATCTGCAACATAGCCTTCCTCCGTGGGATATGACCCAACTACTCAACTGCAGGATACCCCTTCTCATACACAAGCATCATGATCCATGTACTAATAGATAACATATATCTTCTTCGAGGTCCTTGGAAAAATTTTCTTTCAGCCTCACTATATGAGGTTATAGCCTCTACTGCAAACTCAATACTGTATCCTTTCAAAATAATGTCAAGCCAAAAATCAATAGCTCTAGAGATGGTGTTACTTACATTGGTTACTTCGCGAACCAACTGATCACTCCATTCGATGGCTTCTCTTTTCTCGAAATTTTTCTGCGTTCTTTCCAATCTTGACAACCACTCATGCAGTACAATGGGAAACTCTGCAAAGAATATCTCATGAATATCAGTGTATATGTACTGGTCTACCCAGTTTTCTGCACTCAATTGAAATCTTGTGCTCTCTTCTTGCGCGAATGCTAGCGTCTTGGACTCCAGCCAGTCCTCTATATCGTTCTTTGTTGGATACCACAGCATTTCCCTCGACTCAAATGGTTAACGGTCCCGGCAACATAACCATTTGTTGGCCTCTTTATACTTCTTGCCTTGACCTGCGGTTCAACAACAACACAATACCAACATCACACCAAAAGACATCGGCCTAACAGAGCAAGCTCAATCGGCAACGCCTACGAAGCAAGCGTAGTCTCACCTGAGATATCTTAATGTGTAACTTCTAGAACCATGTTTCCGTAGTTGGTGAGGGATTATAATCCCTTAGCACATGGCCAAGGCGCTCGACAAAGGAGATAGGATGGAGTTTTACTACTGTGCGACAATAGCACAGTGAGGCATCACAACTTGCGTCTGACACAACCTCGTCCTTATGACCCTATAGCTGGTGCGACGGTGCAACGCAGCCGATTCCTTATACTCAACAGACAATGTGCGACTACACTTTTACTTAGCAGTTTAACCATGAAATCATGCATGCCATTCCAACCAACCTTAAGCATTCATTCTTGTACTGATAAACTAGATTGCGACATACATTCAACAGTAACTGTCATAATGCAAAGTAAGCAAGTATCCATATAAACATTCATCCATATAATAGGAGAAATAACATGGAAACCCATCTGGGAAAAACCACCAAGGTGCTCTTCATCTGGCATGAGAAATGGAAATAGCACCTTGCGGTATGCAACTTGTAGACTATTCTTAAGATATTTCTTTTTGACTCAATCTTATTGCTCTCATGCTCTTTGGTTTATTCTTCTATCTACTCGTATTGATCTGCACATAGCCTGGTTCGACTCTTCTACTTTACTATCTGCGCACTCAGCTACAGATTACTCTACTACTAGCGGTCTACGCACACAGTTGCAAGATATGCGGCTCAACAGGCTTCTACTTCTACTGTCCAACCAACTTACTGAACTTACATAACCTTTTGAACCCTTATACAGAGCAGGTTTCTCTTACTTATAGAATCTACGAGACCACACAGGGTCTACTGATTACAGCTTAGTTATTATAGACTCAACAACTTACAAAAATATCTTTGTTACATAAATTTCGGCCCATACCTAGCCATGAAAGTCTTGGAAGACATTAACCATGGCTTTAACTAGCCGCCGAAACATCTTTCGGCTCGTCTGTACTAGTCATCACTAGCCACAAAAATTGTCCTTCCTTCTTTTGCGGGTTCGTCCTTCTGCAGTCTTCTTTGACTTCCTCCTATCCAACTTTAACTCTTCTATTTGCCTCTTCCGCCGACTTGGATATGCCTTCCTTGTCGCAGATATCCTCGTTGCAACTTCTTTCCATCCTTAACTTGCCTTTTCTCTGTTGCGCACATGCTTTACCTTCTTGTGTTGGTTCCTTCATCCTCTTCTTGGCCTACTTTTACCCTGTAGGACGAACACTTTTCCTCTTTTTCTTGCGCGTCTAATTTATCCTTGTGCACTTTTCCTGGCCCAACACAAACAAAGTATAAAGGACATAAAAAGGGAAATGGTTGAACCGAGGCAAGAAAATAAGAGCCTATCATAGGCTAAATCCTATGTATTCTCAATCCAAGATGAGATAACAAAATATCATGACCATATGTATAACCACCTACTTGAATTACAAGGACAACATGCCCAGTTAAGTGAAATCCTCGAATGGACCAAAGAACATTATTGCATCCTAGATGGTATAAGGCTTTGTTTAAATGAACTTGCATAATGGAAATAGACTTCATTACATTAATTACCAAATGATCCACCAACGATGACACCATCAAACCTTCATTGTAACCATGCCTCAATTTCTTATAGTAAACTAGTAAAGACAATGTTACAACAAAGCATATCTAATATCCTTAACAAGTACCAAAAGTAGTACCAAGCAACCACCGATGTCATGCAGAGATGTTGATTTCCTTCACTCTACAACATAGATCATCCTCAACCCATTGAATACAAGAAGAACAAAATCACAGAAGTTACCAACTTAAAATAGGTTATAATGGGAGTGTTGAATGAAATGACTAAAGCCGCATTCATGAAGCATGTATCCGCTCCAACCCAAGACATTGATATACTTAAAAATTCCCTTTTTTCCCTTAAGAAAGGATTTGGTATTATTGTTGATGAAGTAACGATCCATTTTGTTACCTTTGAAGTTTTAAAAAACTCAAGGCTCAACAATATATCACAAAATTATGAAACCTGCATACTTTACATGGCGCGCAGGGCCTAGCCCCATGTAGCATGCCCTTTCTTATGTTTGATCCTCGACTTTGTAAAAGGGACATTTGAAACCACTTTTTATTTTAATGTTTATGTCATAAAATGGTATATGGTTGAGTGACCCTTTAAATGGGTCCCACTTTTGGAACGCCTTTAATTTTTGTAAAGTTACACTTAGATGGGTAGTCAAAGAGTTATGGAGGATGAAAGGTTGGGAAAACCAAGAGACATGAAAAATGCATAAATAAATCTTACTAAAAAAGAACATGTACTTTTTGTTTTTTGTTTTGGCTTTGAGATGTTTTGAGTAAACTTTTTTTGGTGGAATTAATATTAAGAAACCTCTCTCTAGGCTTGTGGACTTGGAAGTGCCTGAATGTTTCAAACATATCAATGGTCTAACTTATTTATGGTTTATGCTATAATAATAATTGAAAATGTTGGTTCTATGTACGACTATTTTTTTCATGCTCATTAAGTTTTACCATTTTTTTAATGTCTGAATTTATTCTGAATTTATTTTCCAGGCTGATAGTTACTTATTATGGCTAGATAAAAGTAAGACTTATCTTCCTTGATTTTTAGGTAATCTTATATGTGCATAGTTTTTCTTATGCTAAGCAAACTATTTTTTTGAGATACCTATAAATTGTGTGTATATATTTAGTTACTAACAGTCTTTTTTAATTGCATATCTTAGCTAGGATAGGATTTTCTTTTCAATACTTTGCATTTAGGATAGAAGCATATTGCATTCTGCGTAGCATACCCCTAACCTTAAAAAAAATAGAAACAATCAGTAGCGATTGTTTGGTTAGAATCCATATGGGTTCCCTATTCCAAATAGTGTGAGGTCTAATTGGGACCTTACATTGGAGTGGACCCTTTTCTATTTGCTATAGGACATTTATCCTTTCGCACAACATGGAGGATTATGAGACATGGGATTATTTGTGTGGATATTCCAACTCTTTTTATTAACTTTGCCATTAAACATGTTCATATAAATCCAAAGTATCCCATTTCTCCTCTACTCTCCATTCAATTCACTCCTTGTGGGACTACAACTAATGTGCTTTTAAGTTCAAGGTAAGTAACTCATTGCTTAGATTTATACATGTTTTGTTTCTTTTTATAAGCTAGATTACATTTTCAATTAATGTTTATCTAGCTAGGTCTCATCTATATTAATTTAATATAGATGACGAACACCCAAAAGATAGACAAATTTTCTTTTGAAGGAAATATTATTTATGTTTATATGTACTCATTGGATGCATAATTTTATTCCACACCTAGCGAGTGTTCACATTTGAATTTTGAGTAAACCTACAAGGTGATAAGTTGAAAATATAAGAGAAAAAGGTAGTATTTTTTTCCCTTTCCCTACAAAACTATTTACCCTTATGGTTGACATAATCACCTTGAATCCTATTGGTTCTTATATAGTTGGTTTTGACAATATATTTTTTAGCGCACTTTTAACCTCAACTTATTATTAAGAACTCACCTCTACACACTTAAAAACCTTCATTTCCATTATATTAAGACCTTAAAAGTGTCAGGTCCATTGTTGCAAATGTCTTTGATTTCTTTGATATCGAGCCTATTTCTCTCAATTTTATTAGGTTGTCAATTTTTATGATATTTTCATAATTTTTTAATTATAATTTCCTTTTTGCCGATATTTTTTTGATAATTTCCAATGTTTTCCCCATTATTTCCAATAAAGTTATTTTCATGCCCTCAACAATGTATTCCTAAAAATAATGTCTGCAACATTTCTTAAATCATTTTACCAACATTTGACATACTAATTTTGAGGTTCACTTACTTTATTAATCTAAAATATATATAAAACATATTTTTTTTAAGTAGACTCACGTTAGTACCCATCCTCTACATCTATACCTTTTTTTATTATTGATTCCATCATTTAGGTACTCAAACACTACATCAATAGAAGCAAACTAGACATCTATCTTGTACTCACAAAAAACAAAAACCAATGATGCTTTATTTATGAAAAAAATTAAATAAACATTTTGTGGCAAGTGTTGGGTGGAGCACTTCTAATAACCAATTTGAAGCATTTTCTTTCTTTCATGACTTTAGAATCATAAACTCTAGGAGAATTGGAAATATTATTTTCATAGGGGATTCATCAATAGTTCAAAGGTATATATGCATTCCCTTGACTTTTGCAGATGAAAATATAGCTAAGATAATTTAATGAGTCCAAAAAGAAACCAATTGCTTTGAGAGATTAGAGTTATATCATGTCTTAAGAACTCAAAGCTACTAGGTGAATCATCTAGAAAATGATGAATCCAAATGCACCATGGGAATGTAAAAAAAGTGGGGATTTATCATATTTCCCAGTTCCTTAATCTTTTTAATTGAGTATCCAAACCAAGGTTTTGCATAAATGTAGTATATCAAGGTACGAAACGGGTGGAAATAAACTCATAAGAACACACTCCAACTTTCATTGCTCATGTATTACCTTCACACCATATATGTTTAATGAAGGGAAAGCATAATCAAGAGGTGTTGGTAAATATCCTAAACATAGGCAGGATTATGGATTTCACAAGCTTAAATTAGGTCTTGGTTTGTCGTACATGTTTGCAACTTGGATTGGCATCCCTTATATGGTTTTTGGTATGGAATTATCATCTCACTCTCAATTCATATCAATGGAATTTGTGCTCCCAATATGGCATTGAATCAACGAAATTGTGGGTTCTCAATGGAAACTAGACATGCCTTTGGAATTGGATTCCTTGCAAAATTAAGGTAATCCTTGGGCTCATTTTTATTGTTGAGAATACTCTCTAGTTTAAGGGATCTCAATGAAAAATTTAGGTTAATTTTGAAGGTTATGAGAGGGATTTTTCTACTGAGTTTTATTGTTGGTGTCTAAAAGCCATGGAAATTTATAGTCACCTGAGATGTTGTCCCCGTTGCGAGATCTAGATATCCATAAATTATTTTATGGGCGTGAGGACCTAATTGTTGATAATAGGACCTACATGTTTTTTACAACCAACAAAATTCACAATTAGGAAGAATGTTACAATACATGTTATGTAGTTCCAATGGATACTTTGATTCAACAAAAACAAAAAAATGATGCTCTAGAAAAAGAATTCTTGGGTTTAAGATAGTTAATCAAAAGCATCCCAAGCCTTAGAAAAGTGCAATATATTGCCTCAAATTTCAATATGTTTGTAAGTTCCATGTTGTAATGTACCCATATGTTACACAACTACACAGATAAAAAAATATTTAGCTTAAAACAAACATTTTACAAAAGCTCTATACCCAATTTATAATATAGAAGCATAATAAACTGTGCCACAATACCAAAACATTTAGTGGAAGCTTGGATAAATTTAAATTAGAACTAACTAATGATTCATTTAATTAATCAGTTAGTTAAATGGCATTATCACAAATCCTAACGGATTATTTCCGCCTTCCTGACATTACTGTGCATTTTTTACGTTTTTGCACTGGGAGTCGTAAATCGAAGCACCACTGAAAACATAACTAAATAACCTTGTCGATCTCACCATTCCAATTTCGGAACTCGGTTGGTTTGACATTGCACATCGGACGTCGGTACGAGCCAGAACGTCATCATCAATGGATGTTTTGATCCCGAGGTCGTCATGTTGGAAATCAGAAGTCGACATGCATTTTTGACATAATAAAACTACGATTCTGATGTCGATGTTTTAACCTAGGAACTTGGGTCTCCCGATGTCATACCTCAGGCATCGAAAATAAATAGAAAACCATTCCCAACTGACATGTCGATCTTGACATCGACACCTCAATATAGAAACCTCGAATTTTACATGTAAAAATATTAACATTTTGATATGTCGATCTGACATCAATACGTCAATATCGACATATATGCACTGAAATCACAGCAATAACTTCTCTGATTTCAAGGTTTAATACTTAGTTTTTTTTAAGAAAGTGACTAAGGTATGATTTAGGATTGAAACTTAACATGTTTTCTTCCTTTTCTTAGAACTGAAACCTTTTCCAACTAGGAACATGTCAAGTTCTCTAATTGACATATAAACATAATGAAAATCAGAAAATGACTAAGGCAAAACTTGCCACTGGCTAAACTTGCAATTTACAGGATTTCAACCAACATTCAAGACTCATACAAATAAATAGATTGTTTCTTAGGTCTGATAATTAAACAATGGAATATCAAACAAGACTTTCAGTCCTAGATCTCATTCACATTAAGGTTGTGGAATAGAGTTACTATTAAACTCTAACTCTGAAACATTAATTAGAAAATTAGTTGTTACAAGAAGGAACAATTTACAAGGCTTTGTACCAGTCACACAAGAATCCCATAATAGGTTTAAAAACCTTTGGTAGGAATAAGTATGCATAGGTTATAGCTAAGGAATATATCCCTTTACCCTACAGTGCCCTTAGTGAAGGCATTCTAGCCTAACAAGACAATTTGTAAATGTTTCCCTTTAACATTTAGACTATCATGAAATGACCATAACACTTAAATGTAGATTATTCAAAGACATAACACATTCATCCAAACAAGGGAATGTTAGAAACCAAATGCAAATTTTGAATATGATAAAAAATTTACCCATTTTCATACTGCCATACTATTCTAATTCATTTACTCATAAACCATTAAAAATCCTTTGGAATCTCATTGACTTAACTGTCAACTACCAACCAAGGATTATAGCCATGCAATCAATTACATTGTTGACAAACACAATGAAACTAGGCATATTATCAATTCCCATTGAGAGCATTCAATATATCCAACAATTAATCAATTTAATTAACAAGCATTCAATAGGTATAGAATACACATTATGTTCCTTCACATGATATAAAATCAATGCATAATTAATATAGCTTCAAGCACTTATTTGAATTCAAACTATTTGGAAACTATCTTCATGGTATCCATGCTCCACCCAACCGTAGGAAATCCTGCTCATTTATCTCTTGGTAGAAAACCGCCCCTGAGCTGAGACTCAAGCATTAACCAAACTTCTCACCAATTCCAAGGTTCTCATAATTTCTCACTTGAAAATCAGGATATTGGTTCACTACCAATTCCATGTCAAATAATGCAATTCATTCCCGTAGCTTCCTTCTTCTAGCATAATAGTGATGATCGTCACTGTTCATAATGCTTAGAATTCCATTAAGTTAACTGCATGCACTGTTTTTCATTTCACTAGAGAAACCAGAGGCAAATATGGAAATGACTATAACAACTTAACTCACAAATTTAGGTTTGGGAAATCATGATTTCAACCATCCTCACGACCACTACGTATAAGTAGTTATTAGGGAAATTCCGTTCATGTTCTAGACATGATTTCATAGCCTAAACGGTAATTCTATTTAACTTCCTTCCCTGTGCTTTTCTTCCTTGGATTTGCTTCTCTACATTCAAACACTTTGCACGCAAAAATTCTCTCTGTATTTTTCATTATGCTTACTTCCCTCTACATATCGAGCTATACGTTTTAGCTTCTATGTTATGGAATACTCTATTCTTTCCGCTCCCAAGCTCGAATCCACCTTTTTGCATGAAACCTCTTCCTCATGAAATATGTGTCAAATACTACTAATCCCCCACTTAATCACTCTTTAATCCACAGTTAACCCATAAGTCAGGTTTAAGATTAAATAAAGATGTTTAGGTTCACTTAAAGTCATAAGATCATGGGGTATTCACTTAATGAATCCATTTGATAGTGCCTTCATTCATGGGATATTAAATAATACCTCTAATTTCACTAGATATTGGTAATTACTTACAAAACTTCTTTTGTTAAGCGCCCCTCCCAATACATATCTCTAATTAAAAAAAAACTTAATTTTATGTTATACAATGAGTTTCAGCAACTTGGGAACTCATAGTCATTTACATATATACATTTACCAAACTAGGGGTTTAGTCCAGGGGTGTTACATTCCCCTTCCCATTAAAGTTTACACCGTCCTCGGTGTTTCAATGTCCAAAACTAATGAACAAAAATTTCAAAATTATTTACATCTATGCAGTCTTCAAAATAGATGGGGATACTCTTCCCGCATCTTGTCTTCAAGGTCCAAGGTCGCTTTATTAGGGTTGTAATGGGTCCATTGGACCTTTACCTGTCCTACGGATCTAATTCTGAGAGTCTTGGTTCTTCCGTCGAATATGTAGATTGGATGTACTTGGATTTACCCTTCAAGCTCCACCTGTATCACATACCAATCAAGTATATGGTTATAATCATAAACATACTTTTTCAATAATGAAACATGAAAAGCACTGTGTATTTTAACCATAGGAGGCAGATCTAGTTCATCTGCCACTGATCCAATTCTGCTCAAGATCTCAAATGGTATATAAATTTTGCTCAGGATCCGATTCTGCTCAGTATCTCCAATTCTGCTCAGGATCTAATTCAAGTCACTTTCAGCTAGTATATAAATTTTACAATTGAATTGAAGAGTTCTATCTTCAACCAATGCATAATTGGAAGATTTTAATGGTAGGTTTCCTTCGAGCAATGCTACCACAACTTATAGATAATGATTATATATTTTCAACACTTCTTACAACCCTATTTTTAAATCAATATTCCAATCGATGATGGTTGAAGCTTGCATTAACTAACTTCTTATGCTAAACACATTTGCTGCTCATTTCTCTTTTCCTTTTATGAACTTGATTTCAAAATTGAATTCGGTCAGGAAATAGATCCACCTCACTTGCAGTCTTGCATTCAGATGAGGTTGTTCAAACAAGTATTCCAGGCTGTGATGATCAGTCTTTAATTCAAACCTTCTTTATATCCTTACACCACCTATAACCTTTTACCTTCATTGGAACAATTTGATGATCGCTTTGTTTATTTTATGTTCTTTATTTTCTGAAATCATAACTTGGATTTCCATATAACCAAATAGTTCTAAATAATGGCCAAAGGCCTAGAACCAAGCCCACGAATGGGCTCTGATACCACTATTGTATACCATATCTGGTTTACACTCGAAGGCTATTCTAATTGAATATATCAATAGAAAATAGTTCTATGTTGGATATATATATATATATATATATATATATATTGTCACATCCCCTCCTGTCTCAGAGGAGAAACGAGACCATAGCCCCACACATTTGATGAATGTGCATCTAGCTCGAAGTTAAATCTATTCAACTCTGTGTAAAAATTCCCCAACTTCCCAATAGCAGAGAAATTTATCATGTCAGTGATCCATTTGATGATCCACAAAGAAAATCTTAGAGGAGATCGAACGATGGAGAAATCTCACAACTGAAATCAATGGTCACAATCTCTTCCACATCTGGAAACAAATCGATGACGGAGAATCAATCCAGCAAGAGTCAGCGGTGCAGAAAAATTGAATCTGCAGAATCGGGGAACTATGAAAATTCTGGTCCCTCATCCTGCATCCTGTATTTCACATTCTGCATGCAGAAAGGTGGGTTGTGGAAGGAAATATGCGGGGAAGGGAATCCATGTGAGGGTGTTTCCACATTCCGCATCTTGCATCCCACATCCCGCAAGTTGCAGAAAGGAAAGTTGCAAAGGAGATTTCTACAGAAATTCAACCTGCTAACAGAAGACTTGGACAGATTGATCATTTAGACCATCACCAATATGGCCATCTAACCACCATAACATAGTTTAAAAATGCATTGAACAAAACATACATAGATGCATACAATTTTAGTTATACAACGGAATCAATTCAACACATTAAACAGGTTCATCATATTTCATGAAGAAAATACAAGTTGCATAGATTAACATAGGGATACCTATCTTTGAAAGAAGTTGTTCCACAACCAACTACATCGCTACAACGTTCCAACCAACCATAGGCTAGTACACTAATCAATCTCTCAGCAGCACTACCACCCGTGAGCTGGGCATGATTCCTACAAGGAAAAGGAATACTAGCAGGCTCACACATAGACAAGAATACAACCAAGCTCAGCCAAGCCAACACAGTTGGGTTTATCAGGCTAAAAACAAACAAGCCAATATACTGCTGGCTTATAAGACTACAATGAGTCAAGCCAACATTCTCATTAAGGACCAACCAAGCCAACTAACAGATGGGTTTATTAGGCTACAAAGGAGTTGGAAAACTTGAAATGCTAAGCTAGTGAGCTCAACCATCGAGTTGTGGACACCTGCATTAGATCAGGCTTGGCTCCTAAAACATCTACACACCCAAAACAAGAAAGCATCCCCTTCTCTGCTACATAGTCCCTCGGGCTATGCCTTCCCTTCCAATGTTGTTCAAGGTGTGCAAAGAAGAAAACTAGCCCCTCTAGATCTATTTGTGAGGTTCCTTCCTACACTAGGTTTATCAAGCTAGTTCAGATCCAATTCCACTCTAGGCCATTTCAAACCAAGGAAAAAATATGCACACACAACATAACACAATTTTAACACAACAAAACAAGCTTCCACTCCCTCTGTGACAGAGGAGACCATTGCACAACCACGCTCAGGATGGTAACAATAGGAAAACAACATAGACCAAAACACGGTTCTCCAAAACCGGCGAACGCACGGCGTGCATGCACAGGATGGAATAGGGAAATATCATAATCGAACACAACTTTTTCGATGAAATCCAGATGATGGATTGCGCATGCAAAATGAGGAAAAATAAACTGAAAACGTTGAAGGATGGATGATCAAAACGTCCCGCCGCTCCCCACAATGTGAGGGAAGATGAAAACGTGAGTGCATGAGGGGAAATGGGAATATGTTTTCCGGGTGTTTTCTTTTGACACGTGTCTTTTCCCCCATGGCTCAAGCTTAAACATTTCCCCTCCCTATTCCTTAGTAAATCATACCCCCATCTCATTATTTGTTGCATTGACATAGTTGGTTGTGGGCTTTTAATTAAATTGCATACTTATATGATATCCAAAATTATATACTGTGCTTGACTTAGCACCATAAACCATAGCCATCAACCATGATAACCTATACACAAAACATCAATCAATGGCAAGGCCTTGGCTTTGAGATCCTTGCCATGATTCCATACAATATTTTCATCATATATATTTAATGCAAACATGGTCAAAACTGGGGGGTTACATCCCCCCCCTTCAACAACACTTTTCTCAGTACTTTACAAAATTGAACAAAATTGCTACGCTGGAACTGCCCTTAGTGCTCTGTAGAATTGAACAAAAATTGATGTGTCAATCGCTTGGCATCCTCCACCTCCCATGTATCCTCTTCAGGACTGTAGTGCTCCCATTGCACCTTTTCCTGCCCTATGGCTTGGTTCCAGAGCATTGTGACCTTCCTGGCGAGGATGCACATCCCAATTTATCCCTCGGGTTCCACCTAAATCACATCCCAATTTATCACATTGTTAGGATCATGTACATATATCTTATGAGTCCTAGTGCTAGCAGGAAATGCAAGTCTATATGCAATTGGCCCTATTATTTCAAGCACTTCAAATGACCCACAGTATCTAGGTGATAGCTTGGCAAAACTTACAAGATTCAAGGAACTCTTCTTTTCCCTCACTCTGAGGTAAAAATGATCCCCAACACTAAACTTGTCACATCCCCAACCCTTACTCGTCGGAGAGGACGCGACTAACATCTAACAACTCGAGCAATCTAAGCCCCATGAACATAATATGAAAATTGCTTTGAAATAAAACATTCATAAGTATAAATAGATGCATAATGAAATGTACATGATATATACAGCAGAAGCAAATCATTGATTTAACACATTCATGCATTCAACATGTTCACGATAATTTCATAATAATTCATAAGCAAATACAGTTGCAGAACTTAAATACACAAGAATACTTATCTTTGAAAGAAGCTTGTCCCGCAACCAACTATGTCGCTGCAACATTCCACCCAACCATAGGCCAGTGTGCTCTTAATTCTCTCAACAACAATGCCACCCCCGAGCTGGGCATGATCTTCCCTAAGGAGTAAGGAACAATAGAATACTTCACCCATAGCCAAAGATACAATTAAAATTATTAGGATATTTAGACACTTAGGAGTTAGTTAAGATCAACTTGTGTAATATATCCGTTAGGTAAAAGTGTGTTTCTTTAGTATCCATTAGTATGCATTTGTAAATATTCTAATCCAATGGTCACGATATGTTCTAGACATAGAGTGATCCAACAGTTCAACTTCTCTTAGATCATACCAACCATTGATCAGTGGCTTAACACCCGATTGGTCTATGATCTCTATTTAAAGAGCATAAAGGGTCCTTGGCTAGTTGATCGATTATGAGAAGCTCATGTAACTTTCTTTATTTTGCATAATAAATTGATCCAAGTAGCTATTTGGCTGGGGTCGTGGACTGTTTCCCTCTCGAGGGTTTTAACCACGTGACAAACATTGGTGTATTGATCTGTGATCTGTTTGTGTGAAGCGGTTTTTCTTGGTGTTCGGTCCATGGGAGTACCTTGTGTACCCCTTGTGATATTATATTTACAAGTTATAACTATTTCTCATGGAAATCTCGTATGGAGGATGTTCTACGAAGTAGGGGACTTTTCAGGATAACCTCAGGGAAAGAAACATAACCCACTGATGATGATAAGAAAATTAAATGGGCAAATAGATGTGATGAAGCTCGTGGATTGATTGGGATGTCAATCTCTACTGATTTGCGATTCCACATATCTGGCATTGATGAACCTGATAAAGCTTGGGAAAAGTTGGAATCTGTGTTTGGTAAACACAATGAAATTCGGGGTCATCAACTTGAGAATGAGTTGCTTTCCTTGAATCCAAATTATTTTTCATGCATTCAAGACTATTTATCTAAGTATAAAACTCTTAGACTCTTATGTGCAGAATGCAAGATTAAGAAAGAAGACAAACAATGCATTTATCATATTATTTCCAAACTTGGACCTACATATTCTGTTTTTCTATCTACATTCTACTCCATGAAAGAATCCTTGACTGCAGCTAGCTATCAAGAGCCTAGCCTTGAATCCTTTTGTGATTCCTTAATTAGAGAGCAAGATAAGCTCATTCATCTTGGAATAATTAACAATGCAAATACATCTGGGAAAGCCTTATTGTCCCAATAGAAAGAAAATTCCAAGCCTCCCAAGAAAGAGAATCTTCGCAATAATAAGCAAAACAACAAGGGTCCCAAACCCTCTCAGTCAGCTCCTCCTTTAAAAAATGACAAAGGATCCAAGAAAAAAGGAAAGAAGACTGAGCGTCATTGCAATTTTTGTGGGAAAGATGATCATGATGAATCTAAATTTTTTAAGAAGATGGCAGCCTTGGAAGCAACAATGAAGAAGCACCACATCAGCCTAGATTCGTCTTCAGAATCTCCCTCTCATGTACCTGCACTTTGTGCTTCTGGTTACTCTTATACTGCATCTTCTTCTACTACTTCAATTGAATGGCTCATTGATTCTGGAGCATCTTATCATATGGATAAGGATAAAGCCGTATTTTCTACTATGCATGAATGTAACACCAAAAAAATATTTGTTGGTGATGATAGATCTCTAAGTGTTGTAGGATCTGGAACAGTTCTAGTAGAAAATGGTCATT
>LPNX010276179.1:279196-320521 GCA_001517045.1 Pseudotsuga menziesii
CCAAAAATAATACTTCAATATATTCGAGGTACAATTCAGTTTGGGATTCATTACAGTACCAAGGGGGAACCTTTGTTGGTTGGTTTCACTGATTCAGATTGGGCCGACGATCCTGATGATCGGAAGTCTACTGCAGGTTATGTTTTCAGTCTGGGATCTGGACCTGTCACTTGGGGTTGTAAGAAACAACAAGCTCTTGCTCTTTCTTCAGCAGAAGCAGAATATCGAGCCGCAGTTAATGCCAGTCAAGAGACTTTATGGCTTCGACAGATCCTTTCAGAGTTTGGATTCGAGCAGCAGCAGCCTACTCCACTTTGGTGTGACAATCAAAGTGCCATCAAGCTTGCCAAAGATCCAGTTCTACATCAGTGCAGCAAACACATTGAGCTACACATGCACTTCATCAGAAATCTTGTTCATGATCATGTTATTGAAGTGCTCTATTGTCCTACAGATGATCAAGTTGCAGACATCTTCACCAAGTCTCTTACAGAAGCGAAGTTTTCTAAACTTTGGTCTGTGTTAGGAGTTTAGGAATGTGTCCTTAAGGGGGGATAGGCTCTAATGCCTCCTTACTTCTCCTAATAGTGTCACTTTTGTAAATCCTTCAATCCTATCCCAAGTTGTTCTTAAGGGGGGATGTTAGGATATTTAGAAACTTAGGAGTTAGTTAAGATCAACTCGTGTAATATATCCGTTAGGTAAAAGTGTGTTTCTTTAGTATGCATTAGTATGCATTTGTAAATATTCTAATCTGATGGTCGCGATATGTTATAGACATAGAGTGATCTGACGGTTCAACTTCTCTTAGATCATACCTACCATTGATATGTGGCTTAACACCCGATTGGTCTATGATCTCTATTTAAAGAGCATAGAGGGTCCTTGGCTAGTTGATTGATTATGAGAAGCTCATGTAACTTTCATTCTTTTGCATAATAAATTGCTCCAAGTATCTATTTGGCTGGGGCCGTGGACTGTTTCCCTCTTGAGGGTTTTAACCATGTGACAAACATTGGTGTATTGATCTGTGATTTGTTTGTGTGAAGCAGTTATTCTTGGTGTTCGGTCCTTTGGGAGTACCCTGTGTGCCCTAACAAAAATTTAGTCAAGCCAACACAGTTGGGTTTATTAGACTTACACAGGTAGTGGTTTACACTTAGCCAAATTCACATGAGACACAACCCAGCCAACAGATGGGTTTATCAGGTTACCAGCCAAGCCATCCTTCCAGCTAGGTTTATCAGGCTGTCAAGGAGGTGGAAAGACTGACTGCTAAGCTAGTGAGCTCCACCCCAGAGCTATGAACACCCACACCGGATCTATCCTGATTTCTAAACAATTACACACCCAACACAAGGAAGCATTCCCTTCTCTTCTACACAATCCCTCAGGCCATGCCTTCCCTTCCAGTTCTATTTAGGGCATGCAAAGAAGAAAACCAGCCTTCTAGATTGGTCTGTGAGGTTCTTTCACACACTAGGTTTATCAAGAAAGTCTATTCTCTATTTCCATTCCTTCAATCAATTCAAATTCCAAACATGGATGCATGCACAGGGATCTCAGTCTTGGGATTTATCACAACATAGCAGATGCCAGGGATTACATACACACACAGAAATTTACCAATTTTTGAACATTGTCGGGGCCAGACTAATTGTTGCAAAAAATACAAAATGAAAACGTTGTCGGTCTTTCAAATCAAAGACACAAAATTGGATTCAGGGAAATTGTATTCAGGAAAAAAACTAGCAGACAGGAGAAAACGTGAGAGAGAACAAAATTGCCAAACAGGGGAAAAATCATAACACAAAAACCAAAAACGTGAAGGATTCAGATCACCAGATAGGAGAAATTACTGAAAGGTTCAAACTCATAATCGTTTTTGCTTGCTGGCTCTTGCGTGAATGTCGAATTGGTTTTCCAAAAATGTTTTGTTCATTCCAATTCGTGAGGGAAGCTGAAACGTTGCCACATGAGGGAAAGGTGGTTGTTTTTGGTGTTTTCTTGCCCAAGAAATTCAAAAAACGTTTTTCCCAAAGTGGGGCTCTACCCAATTCAAATTTCCCCACTCTTCCAATCCCCCACTCCCTCATCCTTAGGAAAAATCATGCCCCCATCTCATTTAGTTGCATTGACATAGCCGGCTGTGGATTTTAATTAAAATTGCAATTTTAACATAATGTTTAGCTGTTAATGTTCAACTAGCATATAAAAAAATACCATCGGCCACACCCTAATTTTTGAAACATAAATACTAAATTGATGGTGGGTCTTTTTCCTAGCTCCACACCATGATTATTTACATCATTTATTTAAATGCAATGGGGTCAAAACCGGGGTGTTATAGAACTCTTTGTTCACCCTATGCTTATCTGCATAGCTTTTATGTCTGTCCTGGGCTGCTTTCAGATTCTTCATAATATTTACAACCTCCTGCTCCATCTCCTTGAGCAATTCTCGACCAAGCACAACCTTGTTCACTAGATTATCCCAAGTTACTGGTGTCCTACACCTCCTTCCATACAAAGCTTCATATGGACTCATCCCCAAGGATGCTTGTTGTCCATTGTTATAAGAAAACTCTACCAAGTGTAAATAATATTCCCACTTGGTTGGTTTGTCCATCACATACATGCAAAGAATGTCTTCAATCACTTGGACTCTCTCTGTCTACCCATCAGTCTGAGGATGGTAGGCAGTGCTGAAATTCAACTTCGTCCCCAAATCTGCAAACAATCCCTTCTAAAAATTGGAACTGAACTTGACATCTCTGTCAGAGACTATTGCCTTAGGAAATCCAAGCAATTTGAAAATATATTTCATGAATATCTTTGCAATGTCATCAGTCTTATGCATAGACTTAACCGGTATAAAATGCATTGCCTTTGTCAACTTGTCCAACACAACCATGATGGAATCATGTTGTCTCCAATTCATTGGCAATCCTGTAATAAAGTCCATGGAAATAACTTCCCATTTCCATTTTGGAATTGGAAAAGGCTGCAACAAACCTACTTGGTGTTGATGCTCAACCTTCACCTACTGAAATTTCATGCACCTTGAAATATATTCAGCCATGTCCTTTTTCATTCCTGGACAAAAGTACTACTTTCTAGCTGTAGCAATTGTCTTCTGATATCCTGGGTGACCAGAATATGGAGCTTCATGGATCTCATCCATAACAACCCTCCTCAAATCTTCTACATTTGGAATATAAATTCTGTTCTTATAAGTAAGGAGTCCATCTTCTTCTAATTTATATCCCTCATACTTCTTTTCAAGGCTTTGCTACTACAACTTGTCTTTTACATGCTCATACAATTCATCTTCAACAACATGATTAACAATCTGTTGTCTCAAATTTGACTGGAAAATCCTAAGAGATGTCACATGCATTTCCTACACCTTCCTGCTGAGTGCATCCACTAGCTTATTCTCTTTTCCTTTTATGTGCTTGATTTCAAAATAAAACTCACATAAAAACTCCAACAATCTAGCTTTCCTAGCATTTAGAGTACGCTAATCAAACAAATACTTTAGACCACAATGTTCTGTTCTTAGCTCAAATATTCTTCCCATCAAGTAATGCCTCCACATCTTGAGAGCATGTACTATGGCTACAAGTTCTAGGTCATGAGTGGCATAGTTCTTCTCATGCTCCTTCAACTTTTTTGACTCATAACATATTACGTGTTTATGTTGCATAAGAACTCCTCCAAGTCCTTGACCGCATGCATCAGTACACACCACAAAATCTTTCTCTGGGTCTGCAGCTATCAAGACTGGTGCACTTGTGAGAATATTCTTCAACTGCTAGAAGCTTTCTTCACACCTCGATGTCCATTCAAACTTTATCCCCTTCTTTTGCAAAGAAGTGATGGCATGTGCAACCTTGGAGAATCCTTCAATGAATCTCCTGTAGTATCCTGCAAGTCCCATAAAATATCTTACATCTGTCACATTTCTTGGAGTAGGCCAATTCATAATGGCTTCAATCTTGTCAGGGTCCACAGATATACCCTCTTCTGAGATAATGTGACCCATAAAATGAATTCTATCTGTATAGAAGTCACAGTTGCTCAACTTTGCATACAGCTTATGCTCCCTGAGCAATTGCAATGTCAATCTAAGTTGCTCTTCATGCTCTTCCTCATTCTTAGAATAAATAAGAATGTCATCAAGGAAAACAAGAACAAACTTGTCCAAATACCCGTTGAAGACACTATTCATAAGGCACATAAATGTAGCTGGTGCATTTGTGAGACCAAATGGTACCACTACAAACTCATAATGTCCATACCTTGTCCTGAAGGCTATCTTATGAATGTCGTCATCCTTGGTTCTCACCTGATGGTAGCCAGAACTAAAGTCAATCTTTGAAAATACCTTTGCTCCTCTCATTTGATCAAAGAGGTCATCAATCCTAGAAAAATGATATTTGTTCTTCACCATGGATTTGTTCAGTTGTCTGTAATCAATACAAAATCTGAGTGTACCATCTTTCTTCTTCACAAACAGAACTAGTGCTCCCCAAGGAGACACACTCATCCTGATATACTCATTATGCAACAACTCTTGCAGTTTCATCTTTAGCTCTAGCATTTTTGGTGTACTCATCTTGTATGGTGTCTTGGACACTGGTGCTGCTCCTGGCCCAAGTTCAATTGTGAAGTCAATGTCTCTCTTTGGAGGAAGCCCTGGAATCTCATCAAGAAAAACATCCCTGAATTTTTGCAATACAGGATAGTCCTCCAACCCAAAAGTTTCATTCTCTACTACCTCCACAACATGAGTAGCATACACTCTGCAACCCTTCCTACAATACTTCTTCAACTGCATCGCTGAAATATGCCTCACAGAAATCACCTTTGGAATGCCTCTTACAACTATTGGGTTCCCTTCTTCATCCATGCATTCAAAAGTCTTATTGTAACAGTTAAGATTTACCCTCTGAGCTTCTAACCAATCCATTCCAATGAGAACATCATAGGAACCCAGTGGAAGAACATTCATATCTACACAAGTGACCAATCCATTCATTACCAATGGACATTTTTCCACCACTTCGCTAACCTTTCTCTTAGTTCCAGTGGTTATCTGAACTAACCATGATTTGCTGTGTTTTACTTTCTTAAAATCACAAATCTCCACTACTCTAGGAGGAGTGTAACTATGAGTAGAACTAGGGTCAATCAAAATAGAAATAGATTTCTCAACAATATTACCTGCAACTTCAACCACAGTTGACTGATGATCTTCTTGGCGGTCCTCTAGTGCTGCATAGATTCTAGGGAAGGCCCTTGATACTTGACCCACTATTTATGCTTCTTGAATGTTGTAAGATGGCCTTGCATTCTCATTCTCAAGTGGAAAATACCTACGTATGTGGGGTCCTCCACATTTCCAACATTGGAGTGGTGCTCTGTTCCGTTGTGGATGTCTTGGCTCTTCTCCCACCACTCTAGCTGGCTACTTCTCAACTTGGAATGGCTTATTCTGCTGATTCTTGAAGTTAGAAGGTTTGAAACCCTTTTTCCTTTGGTCAAACTTCTCATTCTTTTTGTCCTTCCATGTCTTATGATAATTAGGTTTTCCTTTGCTTTGCTCATAGAAATACTTAGATTTCCTTATTGCTTCTTCTAGATTTCTAAGTTCGTAAAACTCAATTCTATCTTTGTAAGACTGAGGTAATCCACTCAGAAAATGTTGGATTTTCACCTTATCATCTTTGATGTACCTGACATACCTCAACAACTCCAAGAAATTCTTTGCATACTCTTCCATGGTCTGTTGTCCCAATCTCAGCTCATGAAATTCTTTGATATTATCATCATAGTACCTATCAGAGAGGTACTTCTGTTTGAAATACTTCTATAACTATTTCCACACAATCTTCCTTTCATTAATCTTCTTCACTTTCTTGAAGTGCTCCCACCATATGGATGCTCTTCCAATCAAATTGAAGATGGATACCCTAGCCTTCATAGTACCTGAATAGTCTTGGACTTGGAAATATTTCCTCGTCCCAAGAAGCCAAGCTTCAGCTTCTTGATCGTTCTTTATCTCACCATTGAATGTAGGAGGCCTTGCCTTCCTAAATTCATCACGTGAACGGTTCTGGTAGCGCCTCTTTCTCTTATTCTCATGAGAAGAAGAACATGAACCACCAGTGGATCCTTCATAGTCATATGACCCACTAGGAGATCTCTTTCTTCCTTTAGCAGTGCTCTTACTTCCTTCTTGTCTCACTTTCTGGTCCCCATAGTTCATCCGCCTATAAATGTCTTTCAAATTCTACAGCATGGCTGCATTCATCTGATTATGTTCCTCCAGCGCCTTAACCAATCTTTCATTGTCTGCCATGTGACTTTGCATATCCACCCTTAGGCTTCTCATGGTGGCGGAAAAATCTAGAGGAGTATCTTGAAACCTCCTCCCATTAGACTCTGTTTCAGCATTTCCGATCTAGACATTTTCTCCCATAGCATCTTCCTCGTATTCATTGGGGTTCTATGCATCGTCGCACATGTCTGTTCTCATGGCTCAGTCAAACCAACTTTGTCGAACTGCCCTATCTGGAATGTCACCCTGTGACTATAGTTTTGTAAAATGTGTTAATAAATGGAATTGTTAAATCATTTCAAAAATCGAAACCACTTACCCACTACCCATGGAAGTTTTCTTTGTTATGCAACTTAACAATATTTTGAAACCATTTACCAACAGCTCTGTTAACTATTCGACTTGGCCAATTTAGGCCCTAGTGCTACAACCAGCAGCTCTGATATAACACTATCACGTCCCCTCCCTCCTCAGAGGAGAAACGAAACCATAGCCCCACACATTTGATGAATGTGCATCCAGCTCGAAGTTCAATCTATTCAAATCTATGTAAAAAATCCCCAACTTCCTAATAGCAGAGAAATTGATCTTGTCAGTGATCCATTCGATGATCCACGAAGAAAATATTAGAGGATATCGAACGATGGAGAAATCTCACAACTAAAATCGATGGTCACAATATGTTCAGCATCTGGAAATAGATCGATGGCGGAGAATCAATCCCACAAGAGTCAACGACGCAGAAAACTTGAATCTACGTAATCGGGAAATATGAAAATTTCGATCCCTCATCCTGCATCACGCATTCCAAATTCTGCATGCAGAAAGGTGGGTTGCGAAGGAAATATGCAGGGAAGGGAATCCACGGGAGGACATTTCCACATTCTGCATCCCGCATCCTGCATCTCACAAGTTGTGAAAAGGAAAGTTGCAGAAAGGAGATTTCTGCGGAAATTCAACCTGCTGACAGAAGTCTTGGATAGACTGATCATTCAGGCCATCGCTAGTCCGTCCATCTAAGCACCATAAATTATTTTAAAAATACATTGATTGAAACATACATAGATGCATACAATATCAATTATACAGTGGAATCAATTCATCAATTCAACACATTAAACAAGTTCATCATATTTCATGAAGCAAATACAATTTGTAGAGATTAACACAGGGATACTTATCTTTGAAAGAAGTTGTTCTGCAACCTACTACATCGCTTCAACGGTACACCCAACCATAGGCTAGTTCACTCATCAAGATCTCAGCAGCACTATCACCCCCGAGCTGGGCATGATTCCCACAAGGAATAAGGAATACTAGCAGGCTCAAACATAGCCAAGAATACAACCAAACTCAGCCAAGCCAACACAATTGGGTTTATCAAGCTATAAACAAGCAAGCCAATATACTGTTGGGTTATCAAAATGCAATCAGTCAATCCAACATTCTCATTAAGGACCAACCTGATACTGTTTATCCAGCTAACAAATGGGTTTATCAGGCTGCAAAGGAGATGAAAAACTTGAACTGCTAAGCTAGTGAGCTCAACCACCGAGTTGCGGACACCTGCACTAGATCTGGCTTGGCTCCTAAAACATCTACACAATCAACACAAGGAAGCATCCCCTTCTCTACTACATAGTCCCTCAGGCTATGCCTTCCCTTCCAGTGATGTTCAAGGTGTACAAAAGAAGAAAACCAACCCCTCTAGATTTATTTGTGAGATTCCTTCCTACACTAGGTTTATTAAGCTAGTTCAGATCCAATTCCACTCCAGGACATTTCAGACCAAGGAAAAAATATGCACACACAATAGACCACAATGTTAACACAACAAAACAAGCTTACACTCCCTCTATGATAGAGGAGACCATGGCACAACCACACTTAGGATGGTAACAACAAGCGAACAACACAGAACAAAACATGGTTATGCAAAACCAACGAATGCACAGCGTGCATGCATAGGATGGAATAGGGAAAGATCATAATCGACCACAACGTTTTAGGTGAAATATAGATGATGGACTATGCATGCACAATGAGGGAAAAGAAACTAAAAATGTTGAAGGATGGATGATCAAAACATCTCGCCGCTCCCCACAGGATGAGGGAAGATGAAAACGTGAGTGCATGAGGGGAAATGGGCATACGTTTTTGGGTGTTTTCTTTTGACACATGGATTTTCCCCCATGGCTCAAGTTTAAGCATTCCCCCTCCCTGTTCCTTAGGAAATCATGCCCCCATCTCATTATTTGTTGCATTAACATAGCTGGTTGTGGGTTTTTAATTAAATTGCATATTTATATGATATCCAAAATTATATATTGTGCTTGACTTAGAACCATAAACCATAGGCATCAACCTTGATCACCTATACACAAAAAATCAATCAATGGTAGGGCCTTTGGCTTGAGCTCCTTGCCATGATTCCATACAATATTTTCATCATATATATTTAATGCAAACAATGTCAAAATTGGGGTGTTACACACACACACACACACACACACACACATGTATACGTGTGTGTGTGTGTGTGTGTGTGTGTATGTGTGTATATATATATGAGTAAAACATGAATGATGATTTTACAAAGACAAAGTAGCCCATATATAGAAGCCTTACATACTCACTATTCACTAAGAGATATATCCCCTTTTTTTGTTAATAAGAAGGAACACAATATATTACGTATAGTACAAAAAGGAAGTTACATTAAGATCTAGCCAACTGGAAGATTCATGCTCAGCCAATATTTTCTTTGGATGATTCATATGTTCAATTCCCCATCTCCCCATACCCATACTCTTTCTATGAATCAGAGCACCATATCCCACCCACAAACTATTTTTTTCCAAAACATAGACATTTCCATGACCTCTGACCTGGTAACCATCCAACCAGTATCTGAACATAGACAAACCCTGAGTGATGGAAACCTCTTTTAAATCCCTATCCAAACTAAAATATAGTATTCATAGATATACAAAATATTAACCGACATAAATAGAACAAGATAACAGTTGGATTTAACCATAGATGTCTGAGACAAGATATCAAAATAGAAAATACCGAGCATTCAGAGAACCCAAAATAATACCAACCCCTCCCCTATTCCTTACTGCAAAGGATGATCAATGAGAGTGGGAGGTTACTCCTCCTTGAATTTCTCCTCTGGACGATCCTACAGTTCACCAACAATAAGGTCTAGTAGTTTGAAACCTGCGGCACTCTCCTATTGCGCTTTCCTTATCATAGTCAATGTTTCCCAGATGTCGTGCGCCAATCGCACCTTTGCTTATAGATATTGAGAAAGAAGAATTCTAACCACCTAGAACAGGTTTTCCTCTAGGGGTCACCCTTGGTGATTTTCGTATTCCCGCAGAAGTTCGCTTTCCTTGACAACAATCTGGGCTTCCACCATGGGCGGGGTCTCAGCCATGTATTGAGCCCCCCAATTGAATGTCAGAGGGGTCAAATTATCATCCGTGAATGGAGTGTTGGAAGATGAACTAGCCTAAGGTATATTAGCTCCGTCCATTCTCCCCCTCACCCCCTGACGATGAAGAACACACCACTACTAAGCCATCCTCTCACAGAGCAGATAATTCCCAGAGCTTATAAAAACACAAAGCAGATAATTTCCAAAGGCCTGTAAATAAAGATAGCCATGATTGAGTTTGGAAATGATGATCCAACCACCCTCTCAGGATAAATTTACATCCCTTCCCCTCCGTTGGGTGATGTATCCTTCCTTCATCCTTTCTGACCGATGCTTCTACTTAACACCCTTTTGAGCGCCAATCTTACAAATCCATAGCCTGCTAACCATTTCCGGATCGTTCTTACTATGGGAGAGATTAGCCATCCTATCATCTTGTATGGGATTCTATGCTTTTGGCAGTCCATGAGTAGAAGCTTGATTTCACCCCACCGGTATGACCAAAGGGGAAATTCTCGCACACCTCTCCATACTTGGACATCACTACCAAAGGCCTTCTTATAAATGACGGCCTATCTCCGGATCGTCCCTTCCGTATCGGGCTAGCATTCCACCTGTAGTTTCCATATTCTCCATGTGTTTCCCACTTGTCCTGGCCATATCATTGACATGCATGAAATTAATTCCAAGTGGTATTTTCATTTCTTCGTCATCATTCCGACCTGACACAAAATTGGGGAGAGGATCCACATCGGTCCGGATTAAGTGACTAACTGGAGACATCCTAACCACGACGTTGGGGATGCACATGTGGAGGGATGTGTTGTTTGGTAGATATGATGCGAGGATGTGATTACATATGTCCTCCATCAAGCATGAGAGAGCCGACAACTATCTTGGTTGCTCTCCAACCGTCTTCCTTCCTTAACTCTTCACATCATCCTCAACCAATTCTTCACAACGTTTCCAAATCGTGCCATTCTTGTTGTCGTTAATTCCTTCTACATGAAAGGAAATAAGCTTGCACACCCCTTTGTTGGCCAGAACATCCGCCACCCTATTACCTGTTCTTTTAACATGTGAGAATTGAATTGCAGTATTTCCCATTAACCATCTTCTAAGCTCTATAAGCCTACTCTCCCACCTCCAATTTTTGGAGACCATTCCAATGGTCACACCATTCTGAAGTCTTATGGCGAGATTAATGATTATCATTGAGTCCCCTTCCACAATCAATGGAGTCCTCTTTCGCTATAATGCTCACGATAACCCATTTATGAGGCCTTCTAGCTCTGCTAAATTGTTAGTGCTAGTTCCCAAATTGCCCCAAAAGATGCTAAAAGTTATACCCTTTGAATCCTTGATTGCTCCTCCAAAACCAGCAGGGCCTAGGTTCCCTTTAGTGGCTCCATCAAAATTAATTTTGAAGGCTCCAGCCGGTGGCAACTGCCAAAAATCGGAGCTACGGGGAGGCTTAAGCATGTTGCTGGGACGTGATTTGTTCACTTGTAACTTGTAAATTCCCCATTTGTAGAGAATTTGTCTTTCAATTGCTTCATCTACAAAATCCTCCTGGGTCCATATATTTAAAGTTATGGTTTCTTTAAAACGAGTTTCGATCAATGCCCATATTTCCTCCACTTGCCTCAGTTTATTTTCAAAGATTCTCAAGTTTCATGTTTTCCAAATCTCCCCTACTATGAATCTGGGAAACAACTCCCAGACCTAGTTCACAATTTTATTTGTGAAGATGTTCTTTGACCATTCTGCTATCATTAGGTCGGTCCTTTGTGTCTGTGATTTTTTTTAACAATCCATCTCCTTTTTCCCTGATAGCATCTGCAACTAGACATTCATCCAGAAGGTGGTTTATGGTTTCATTGTTGATTTCATAAAGGAAACACCTTGATGGACCCAAGATCCCACGGGCCTGAATATTATCCCAAGTGAGGATTCATCATTTGAGGAGGAGCCAACTGAAGGATGCCACTTTGGGCCACCATTTTTTGCCCCATATTTTTCTCCATTTAGCCTCCTTTTCCATCTTGTGAGTTTCAGTCAGCAACTCCATGGCCTCCTTAATATTGAAGCTTCCCATATTCGTGTATCTGCATCTGAGTTTGTCCATACCTGCATGTTTGGATATCTTCCTGGAGCAAAGTTCCATGTAGAAATATTCTATGTCCTCTACTGGTGCAAGAGCTTGCCACCATGCTTTCGTTGTCCATGTCCGAAATAGTTTGTTAGGGGACTCGGGGTCCCAAAAATTTGCCACCTTTTTAATCTGACTATTCTGAAGAGAATGGATGAGAATCGGTATATCCTCCCAAATTTCTATACACAGCTCCTTGTTCCATGCATCTTTGGAAAACAACGTCGTTCTTCCATCTCTTACCTCCCATAAGTTGTTTCTTTGAATGAGGCTTTGAATTTTTTGAGCCTATTTCTAGATGTTGGAACCCAAGATATTTTCGCCAAATCTTATCAGCAACTGTTTTGGCCACTGGGGTGCATATTATGCATGCCAAATTTTAGCCATGGTTCATCCTCATGGGTTATCCATTTCCACGATATTTTGGCTCCCATCACTTTATTTATATCCATTGGATCATGCAATCCTAGACCCCCAACATACTTGGGTTTGCATATTGTTTACCAGTCCACTAGAGGCCACTTTCTGTGTCCATCATTACCTCCCCACAAAAATTTCCTTTGGATATTCCGTATCTATTTTATCACAGATTTTGGTGTAGCCAGGACAAAGAAGACAAAGAGTGGCATAGCTTGAAGGACATATTTTACCAGTATAATATGGTTGGGGAATTTAAGGGCTCTAAAAGTCCAATGACCGATTTTTTTCTTGATCTTGTCCAAAAGTTCCTTCTATGAGATTTTCCTGATAGTCGATTTAGCTAATGGTGCTCCTAAGTACTTGGAGGGAATCCCTCCTTCCAAGAATTCCAAGATCCTAAGGATATTCCTTTTGGTGATATCTGGAGTATTGAAAAATTATATTTGGGACTTGTCCTTATTGATTTCAAGTCCACTAGCTTCTAGGAAGGTATCCAACCCTTCTTTTATGCCACGAACCTCATGAACAATAGAAGGTCCCATGAGAATCATGCCATCCATAAACTGTTGATGAGTTTGTGGTTCCATGTCTGCATTTAGGGAGATCTCTCTAAGCTTATTTTCATTTCATAAATTCTTCAGCATTCTACCAAGTCCCGCCACTGCAATATTGAACAAGAAGGGGGACAACAGGTCACCCTGTCTACTTCCTCTGGAAACATGAAAGGGCAGGGAAGGAGTCTCATTAACCAGAATGGAGAAGAAGGGTGATGAAACTAATTTCATAACCCAATCAGTCCATTGGTCAGAGAACCCAAAAGCTCAGAGAACACCTACTAAGAATTTCTAGTTCAATTTATCATAAGCATTCGATAAATCCAATTTCAAAAGCATACCTAGGATTTTCCCAATTTTGACCGAGTGAATGGTTTCATGACCTAAGATTATTCCATCCAGAATTTGTCGTCCTTCAACGAATCCCACTTGTTCTGGAGAAATGAGGAAGGGAAGCAGGGGTCGAAGCCTATTGGCTATAACCTTAGAGATAATTTTATAAATGACATTTACATAGGGAAATTGGTATAAGCTTACCAGGGTCTTCCATTCCATTTTCTTTGGGAATAAGCACCAGGAAGGTGGCATTCAGAGCTTTCAAAATATTACCAAACTTCCTTGAGTCCTCCACCAGAGCCCATACTTCCTCTTTCAGCCAATCCCAACATACGTGGAAGAATTTGGTAGTGAATCCATTAGGTCTCGGGGCTTTTTCATTCGCCATTTGTTTGACAACAGCTTCCACTTCTTCCAACTTCATAGGTTTCATAAGCATGAAGTTATGCTCTTCCATGATAAATTTTGGAATGTGCCGTAGCACCTCTCCTTGAGAGGCTTCCCTGTCCCAGTTTGGTTCCTCAAGGATTTTGGCAAATAATGAATTCAATGTGAGTTTGATGTCACGTCCCCAAGCCTCCGACCGGCAAGGAGGACGCGATCTAATGGCTGAACCAGACCGGGCTAACCGCCCATGAACATGTACAGGCTTAAATAAAAATTCATAAGCGGAATGCTTAAAGAGAATTTGAACTAAAAACATGCACACAGGAATTATTAATCATTCACAGATGCAATTTTATCATCATACACAGCTACAATTGTATATTGTGCACAGCTATGATTATTTATCCTTGCACAGCGGAATCAACATGCAATTAAACAAGCATTCATTTACATGTTCATCAATTTCCATTAACAGAAATTATAGAATTTCAGAGGTAAAATGCACAAGATTACTTATCTTATGAAAGCTTTGCTCCGCAACCAGCTACGTCGCTGCAACGTTCCACCCAACCATAGGCCAGCGTGCTCATCTATCTCTCAGCAACGCTGCCACCCCCGAGCTGGGCATGATTCTCCAAGGAATAAGGGAACTAGCAGGCTTACACATAGCCAGGATACACAAAACACATAGCCAAGCCAACCAAGTTGGGTTTATCAGGCCATTAAGGAGCTGAAGAAGGCAATTGCTAAGCTGGTGAGCTCATTACAGAGCCAAGACCTCCTACACCAAAACTAGCCTGACCTCTAAGACATCCATCCACACCCAACACAAGGAATCAGTCCCTTCTCTGCTACACAGTCCCTCAGGCCCTGCATTCCCTTCCAGTGCTATTCAGGGGTGATGGAGAAGAAGGCCAGCCCTCTAGTTTTGTCTGTATGGTTTCTAGCACCAGGTTTATCAAGCAACTAAGCCAACACCCTTGCTCCCAATACAGTCCGAAGACCAACAATTGCACTCCGGCAATTAATTCAGCTCTCACAGCTTAAACAGGGAAAAACGAATTACACAGCCCCAACGTAACAGCAAAAACGGCTCACAATATTGGGGAAAACACACAGTCCTGAAGCTTATCAGGGAAACCAACTCACAGCAGGGGAAAAACGCCCCAAATAGCCTGTGCGTGAGGCCAATAGTTGCTGAGACAGTCAAAAACGTGAATGGCTCTTCACAGCCATGGTAAAAACACATGAAATCACAAAAACGTGAATGGAAAAATGCACCGGCAACTCCCAAAACGTGAGGAAGACAACCCAGGCCCTGGCATTACAAAAACGACCTCCCATCCATGGGAAAAATGAAGCTAACAGTCAAAAACGTGGAAGGAAAAACACACAGGAAACTCCAGCTGCTCCCAAAACGTGAGGAAGAATGGAAAACGTGAATGCATAGCAGAATGGCCTACGTTTTTTGGGCATTTTTTTGCCAAGGAAGTCAGAACACGATTTTCAAAAATGGGTCTCTGCCCAATTCTAATTTCTTTGCCCACACTCTTCCCATTCCATGCAATAACTAACTCAACCACATTCTGGCAGAAATAAATGATTGGAGAAAAAGACAAGAAAGGTAGTTGACAGCTTGGGTGGGTTTCCTCATAGACATTTGGCTTTTCCCCATTGGCCCATAGGTTAAATATTTCACCCCCCCTTATCCTTAGAAAATCATGCCCCATTCGATTTAGTTGCCGCGACCGTAGCTGGTTGTGCCCATTAATTAATTATGATGCATATTTACATGATGGCCAACATAATATATGCCGGATGCCCCGATATACCATCGGTGACAAATTTAAATCCGAAACATAGCATTACCGATCAATGGTGGGGCCTTGGCCTTTAGCTCCACACCATGATCATTACAAGATATACATCATATACATCTAGTGTAACAGGGTCAAAACCGGGACGTGACATTTGAGATCCTCCTGAGTCTCGACGATGTTTCCTTCCTCTGTTTTCATTATTGCCATGCGGTTTCCCTGACGATGTTGGATGGCAACTTTGTGAAAGAAACTGGTGTTACATTCACCTTCTTGGAGCCACTTAACTCTGGACTTCTGATTCCAGAATACCTCCTCCTATTGTTCTCTTAAGCTAAATACTTGAATCAGCAATTTTTCTTAGGCTCGAATCTCGTCCAAGAAAGCACTCTGCATACCTTTGAATTGAACCTCTTTGATTTTTCTATACAACTCCTTCTTAGCTTGAAAAATGTTACCAAAGGAGTCCTTATTCCATTTCTTGATATTGGCTTTTAAGAGTTTGATTTTTTGTTGAAACTGGTACATCTACGTTCCTTTGATGATTAGCATTTCCTCCCACCATTCTTTAAGTTTCTCCAGGAAGTCATCCTGGATGAGCCAGAATTTCTCAAAACAAAAGGATCTTCGTAGGTTAACCCCAACGATTTCCCATTCCAAGCTTACAAGTCAGTGATCGAAGCCAACTAATGGAAGTACTACAACCCTTAGCTCTCCCCCAGCCATTATGATGGATTTCAAGACCAAAAAGCGATCTAGTCGACAGACTATTCCTCTGTCTCTAGTTCTTTTGTTGTTCCAAGTAAAGGTACCATTGGTCGTTCTGACATCGACCATTTCTAGGTTATCAATAAATTCATTAAAATATTCACTATTGGGATTTAACTGTCATATCCCACCTTTTTTTTGTCAATATTCCTTACCAAGTTGAAGTCTCCTCCAAGAATCCAGGGTTTTCCCCCCGACGACCTTTTGAGTATTCCTAATGACTCTAGAAATCTCATTTTTTGTTCTTCCTGAGGAGGGCCGCAAACATTAGTCATGAACCCCCTGGTGCATGTGCCTAAGATTTGGAAAGTTGCCGAGAGAGAGAACTGAGTTGCAAAAAATTCATAGAGGGAAACCTCTCTTGGGTTCCACAAGATCCCTATACCTCATGCCACCCCTTTCACATCCACCACAATAGCTTCACTTCCCCTCCATACTTTTCCCCCTATAATTTTTAATTCAGCTTCCGAGCATTTAGTTTCTTGTAAAAAGATGATGCTCGGTTTTTCCATTTATATCCTTCTTCTTAGAAGACGAATATTAAAGGTACTCTTACAACCTCTTATATTCCAGGATGTAATCCACATTGGAAACTATTTGGTTGTGGGAGAGAGGGCCGCATCTATGGTAGGATACTACCCAGAAGCTACAAGTTTAGCCCCAATGAGCTAGATTCTTTACACATTGCTATGCCTTCCTCTTTTTTCTTTTTTCCCTTTCTTTTGGCACTACTCCAAGAAACTTCATAGCCTTTCCTTGATTATATCCTTTTCCTGCAAAGGGAATTGTTGTGATGGAATTTGATCTGGTATCTTTCCAAAACATGTCACTTCCAATCCATCCAGATCAATATCTTCTATCTCCATTTCTTCTCCATCTGTTTCAATAACCATGTTATCATTCTTGTTAATCTCCTGAGTCTCCTCCTGTTCAGGTATCTTCAAGTTCGGTTCTTTCACCGGACCTTGCTTATCTTTAATTTGGTCTTCTTGATGATTATTACTAATCTTTTCTTCTTGGAGGGCTTCAAACCTGTTTTGTGTTTGAACTTTTTTGTGGATCTCTGGTCCCATGGACTTCCATGCTGATCTTTTCTTATTAGGGACTCTGGTAAATCCTTCTGCATCTTGATTTTCTTGATCTTTATTTCCTCCAGGTTTTTTATTTTGTGGATTGTCTCTAAAAAAGTGCCCATGTTCATGGCATCTTCTACATCTGAAGGGTATCTACTCATAATCAATCGCTTGAAACCAGTCTTCATAATCCCATGATAATTCAATGCCCTCTGGGAGGTCCTGAGATATGTCCAGGTAAACACATATGCGGGAATAGGATGTATACCTCCTCTGTCTAGTTTTCTCTGAGACTTTTATGAAGTTCCTTAACGTGTTTCCAATATATGTCAATATTTCCTCCTTCCAGTATTTCATTGGAAATGAGTACATTTTGATCCAAACCGGGGCGATCTTCAAATTTTCTTTATCCAGATTGAACTGTTATTTCCATGGTCTTAGGAAGAGGCCTACGGAGTTCAAAAAATAAGCTCTGTTCTCTAATATTTTGGTTATATCCTCTTCATTAAAGAAGATAATCGTGAAGAAGCCTTTGGATCCTAGTTGCATATCATAATGTCCTTGTGGTTTCCATGTCGTCTTTATCCACCACACTAGAGTTTTCTCTGTGTGCTACATCTTGACAAATTTTCCTATAAGAGAATGCTCCTTCATATATTGTATGTCTTCCCTTACCCTTTTTGAATTAATATGCAACTTCGAGACTTTTTTCGATTTTGGGACGCATTGCCGTAAATTTATGTTCTCTATTTTTGCATTAGCTTCTTTATTGGTTCCATTGGTTCCTTCTCCACCCATCCTTGAATGGAGATCATTTGCTGGCAATTTTTATTTTCCTTTCTCAATTTCCATGTCCGAGCTCAGGGTATGGGGCTTTGCCCCCCCATCCATGAGCTCACTCATCTCAAGACCTATCCCCCTAACAGAGATCCAGGCTTCAGCCCCTGGTAGAATCCCCGTACACAATCAAACCCTGCAACTGTTGATCACCGTGATTCCTTTCGCCTCTCTCCACCAAAGGTTTAACCCCCAAAATCCATCTAGGGTTTCGATAGTTCTAAGAGATATGTCCCGTGGTTAACATAATTAATTAATATTTATTTCATTATTATTTATTAATGATAATTATTTAATTTTTATTTGTTACACATAAGATCTCGGAAGGCTATTAAATCGTAAATTTAATTGAGAAATAAATCTATACAACATTTATATGAATACCATGAAGCTTTACCAACAAGTATTTATCTAAAACCACCAACAACACCAAATTGATTGAATTTGAATGAAGGTGTATAAATTATGATGCATGCCAAGGGAATTAGTGGCATTTCACTTCTTTTTTGTCCATATATGATCAATTCAATATATTAGATATTTTACGAAAATGAAAAGAGAAAAATACTATGACAATATATGATGAAAGTTGAACATTCATTATAAATATTTGTTGAGTTGTGAATCCACATCACTATAATGTGCATATGCTTAAACATTAGATGCACCTTAGTTCAAGCTGCTACATGACTAAGACTCACACATCTCTACAGTATTAATGCCTAGGACCTATGCACTTACTAATTACACCGAAGGTGTTATTTAAGGGACGGATCTACTCCAACTTTTGCCGTCTGTCAATAGTTAATGAGGAGTCGCGCTTGTATAAATTCACCACCTACGAACACGTTTTCGGTCTTCTCCTTCACCGCCACGCAATACCCCGTAACTGCTATGCTATTGCTAATTCACAATTGCATGGTTATCAATGCAAGTGGATGTGACAAATGTAAAATAACATGGCAAGTTCCACCCGAGTCTCCTCCATCTTAGCCGCGAGAGACAGGGAAACCTCAGCCATGAGTTGCATCACTCAAGCCTTCACACATTCAATGCGCGGAAGAAAACTCGCAGTCCCAACTTGCAAGCAACTTAGCAGTGAAGAGAACAACCAAGAAGGATTCCACTGTCCATTCACGTTCCCATGATCTTTCTGTTGTGCTTCCTCTGTGCTTCGTTGCTTGCTTTCCATTTCTTTATCTGCAAGTTATCCATGTGATTTTCATCTCAAACCCATCGCATTCAATTCACAGACCCGTATCATACGCAATTAAGTCGTTGCCCACATGTTTTCTTTTCGATTTAAATGGGATCCGCGCTTGCATAGTTATCGCTAGTGTGAATTGATTGCATTATCAGTCCACTCGTTACTTGATTTATACTCCCTGTGGAAAGAAATGAAGCTTATTAGCTTACTAGCTTAGGTGAAGTACAAATTACATTATCGATCCATTAGTTCATTGATTTATACTCTCTGTTGAAAGAAGGGAAGCTTATTATTGAAGTTGAAGAAGAGATTTCTGCATGACGGCCATGGTGGATGTATTGTATCCTAGCTGCCAAGCCAAGAGGCTGTTAAAGAATTGAGGAAGAGAGCACCCAACGGAGAATTTCATCTACTTTTGCAATATTTGCAGTAAGAGATTCGTCTCAGGAAGAGATCTTGGCGGTCACATGAGAGCCCCCGTTCCCCCTCCGTGCCTACATACACATTCGTTGAAACTAAATTTCAGAAGAGCAAGAGGCCAAGAGTTTCAGATGACAAATCAACGGAGGAGAAAGTTGATGAAGAGGGATTGGAGGGCAATGGGAGTAATCTAATTTATGCTCTGCGAAGGAGTCCCAAATGGATTTGGCATTTTGTATATTTGCATGATTCATTTCTGTTGGGTCAGGGGCTCGACTCCAATCCCATTGATTCTTCTCTAAATTGTGATCTGTGCGGGAAGGAATTCAGTTCTTGGAAAGGCCTGATTGGACACAAAAAGTGCCACTATGAAGCCCATCAAGATAGTGGTGATGACCATATTGAAGAATCACATAAACATGAAACTCATGAGAAAGAATAACAAGGAAGTAAAACTGATTCTGAGATTGAGATTGATCACACAAGTGAGAATTCAAGAAAGTTTGATAAGTGGATGTTCTTCAAGAGACCCAGGTATGCAATCCAACTTAATCCTCATGAACAGTTTGTTTCAGCAACCAACAATGAGGAAGAAGATATGGCAATGTGTCTTGTAATGCTTGCAAGTGGAGTAAACACTGCTCAAGCCTCACAATTCCAATTGGGGGCTGCAGACCCTGAATTAGTTGACCTCAAGCTTCCCACCAAAGGCTTCCAGCGTTTGGAATCCATCAAGAAGAAGCCCAAATATAAGAAAATTGATGGTCCAACTGAGCTTGATGATGATGAGCCTAAGAAGGGCACATAGTTTCCCATGGAGAATCAAACATATACCATAATAGATTTTAGTGGAGCATGTAGTTTCCTTCGACTTTCCACCAGTGTTTGATAGCCACATTAGGAAAAAAAAAATGTAGATTTAAAAAGAAAAAAATGTAGATTTAAAAAGAAGATGTTATTTCTTCTTATAAATCATTATAATTAAGTTCATTTAACAATATACCATATATTTATAATTATAATGAAATAACATTTAATATAATAAATAATAATGTAGACTTATTTTAATAAATAATAAATAAAAATATAGATTTATTTTAATTTTATATTTTTAAAAAGTAAATATCTATTATTTATTTTTATATCTATTAAACTTTTCAAAAAAAATTACTTCTTATTATTCCATTATATTAAAAAAAAGCATATACGTGTCTTTTATATCAAAATAATTAAAACAAAATACTATATAATATAATGGTATTTAATTATATCTAAAGATATAGTTATCCCCATTTGTAAGAAGAACTTTTTCCTTGAAATCCTCCTGCATGCATGACACTATAGCTTTCTTAAAAAAATCCATGAATTAAAAACACTATAGTTTTCTTAAAAAAATTCTATGAATTAAAAAAATAAGTTTTTTATATATATAAGAAAGGAAAAAACATAAAAATAATCTTTTCATAACAATGTTTTATAATGATTATTACATATAATTGAAAAATAACATAAACCAATTTAAAAATAAATTAATGATATATTAATTTAAAATTATTTTAAAAATAGTATAAAATTTAACTATTTTGGACCGATCTATATTGAGGTTGTGAAGAACCATTTGGATAACCATATATTACTTGGAATATTTTAATGAGAAAAATATTATAAGCCTAGATCTTAAGCATTAAGCATAAAGATAGGAATCCAATTTATTGAGGTGTAAATTTTAAGATAAAAATAAAAATAAAAAAGTAATTTCTATTTTGAGTTGACATGTTAATTTTATACCTAGGTTAATATGAGTGGACATGTATTTTAATTAATTTTAATTTTTTTTATTTTAAATCTTATTTTTTAATTTTAATTTTGTTATTTTTAACTTACCATGTCACTGTCACCCATGCTATAGCATGTCCTCCATACTGGGTTGTAAAGCACCTGGTTACTCTTGGTGCAATAAGAGAAAGAGAACAAGAATGGAAAAAAAAAACAACGTTTCTTTTGATAAACCTTGACAAATAATACAATGTTGGAGTGCGAGTCCATTCCATATGATTTTGTTTCAAAAAAAAAACCATGATATGTTGAATATATATATATTCAATTATGATTTTTTATAATATTTGAAGATATTTAGTTGTTTTTTATTTATACAATTTCAAATTTTTTATTATTATTGTGTGTAAATAAATTTTGGTTATTTGAAATCATTTACCAATTTGTTAGAGGAAGATTTATACTTTTGTCATATATTTTTGAATATTGAGTTATTTACTTATTTATGATTAAAGGTTGTTTTTTTTGGTAAGTTACAATTCTATATTATATTATTGTATACAATAAGTGTTACAAGAGGGACCTAATTTTAATTCACATAAACTTACATTATCTACACACAACTTTTTCTCATTTTTGAAACATATAGAAGTTCTCTTTGTGGTATGCTAAAATCTATTATGGTATATGGTCAAGAGTTTCAAAACACTATTGTTAATCATGGCTTGCATTAGATATCATGGGACATATCATGCAGGCCAAGAATGCTATGCAAATATATATTTTTATATCTTGTAGTGCATAAATTGAAAGATAACATTACAAAAGGATGACATACGAAAGATGTAAGACTTGTAAAGTTAACATACTTAGATAAAGTTCAAGTATATTAACTTTAGATGTCATCATTTTGTAATGCTATCTCAAATATATATTTCACAATATATATATATATATATATATATAATGTTCAATATTTAAGGAAGAAGGTTACATATTATATAATTTCGACATTTTCTTGTTTGTCATAATTGGAATTTGATCATGCACCATTTACAAAAATTACATTTATCAATTGATGATGTACATTTCATTTTACTTGCCATTCTTTACATGGGTTTCTATTTATTCCTTATTGATACTTGCAATCAAGTTTTCTTTTCAATTTCATCAACTACTCTGACTACATAAATTAGTTAGACTTTCTTTAAACACATAAAATTATATTATGTACATACAACTTTCTCTCATTTTACAACATATTAAAGTTTTCTTAAGTGTTTCATTTCCCCGTTTTAGGAGTATGCTAGTATGTCCATGACCTTATGACAAACACTCAACACAAACGTTTAACTTACTTAGTTAATGATGTGACTAGTGAATCCTTGTATTCATACTTAGAGAATTTTGTAAAAGGGAATTCATCATGCACAAGTGCTCTATTCATGGACTTAGACAATCTCTAAATGTTTTATGGAAAAAAGGAATTCTATAAATGTTTTATGGATAAAGGAATTGCTTATCATAGTTTAAAATCACTAGTACTCATCCTCTACATGTATACCTTTTTTTGTTATTGACTCCATCATTTAGGTACTCAAACACTACATCAATAGAACCAATCTAGAAATCTAACTTGTACTCACAAAGAACCAAAAAAAACAATGTTGCTATATTTATGAAAAAAATTCAATAAACATTTGGTGGCAAGTGTTGGGTGGAGCACTTCTAATAACCAATTTGAAGCATTTTCTTTCTTTCAAGACTTTAAAATCATAAACTCTAGGAGAATTGGAAATATTATTTTCATAGGGGATTCATCAATAGTTCTAAGGTATATATGCATTCCCTCGACTTTGGCAGATGAAAATCTAACTAGGATCATTTACTGAATCCAAAAAGAAACCAATTGCTTTGAGAGATTAGAGTTATATAATGTCTTAAGAACTCAAATCTACTAGGTGAATCATCTAGAAAATGAGGAATCCAAATGCACCATGGGAATGTAAAAAAAGTGGGGATTTATCATATTTCCTAGTTCCTTAATCTTTTTAATTGAGTATCCAAACCAAGGTTTTGCATAAATGTAGTATATCAAGGTATGAAACGGGTGGAAATAAACTCATAAGAACACACTACAACTTTAATTACTCATGTAGTACCTTCACACCGTCTAAGTTTAATGGAGGGCAAGCATAATCAAGAGGTGTTGGTAAATATCCTAAACATAGGTGGGATTATGGATTTCACAAGTATAAATTAGGTCTTGGTTTGTCCGACATGTTTACAACTTGGATTGGCATCCCTTATATGGTGTTTGGAATGGTATTATCATCTCACTCTTGTTACAGGTGCAATTGTTATACCCCCCAAAAAATTATTTGTTAGGGCCCCCTTTATCTTTTAGTTTTTTAGAAGGCTTAGAAAGTCTAACTGTTTCACCAAATTTTTCCCCATGACTTTAAAGTTGAAAAATTCAAAGTTGTTTTCCTTGTATCGAATGCACAGTTGATAGTCTTTTTGATGTATCGGGTGCACAGTGGTCTAGCAAGATGATGCTCCCTATCAGAAGCGTTCTGAAGTCTCTTCCTGATGTATCGGATGTTCTTTCATCTAGTGTATCGAAAAAGTTTTGTCGAAGGCTCCGGGTGCTTAGTCTAGATATATTCTGATGCACTGGGTCTCCCATCGTCTATCTTTTTCCGATATCTGCAGAAGCCTTGTCAACTTCTCTTTCGCTGTGTCGGCTCTTTTTTTTGGAGTTATCCGAGAACTTAGTTGTTTGCTGGGTTGATGTTGCAGATGCGGAGTTCGAAGTTGATACGATCCTTTCCCGTAGCCATCTTCGATGTTGGTTTGATCTCAGTTGATTAGCCTGCCAATGGTTGTTTTATTTGTTTCAATGCTTTTCGCTCAAAGTTCCCAGGCCCGTTTTCATAAGCCATCCGATGCTTCGCATCCACTCGCAAGTTCTTATCCAACACAAACTTGGCGCTTCTATTTTTCCCATCTGATTTCCATTTTAACCCACATTCAATCTTATAAATTCCTGTAGAGGTTGTTAATACGGTCATTGTTCAACGTATTGGTCACCATTTGGATCTGTGGAGCTATCCTTGTCTGAGCGATTTGTTTGCTGATGGAGGTCACGCTCGTCTAGGTCATCCTCTAGAGTTTCTAGGTAGGATTATTTTCCAATCATGTACTTAGCATTTTTTTTATCACAACTTGATAGGGTTAGGGCATTTTTTATTTGTCATGAGGTTGTTGCAAGAATGCAATGGTAATTTATTTTTATGTGGGTTCGCCTTGGGTCATTTAGGGTGGATGTCATTTATATCACCTACCATGCCTAGTTCTTTTTGCATCCAACCATGATTTGTTCTCTGACAGTTGTTGGAATAAAGAGGGCAAGGTGTAGACGAGTGTTTCGTCGTCTGCACCGCTCCCTCATCTCCTTCACCATTTTAGGGAAATTGTGCAGTCGTCGGTCAAGCACGGTTAGGTTTTCATGGGATGCCGAGGGAGGGAGTTTTGGTTGTGGGCAAACTTAGAGGTTAGCAGTTTGGTGTTTTCAAGGTTTTCCCTCTGTTAATATTGATACGTGTAGATGTAAGGTTGTAGTGAAAACCTAGTTTTTTCCTAGTGGGAGTTTTTCTTGTAAATTCATGTCCAAACTAGCTCTGAAAGCTTCGTGGTTTTTAGCTTCATATACAGAGAGCACATTTTGGTTTGGGTAGAAGCAAAGTTGTTTAACATGCATTATGATGAGTTGGTAGTGTTCTAGTTAACATCATTGTTGCTTTCAGTATATAGTTTTCTATTTATATGTGTGAATAGACTAAATCAAATTTGTATGATCAACACAAGCCCATCATCCACACAACAACATGCCTCAAAAACAGAAAAAGAAGGCACAAATAGTAGATGAAGAATTGGAGGTAGAAATAATAACCCACGTCAAGGTTATATATGAAGACACCAAATCCATCATTGGTATTGATCTTGAATATAAATGGGGAGAAATATATGGAATGATCTCAAATTAGAGTGTCCCAGAGGCTAGATTTGAGGATTTACCTATTTATGCTAATATCTAAAGATCAGCAATCATGAAGGTGGCTACACGACCAGAGATTTTCCCTTGTTCAGAGGTAATAGGATGGATCCTTCCCAAGGATGATGTGACAAGGATGATATTGGCTAACACTGAAGGGAAAGGTTATGCTGCCTATAGCCCAACCTATGTAGCCATGGCCTACAAACTGCCAACACTTGAGAGATATTTGATTGAACGATGGTTGAAAGACCTTAATCTAGATGTGGTGGAAATCGTCAAAAGGATGATGATCCCAAGAAAGAATTTTTGTACGAGGCCCTAAGGGGAGTATGAAGCAGCAAGCCTTCATAATCCATACAGGTTTATAGCCTTGATGTTAAATAGGATATTCGGGAGAGCCAATGGAAATAGTTTCAAAATAGGTTGGGTACCAGTAATTGTTTTTGTAGCCACTCAACGTACCCCTTTAATTGGGAAAACATAGTGTCTAACAGTTTGTCTGCCTACATAAGTGCACTACTCGGAGGAGTCTCACAGGAGAAAACAGAGTTCTATATGAGCTCAATTTTGATTGATTGTATTTTATGAATGCAGCCATTCCTAGCGCTGAAATGCCAATGGGATAAGGACCAGTCTCCTGTATATGATGCATACCAATTTTTATGGGCTCACAAGTACTTCAGTCACTACAACAATATTTGTGAATATTTTATCATGCCATTGTACACATTGATTTTCCTTGTTGAGTGTAATTGCATGTCTAAGGAGGCTTTGAATATTGTGCAAGATAATGGACACTATTACTTGACTAAGGAGGGTTTGTATTTGGGGATGTTTGGTGAATCGAGAGCTCCTTCTCTTATGCCAAAGTATGCTATAGATTATGTCATTCATAAAGAGGTAGTAATACAACTATACATTGATGGAGTGGGTAACTTCCTATTCGAGTAAAAGAAGGCTGTGTACCCTCCAGTCCCATTTTATATAGGGAGTTACAAATTTTCCAAAGTAAAGAATGCAGCAGAATTTGTGAAGGAGCTAGAATATTTTCACTTTGGTGATATGGGTTTCCATAGAAATGACTTTGAAAATAAGGTTGCTAATTATTTTACCACCATAGGGGTGCATTTTGAGTACACAAACTTTTGGGATAAAGATGAAGAAACTTTCTGAAATGCTCAAAATATGACAGCTTTGAGAAGGAGGTTTAAGCAAAAGATAACTATGGTTGGTGGAAAGGGAAAAGTTTTTAAGCAAAAGAAGAAGCAAGAAGAGGAGGCTTCCAAGAAAAGACAAGAGGAGGCACACAGATTATCCCAAGAAGCAGAAGAGTGGTTGAGAGCAGAAGAAGAAGAAAAAATAAAAGCAAGGGAAGAGGCTGAGAAAAGAACAGAAGAAGCAGAGAAAAAAAAAAGAAGAAGAAGAAGTTCAGAGGAAGAAGAAATAAAATGAGAGGTTAAGATTAGAAGCACCTGATAAAGAAAAGGAGCATGTAGAAAAAGCAGCTGAGGAGTTACGACAAAAGGAACAAGAGGAATAGGACTATGAAAATAAAGAGAAAACTCAGTCTTATGTTGATCTAGTAGAACCCTTTGTTCCATCTAGTAGCATAGCAGGAAGAAATCCAGTTTCAGCATCAAGAATTGAATTAATCCCTTTTACTCCAACAGAAGAAGATGAAGTGCCTATCCTAGAATACTATTTTCTACAACAAATTTAAAAAGAGAATTGTTAAGATAATGGAGAAGAAAGTGAACATTGGAGGAAAGAAGGGAGTTATGGTGACTGATAAATATCCAAGATTAATGGCAAAGGATGGTGTATCCACAACCATATCTATTGAAGACAATGTTGATAAAATAATGACGGATTTGGAACAATCTCAAAAGAAGATTACTCAATTAAAAGAAACCATGAAAAGGGAAAGAGATGAAAGTCAAAGTCTAAAGAGAAAGTACGAAGACATACTCAGTAAGATTGAGAGTCCAAGGAAGAATTCCAAACCTTACAGTAAGACAAGGATGCTTTGGTATTATCAGCAAGAAATATTGAAAGAGAGTCCAAAAGGAAATATGAGGCCACCTTGTCAGAGTTTGAAAGATTTCAGCAAAGACATCAGATCTTAGGAGCAGAATGAGACAGTCTGAAATCATCAATTGAAGAATTGAGTAAAGTGAAAGGAAGACTAGAAAATAAAGTGGCATAACTAGAGCTGCAAAAGAATACTGCTGAGGGGAAAGCCATGCATTATGAAACTCAAGTTGTATCATTGGAGACCCAGAAAGATTCATTGGAAGTTTCATTAAAAGCAGATAATGAACAGAAAATAGATATTGAGCTATTAAAGAAGCATGCTCTCACACTTAGAAGTAAAATTCATCAAATGCAAATTCAAATGGCAGAGGAAATGTTGAAAGTTCAGCAAGTAGAGACAAGGCTGGAAGAAATTGTGAGTACATCTTCTTACTTTTTAGACAGGACCTAGGATATCTTGTAAATTCTACAAGGACGTTTGACTTGGGTTGGAAACAACCAAGGAACCTCCAGCTGATGCACCCATCAAGGACGTAGAGACAGTGAAGCTAGAGTATGAACTAATTGAATTCAGGAGTAAAGCAGCAGAGGAATTGGCAAAGGCAGTCTGAAGGACAAAAGGTGTTTGTGCTGAATTCTGCAGAAAAGTTCTCATAACTTACAATCGTTGTTAGACATCTGCTAAGAGAAGGTTAGAAGGATTTCCTGATCACGAAGGATTTTTGAAGCAATTGCAGGTAAGATGGAAAGAGGATGAACAAGGTATTCAGCTGGTCAAAGGTTTGGATGAGAAGGTCTTGAAAACTGCAATAGCACAGGCAGCAATGAGCAGTCATTTATTGGAAAATCAACTTCATTTGATTCCAGCCAGAGTGGCAAATATAAAATCTCAAGGTGCTAAACATGAGATCACTATCATATTCCTAGAGCCCTCTCGTTTCGAGACTATAGCAACATATGCAAATATTTGGAAGAAATTCATAAATGATATGGTTGGGCCCACTTAGTTGGCGTATTCAAACGATTGATCAATTATGTAATATTTTGTATTTGTCTTTTTTCTAAGTGAATTCACTAGAAGACAATTTTTTGTAAAGGAAGAGTCAAGCGAAGCCTAAAAGGCTAAGGTGGTAACTCAACGGTTTTCTGTTTGTATAAATAGAGGTGACTTAGATGTATGAGAGGGAATTTTTTAATGCTATCTTTATGAAATGTTATTGTAAGAAGAACTACTTCCTCTTATAATAAAGAGTTTATATTTTCTGCCGAAGAAGGCATTGTGGAGTCTCAAATGCTTGCCATAGACTGGTTGAATGTGAACTACTTCTGTTTCATATTTTCTATGAACTGTGAGATCATTATAACTTATGAATTATTTTATGTTATGAATGTTTTCCTGTTTATTTCTGTGAAACTTCTGCGGTATATTTTAGTAATGAATGTTTTAAATGACAATTATCTATCCCTTTATTTATCTTCCTACTTATATTCATGTATTGTGAAATATGAAAAACTATCTGTAATATTCTAAATGCATGTTTTGCAGTACATTACTCATCATTAGTTACAATATCGCTCCCTAGGGATAGGTTAGATAGAATTAGTTAGCATTAGTATAAGTTGTTCTTTGTTTATGATTTAGAAGCGAAAGAGGTAAGACAAGAGGTAAGAACCTGCACATCACATTATGAAACTCTTCATTATCTATATCGATTGCACTTAATTAGGCACTTGCATATCATACATAAATATAAAACTAAAAAATACACTTAAAGGGTGGACCAGGATGCAACCAGTAAAACAAGCTTTAACTATTACTTGACCTACGATAGCCCGACCACAAACCAGACGGATTCCCCATACCAAACAATAACAAGTAAATTGGGAACGCTTATTGGGAAGAATACCTACTGTTGTTTCCTAGGATTTTCCAGGACTCGACAGTTTTGGCACTAGAAGGAGGACTTCCCGTGCATGGTTGGTTGAGGAAATTCATTTTCTCAAGAATACTCCACCAGTGACAGTTCTAAAACTAGTTTCCCTCAAAGACCTAGTCCTGAAGAAAGATCCACATCGTATCTCTATTTGATTGATAACAAGGTGGTTGATGATTTAAGGAGAATTACAAGGGCATATGCAAAGAATATTGGGGGGATACCCAATATTCCATCCTTGCCTAGAAGAGAAGTGCATAAGAAGGACCGTCCTTACTTGGAGAACTCAGTATTAGTGGAAGACCTTGATGAAATAGTAGAAACAAATTTACAAGAAGTCGTGCAACCTCTAAATCAGTTAGGACCAAATTCCCCTCACTGCTCACCTTTTTGAACCCCTTCCCAGTTTCCTCCTCAATATCCACTAAGAATCATGGCAAATTTGAATGTAAATCAACCTCCTCCACAACCTGCTTGGAGGGGTAGATCTCCTTTAAACCTTACGCCTCCAGTGCATGCTATGCCTCATAATTTTGACAAGTCATTGCCCAAATTTGAACCAAATGAAGGAATTCTTGTGGATGATCATTTGCAGAGTTTTTATCTGGATTTAGAAGTTTTACAAGTAGCAAAACATGAAGATGTAGTATGCAGATTGTTCCCGCATACTCTCAAGGGAAACGCATCCTCATGGTACTTTTCCCTGCAGGCAAATTCAATTACAAATTGGAATACCTTTGAGATATTGTTAAGAAACAAGTATGGAATCTAGAAAACTCATGATGCTCTAATGAAAGGGTTGATTGCACTAAAGAAAGAAATAAAAGGTGCATAACTTCACTCAGAGGTTTGTTGCCTACATGAATAACTTTGATGCAACCGACAAGCCGACTGAGCATGCCCTAACTGAGTATTACACTTCAGCTCTTGGGCCTGACCTAGCCATGTTTGTCAAAAGATCAATTAAGCCTACCTTAGTATAGAATTACGAAGAAGATGAGAAGGTGGAAGCAGAAATGGATAGTATAGACCAATATCTTATACAATCAGAAGAAAAACTTATGGGAACATAAATACACTATTATTAATTAAACCTAAAGATGAGCGGTCACAGGAGTTAGATGGTGTGGTAAAAATGATGCAAAAATTGTCAAATAGAGTAATTGATCTGGAAAAGGAGAAGGAGGCCCATAAACAATACAAACCTTATTATAAAAGGAGAGATGATAATGGTCAACCCAAGCCTCCCTCACATAGTCCCTCGGCTATGAATTTGATAGATGTGGGAATGTACAATTTCTGTACATTCCATTAGCAGCCTCACTCTAAAAAAAATTGCCCACAATGGATAAATTCTATGACTTTAGTGATGAACCAACTACTATATTCCAAGTTGAAAGAAACTGTGGATGAAAAAGAGAAGGGTAATGAACCAACAGAGACCCAAAAGGAAAACACTTTGGTCTTATGGGATTGCGTTTCCATGTTTAATATAGAGGATGAAGATATCACTGAAGAAGAAGAAATACCAGAGACAAATGTTACAACAAGGAGTTAGAGCTCATTGAAAGAAGATAACATGATACTACCCAAGATTAAGAAACTTCAGGAGAACATGAAAAAGATAAAAAATAATTCTCAAAAATTTATTATACCAGAGTTTGTCATCACAAGTCAAGATCCCAAGACAGTCAATATACCTATGAATTCTACAAAAAACAAAGTAGAATGTCAAGAAGAACGCCAATGAACATGAAATGGTATATGACATTGTAGAAGACATTAAAAAGACTAAAGAAAACATCTCTTTGCTTGAAATGTGTAATCTACCCCAACAAAAAGAGAAGTTGTTGAAAGCGCTTGATACACCTATGAATGAACCTATTAATTATAACCAAGAAGATGAAGAGATTGGTGAGACAAGTATAGGAGGAAATTATAAATACAAAACTCCAGCATTCCTACTTACTTTTGAAATTTTCAATTACAACATGCATAATTGTTTGGTGGACTCTGGAGCATCAATAAATGTCATGCCACTTGCAGTTTGCAAGCAAATAAATGGTCAACCCAAGCCAACTATAGGCTAGGTTATCCAATTGGATAGGATTGCAGTAAAAGTGATAGGAGAAATGGAAGATGTCCTTATCCGTCTATCAGCAGATGAGAGGGTCTGTCAGTATATAGACATTGTTGTAGCATATATCCTGGATGCCTATGGTTTGGTTTTGAGCTGGGATTGGGCAGTAGAGTTGGAGGGATATTTTGCATCAGATTGGTCACATGTATGCTTACCTTATAGAGGTTTTGAGAACCAAATAAAGGTGTTAAGGGAACCTCAAATGAAGAACAACATAACTCAGTTGGACTTGCAATAATGAACCGGTCAATTCTGTGTTGGGAAACTATTTTATTGAAGTGGAGTTGGGAAATTACCAAGCTGAAGAAGCCAGTAACATATCAGATATCCATCCTTATCTCCTTTAGTTTTCACGAGCTGATAATATTGATTGTAATATAGTAGAGTTAGTCTCATATGTAGTTAGTAGTTCAAATTCAGTAGGAGTAGAACCTTTTTTTATTCTTTATTTTATCGGTTCCAAAACCTTGGAAGGGTCAGGAGATAGATGTGTCTTGATCGATCCAGAAAAAAATAAATATTTTCTTCCAGGTAGATTAGAATTTGAATATACAAATAACACAGCTGAATATGAAGCATTAGTCCAGGGAATGAAAGAAGCAATGGAATTAAAAGTAAAAAATCTAAAAGTGTACGGAGATTCTAAAATCGTTGTTAAACAAGTTCAAAACAAAATCCATTGCATATCACCACATTTGAAGGCTTACCAAAATGAAGTTTGGGATTTATTAACAAATTTTCATGCAGTCAATATTTCTTCAATTCCTAGAGTAAAAAATGCAGTAACTAACTTGTTAGCTACTTCAGTTGCAAGGCTGGTACCTACAAATAACAGATGTTCAATTGAACTGCTTTTCAGGCCTTCTGTTCTAGACAACATCACCAATCCGAGGGTGTTTGACGATGATCAACAAATATTGGAATGTCTAATGAATGATGACACATTTAAAGGAGCCATAATAGATGAAGAAGAACATCAAGCAAACCTCCAGAATGGAAATTTCATCCCTAAAGGAGTCAGAACTTTGGAACAGATGTTCAATCTAGACAACAAGTTTAGAAAACCAGCTAATGTCAAGACACATAGCTCGTCTTTGCAATTCGACATGATAAATATAGGGTCAGAGACTGAACCCAAATATGTGAATTTGGGGAAGTGTTGTTCACCTGGTGAGAGTAGTAAATTCATCAGTTTATTAAGAAAATACAAGGATGTATTTTCTTGGACCTACTAAGACCTCAAAACTTATGACACCAAAATTATGCAGCATGTTATTCCAATAAAAGTTGGAGTCAAACCTTATCATCATCCTCTTAGAAAGATGCATCCAAAAATAGAACCCCTAATTCAAAGCGAGGTGAAAAAGCTCCTGGATGCTCATATCATATTCAAATTTAGACATTCATAATGGGTTTCAAACTTGGTGCCAGTACGAAAGAAGTCTGGAGAAATCAGACTTTCTGTTGATTTCAGAAATCTAAATCGTGCATCCGAAAAAGACAACTACCCCATCCCACCCATGGAACAGATATTACAAATGGTCTCGAGTTCTGAGTTGTTCTCTCTGTTAGATGGATTCTCAGGTTATAACCAAGTACTAGTAGCAGAAAAAGATAGACTCAAGACTACCTTCAGAACCAAGTGGGGGACTTTTACATATAGGAAAATTCCCTTTGGACTATTCAATGCTGGAGCAACTTTCCAAAGGGCTATGGATATAGCTTTCCGTGGTCTAATTGGTCGGAGTGTTGTGGTCTATTCATATGATGTTACAATATTTTCTAAGAAGAGAGAAGAATGTGCATTTCATTTGAAACAGATTTTCGAACATTGTAGGAAATATGGAATTTCTTTAAATCCTAAGAAATGTGTGTTCGCCGTTACTGAAGGAAATCTATTAGGTCATGTTATTTCAAAAAAAGGGATCTCAATAGACCCAGAGAGAATTAAAGCAATAAAACAGATCCCTTTACCCCATAATAAAAAAGGTATGTAGTCTTTTATGGGGAGAATTAATTTTGTGTGAAGGTTTGTGCCAGAATTTGCTCAAATAGTCAAGCCTTTGCAACAAATGGTCAAGCAAAGTGTTCAATTCAAGTGGAATGATTCAAAGAAGGATGCATTTAACAAAATCAAGACATCCATAGCTCATGCACCATCACTTAAAAGTCCAATTTTTGAAAAGGATTTCATCTTGTACACTTTTGCTTCAAATGATTCATTAGCAACGGTGCTTACACAGAAAGAAGAAGGGGTAGATGAGTATCCCATATCATTTATGAGCACTGGTCTACAAGGGGATGAATTAAAATATCCCGCAGTTGATAAGCAAGCCTATGCAGTTTTTAAAGCGGTGAAGCAATTCCGATCGTATATACTTAAGAACCATACCAAGGTAATAGTTATGCATCCCACAGTACGATCTCTTTTTGTACAAAAAGAGTTGGGAGAAAGAAGAGGTAACTCGGTATCTTCCTTGCAAGAATATGATCTAGAATTCAAACCAGCAACCATAGTTAAAGGACAAGGGATTTGTAAATTGATGGCTGAGAGTTAATACAATGAAGATAAGAATTAGGATAATGAAGTTGAATTACACATGGTGGATGTATGTCCTTTATTCACAGCTTCAGACTCCTGGTATAGATATTTAATTCATTATCTTCAAGAAGGATATTTGATGGAACATTGGAATCCCAAGAAAAGGAGAGCATTATGTATAAAATCATCCTTATATCATATTATTGATGGAGTGCTGTTTAGAAAAAACTACGATGGAGTTTTTCTTAGATGCTTGGAACGTGAATATGCAAATAAGGTTGTGGAAGAACTACTTGATGGGCCTGATGGAGGTCATTTCTCAGGAGATACAACAACACACAAGATTTTAAGAGTTGGGTATTATTGGCCTACTTTGTTTAAATATGCTCACGCTCATGTCAGGAAATGTGATACTTGTCAAAGGAGTGGTGGGAGACAAGCAAAGGCAGCACAACCTTTGAAACCAGTTATTATTTCATAACCATTCGAATAATGGGGGATTGAAATTATCGGAGAGATCAATCCAAATTATTCATTGCAGCATAAGTACATCCTGACAGCAATAGACTATTTCACTAGATGGGTAGAAGCCATTCCATTACGAAAAGTGAATGAAGATGCAATTATGGACTTTTTGCAAGACCATATTATGACCAGGTTTGGGGTTCCAATTTCCCTGGTTTTTGATAATGCTTCATATTTTTCATCTATTAAATTGGATGCATTTGGAAATGAAAAATGAATTAAGTTACACTATTATGTTAACTACTATCCGCAAGTAAATGGCTTGGCAAAATCTACAAATAAAAAAATCATTAGGATTTTGAAGAAAACGGTTATAGAAAATAAAAGGAGTTGGCATATAGCTTTGCCTAATACACTCTAGGCTAATAGAGTCACACCCAAGAACTCCTTAGGAGTGTCACCCTACACTCTTGTCTATGGGAAAGAAGTTATCCTTCCTCCTAATATTCTGTTGCCATCCTCTATACTAGCCCAAGACTCTAGAGGAACTGATAATGAAGTTCTGCAAATATGAATAGATAATCTGCTAAATTTAGAGGATTCTAGATCCAAAGCAAGAGATAGGTTTAAACATCAAAAAGATATGGTGAATATTGGATAAGCACAAATCTGGGAAAACAGAATTTGAAGTAGGTGATTTGGTTCTTAAGTGGGATCACCCGCATGATGAGAAGGGAAAGTACACTAAATTTCAGCAATTATGGATAGGCCCTTTTCAAAATGCAAAAAAGTTAGGCCCCTCAACTTACAAATTGAAAGATTTACAGGGGTGGGAGGAGAACTTGTTAGTAAATGGTTTATTTCTCAAGCCATATTTTTCTTAACACTTTTTGAGTTTCCTTTGTACATAAATAAATGGTTTGGTTGTTTTTTCTTTGCTTCATTTAGATTAGTTCTCTTGATTTACATTTTACTTGCTTCAGGTTTGATTTCTTGTAATTTTTGGTTTTCTTTACCTTATCTTTCAATAAATCAGCACAAGTTTTGGTTTTGGAGTTCATCAGAGTTCTCGATAAACTAAAATCTTTGACCAATTACTGCTTTCTATTTGCACATACATAATGCTTAAGGATCCTTTAAGATTAGCAAATTATCTGAGCAAATTATGAGCACATTGAAGTCCTATTTAATCTCTATGAAATAACTAAGGTAAGAAAAGTCTAGAATACTATTTTGAGGCTCCATTCACTTCACACTAAAATATGTCCTAGGAGGCTAACAGCAAAAGACCCATGGAGAGGAAGCAGGGTAAGAAGTTTTATTATATTTAAATGATCCCATGCCATAAATGAAATCCAAAAGACTAAAAGAGTAAAAAAAACTCCCAATAAGAATTTAATGTCCCCTTTTTGGAATTTTATTAAAATGCCCAATTTTCCATTTTTTTTCACAATTTTGGCTCTTGACTAGTTTTAGTGTCCTGGTCTCCAAATCAACCCATTTGCTCCCAAATATCAGAGAAGGTGTATGACTGATATAATAACTTAATTATTATTTTCATGGATGTATTATGTTCCTCCAATCAGTTCTTCAAGTCTATATCAAATTCTGAATAAGATAGATGAATTTACTAGCAATTTTGGGGCTCAAATCCTTCCCGGGTAATTGTTGGAATGGCTTCCCAAATGTACATAAACTCACTAAAATTATCAAATTGAAGTAGGGGATGTGTAGAATACATTATCATAGAATCATATTCATAACCAATCGAAGTCCCATGTCTGTTATCACTTCCTTCAATCAGATATAAAAAACTAGTTTTGGACCCTTGGGGAAATGAGATGTACTTTGCCCCAAATGCTATGAAATTTGACCCAATGGCCACAAATTCTCAGTTAAAGACCATGAAACCCATAATATTATTTAATTACAGTTTATTCATTCATAAATCATCAATGGTGTACACATATATTCGATTCCATCAAGATTGCAAGAGTTTACAACAAAGTATTGGGGAAATGGTACTGTTTCTTCAATATTTTACAATAATACATGAGATATCTTGGATTTTCGACCTGACATATTTTTGAACTTAACTAAAAGATAATTTATATCAGAATACAAAATACTGGAGCAAGATAATCTCCCTCAAAGTGATGAATAGCTCACCAAGTGCACCTCACTCCATAGAGCTGAAATATGGTGAGAAAACTTGAGATGAATGGAAGAAAAAGATTATATTGATATGTACATGAAATTACTATATATTTCAAATTAAAATAATACTCCATTAAATCTCCATTAAATAACTGAGTGGCCTTTCCAAACACCAACTAGGATGGGAATCTTTCACCCTCGAAATTGGCTTAAGCAAGAAAACTAGTCATCCACAAGCTCTCACAATTCACAAATGACAATTTCACAAATGAGAAAAAGCTTCTTATAATTGATGATCCATATATTTTATAAACATTATTAGTATTCTAATTTTTCAAATCCATCCATAAACCAAATCCAAGTCAAATTGGTGTGGTTGCTCATGCTATGCCATGTGGCCTCTCTCTTCACCTTCCCTCTTCTCCCAAATTTGAGTAGGAGCCTCTTGGCCTTCTCCAACTCCAAAATTAGACCTCTAAGATGCTCTATTCAGTCTTGACCTGTCATTATATTAGTATTTCAGCCTTCATATCTGACTTGTGTCGTAACTTTCATATAATCTCCATCATTGCTGTCATAGATGTCATAAATGTAAGGGGAATCTAGCCAAGTGTCCATGAAACTCCCATTTGGCTTCCTCTCCCATGTAAGTTACAATTAATCCCAAATTAGACCTATGAAGTATATGGACAAGTATATTAACCTTATAATCCATCCCAAAACATTATGCTTCCCATATATTCAAAATTACAAGAGGAGGATGCCATTTAACATAGGAATTCTAGCTTGAGTGGGCCCCATAGTCTCCATGTGTCTCCGTTCTCCATAGCCATTTCAATTTTCTATTGTATTTATTTAATAAGCCACATTATTAAATATGTATCCTCTTCTATTGTCTAAACATCATTTATTATCCCCCTTATTCCAAATCTCAAAGCTTCCACCCCCAACCTAGGAAACTAGTGATTTTCCTCCTTGGCAATTATTTGACTTTTAGCATTCCTTTGACAACTTTCATGAATATGGAAAATGTGATTTGGCCATTGTGACCCAATGCAAAATTTGGGACATTACAAATCCTCCTTTCACAATATTTCTTGTCCTCAAGCAATTTTAAGCATGGTTGTTGAAGAACCTGCTTTCTGTATGATTCTTTGAAGTTGCCATTGAGCTGTCCACCTTGAGTCTTTGAGATTCCATGAATATTTCAGAGAGGAACCACCATGCTTTCTGCTACACTACTTTGATTAACATCACCTTATTAAGTGGGGAATCCATATCCCATACTTCTTATTTTCCAAAGAATTTGAAATCAATGGGACTAAAAACTATCCCAGGGTCCCATTGCTTGCATTGCACTCCAACAATTAAGAGTGCTCTCCAACCCATACCATTTGAAAAGAGAATTCCTGGATCCCATTTTCTTGTATGCATTCTTCCAAACATCATGAGTGCGTAATATATATCATCAAAGTATATAACAACATAATAAGAATGTACATCAAGGAGGTGCCTCACCAAGAAATCATGAAAGTGCTTATACCTCCTAGTGAGTAGACTACCATTTTCCAAGTACATACATGCTTCAAGTGACCAATCAAATCTGCTCCAATGACATGGGTGAGTATCCCATGTCCTATAATGCTGCTCCAAAAGGAAGTGATATGCATCAAAATATTCATCCATGTATTCTTTCATTCAAGAAGTGAATGAAGAATCTCCACTCAAATTTGAACCAAATAGTGAGCAACAGAAACAATGAGACTTCAAATGACTCAAAGAAGTCTTACCCATACATCCATGAATGAGTGAATCATAAATATATAACAATTTATGTGGCTGGTAACAAAAATGTTCTCGTATAATAAGTCTATTCAACCTACTATTGGATGAAGTTCCTCCAACATCAAATGAACCAAGTGTTGAGCAATAAAAACCATGAGTCTTCAAGTGACTCAAATGCATATCATAGGTGCATCCATGTAGATGTGCATCATCAGAAAGTAACAAGGAATGCTGCTGAAAATGTGAATAATAATGTGCTCCAAATTATATGTATTTTGCATCAATATAATCATCCATGTGTTCTTTCATCCAATAAGTGAATGGAGAACCTCCACCAAAATCTGAACAAAATAAGGAGCCAGGAAAACATGAAGACTTCAAGTGGTTCAAAGAAGTCTCATCAATACACTCATGAATATGTATACCATCATGTAACATCAGAGGATGTTGCTGCCAATAATAATGTTATTCAATCATATAAGTCTTCACCCAATTGTGGGATGAAGTTCCTCCAACTTCAAATAGACTAGGAAAGGAGCAAGGAAAATCACGAGTCTCCAAGTGACTCAAGTGAACATCATAGGGGCACCCATTTAGATGTGTATAATCATAATGTAAACAATGATGCTGATGAAAATGTAAATAATACGGTTCTATAATAATTCCATCATCAAAAGGAGAAATAGAATGTCCATGCTTTTCATGTGGCACCATCAAAAAGAAACCTTTCACCCATACTTCATTAGGATGACTTCTGCAAAATTTAGAAGTGTAGGATGTAGGAGAAAGAAACAACTCACCCAAATGATCAGTAACTAAAAAAATTTCATAATGTGAAGGATCCATACGGGTCGGATTATGTAGCTCCTTCAAGAGTGTGAAACCTTTGTCATAGATTGGTTCCAATGTAGAGGAATCATGCTCTTCTTTAAAAATTGAATACCCTTCATCAAGAGACAATTCAAGTTCCTCTTCCACCACATCAAGTGTTTGGATCTCTTCAAGTTCATATTCAAATATATCAAGTACATTCAAATTTCCAAATTTCTCATGATCCACCATGTCATGAGAATCCTCCAAACAATCTAACATTTGACAATCTGAAACATAGGAGGATAAACAAGTGTCTTGCAACTTTTCAAGAAGTTTCTCATTTTTAATTGCGAGCTTATGAATAACTTCATTATTCTTCAAGTAGGATTCATGTAAAAATTCACTAAGCTCAATGAAATTTTTTGTATCAAAAAGCAAAGACATGAAATTACCTTTGATGTTGCACATTACTCTTTGGATCTTCTCCATGTCTTCAAGGAAGGATGGCTCCTCCAAGGAAGTAGCTCTCCAACAAGAATTTGATACCAATGCTCGAGTGTCATGGAGTATTCTAAGGGCCTCTTGGATATTATTTTCATTCATATTTAAGTACCCTTAAAGAAAATTAGGCTCTTTCAAATGAACCTCCTCATATTCTTCCTTCTTGCTTGTACCAACTTCATGAAGCTCAAGTGGTGATGGGGAAGTTGATCTTATTTCTTCTTCAACTGCTACAAGGTCTTCATTTTCATGTTTAATGGAATTTTGGATTGCAAAAATACTTTCAAAAGTGATCTCTATGTCACCAACATAGAGATGTGAGCACCCATCAGTAGGTACTCCTTCATAGTTCAAGAATCCATCATTAGATTCTCTTTGTTTCATTTCCAAGGTAGCATGTGTCTCAAAATTATCTTCAGTATTTTCAATAAAAACTTCTTCATTCTCATGTGATGTCTCTTCATATTTTTCAGAGTCACTTGGGAGTGAATTTAGATCATATTCATTTACTACTACTTCTACTCCACCTATTTTAGAACTAGGTGGTTCATGGGTCTCCTCCTTTTGCTCCAAGCAAGCTGATGCATTTTTCCCCTTGGTTTTCTTAAAATCAATATATTTTTCCCAACTTTGGATAGCCAAAAATTTGAATCCTTTCATAATTTTCTTGGTCATGTCTTCAAGGATAGGTTCCATGCATTTTATTATCTCCTCACCATCATATGAGGTTCTCTTTTCATGCCTAGTCATAGTTTCCCCCAAAAAATAGCCTTCTTCTCCTACTTTTTTTTTCTCTTCAACAAAAGCAATTTTGGTTTCAATATATAATGGTGATTCCTGAATTCTTGTCCTCATAAATATCAGACCACATCAGGTTCCAATATTATGCTCTGATACCAGGGTGAATCCATGGACCTGGGTAACACTTTTTGGCAAGCGGATTTCGGCAAAAACGAAAAAAATGACCTCGACCGAGGTTTTATCAAGCCCTCGACCGAGGTTTACAGCCCTCGACCGAGGTTTTATCAAGCCCTCGACCGAGGTTTTTTTCAGCCCTCGGTCGAGGTATTTATAAACCCTCGGTCTAGGTTTCATACCTCGACCGAGGGTTTTAAAATACCTCGACCGAGGGTTTATAAATACCTCGACCGAGGTACCTCTGTCCAATAAATTATAAAAGGAGGCCGGGGGGGCGCGGCCCTATTTTTTCAACTTTTTACCTACGGATGCTCGACCGAGAGACAGCGACGGAACGGCAACGGAAGGATTAGCAACCCAAGCACCCCAAAGCAACCCAACCTCATCACAATGTCGGAGCCAAGAGGTAACAATTTAAATAATTGTTTTTCAATTTAAA
>LPNX010276180.1:0-28448 GCA_001517045.1 Pseudotsuga menziesii
TCCCCTCATCGAGTGTTTTTCCCTTTCCAATTGATCTTGTTGTGTAAACGAGTTTAATCGGTTTGGTTTTCACTCAAAGTCCTCCAAAGTGGTGACGGGCATTCTACCAGTCAATTCCATGAGGTGGCTAAGGCTTCAAAGTGTGATTCATGACCATGCTAGGCATCTGTATAGAGTCTTGCAGAGTTTCGTTGTGTTGTTGTATTTTTAATTATTTTTTCAAGTTAATTAATTTCACCCCTTGGTGATTAATTAACTCAGCTTTTGATGTAATAATGTAATTGCTCAAGCACTGGCATTTTGTAATAGGGGCTATGAATGCAAAGTTAATTGCTATGAAACCCCCTAAGGCACTGCTTCGAGTCCCATGTCATTCTGATGAGTGGTTGAGGAGATAGACCATTTTTGTCTAAGCAAGGTCTCTTTTTCCTAGGGAATTAATTAATTTCCCTAAGTCAAAATTCACATTTTTTTATTTTGAAGTAAAAAATCAAGAAATGCCATGGTAAGTTGGTTTGGGGGTTCCTAAGCCTAGGAAAATTTATTCCAAAGTTTTCCACCCCCCCATGGCCTAGATATTAATTTTTCAAGTTATTTTTTAATTTTTCCTAAGTCAAAGTTGGAAAAATTTTAAAAATTAAATTTAAAAATTAAATCTAAGGAAAATTATTTTAGCCTAAGTCTAAAGGTTAAAATTTTATTATGGAGCAAATGGCCAAGTCAAAGCTAAGTTAGAGGAGCCACGTCCAAGTTGGAAACCTCCATTTTAGTGGGGTGTATGTAAATAAAAGGGCCCACTCTAATTTTAGTGAGGCGTCCATGTTAAAACCCTCACTATTTTAGTGAGGCGCTAGTGCACAATAGAGGAGGCGCTATATTTATGAAGAAGCCACCATTTAAAAAAGAGGGGGCGTCACTAGAGGGCGCTACTACTATGGAGGTGGGCGCTAACTTCAGAGGAACAAACGTGGTGTTAAAAACCCATTTAATGAGGGCGCTATCCATTATAATGGGACATCAAAATAGAGGTAAGCACTAGCATAGAAAGGGCCCACGCCAAGTTTGGAGATGAGCGCTCACATATGGAGGTGCGCCACCAAATTAAGAGGACGCCCACATTATTTAAAGGAAGGCGCTATTGTATTTTAGTGGGGCGCTAACTTTAGAGGAGCGCTAGCCATTGTAATGGGCGCTAGCTATTTTGGGCCCACGTTTTACATGCTAAAGTAGAGCGCAATACTTGGAGGAGCCGCCATGTTTGGAGATTCGTCCAGCCATATTTAGAGGGGGGCGCCTAGTTGGGCCCACTCTATTTTATTTAAAAACCTAAAAGCTCATCTAAGGGTGAGCATTAAGTCAGAGACTTAGATCTAAGGTGAGGATTATTTAGACATAAATTAAGCTTCTAAACCATTGATTAAAAATTAATCCAAGGGTGTGGATTAATTGAGAAAATTGAAAAATCAAATACCTAGATCTAGTGGTGGAGATTAAACCCTAGATCTAGATCTAATCTCAGCCATTGAGCTTCAAGGGGTTGGGGTTTGCCTCAACTATATAATGAGGGTCTCACTCCCTCATTAAGCATGATCTCTCATGCTATTGTTACGCTGCCGAAAATTTCTTCTTACTCTCATATTTTCTTGCTACACTTTGTATTGGAAGCTTTGCCCTAGCTGGGCCATTTAATAAAAATTCTTTGGAGGGATACTATGCTGCAAATTCTTTCATGATCTACTACTTGTAAGGTAACTTGTATTTTTCTAGTTTGCAATTTGTATTATTCTAGTTAGCTCTCCACAAAGTGTTTTGTGGAGAGATTAGAGAGTAAAAGTGCTTTTGCTTTCTTTTGTGAATGATCTAACATCGTCTTTCAAAGTATTTTGCAGGAACTGTTAGATATTCATCACTAGGATTACGATTTTTGCAGACATAGATTTATTTGCAGGTTATTCAAGCAAGGAGATCTCTCCAAAAAATCTCATTCCGGCAAAATTTTAAATTCGGCCATCTACTTTCAACCTTCCTGAAAAGGGGTTTTATTCACTGTATAGTGAATATAACCCTTGTTTTAGGGCCCCAACCTATTATATATTAGTTAGGGCTTTTATTTCTGCTATTTTAACATTGTTTAAGTGGCTGGAAACTCATTTTCCAGCCCTCTAAATCTCTTATTTCTGCAATATTTCACATTTAGATTTTTATGTAAATTTGTAAATTTTGTACTAATTTTTTAACAACAAATTTTTAGTGTTTTTCTGTGATTTCCAGCGAAGAATAGCTTGCTGGTTTATGACAGGTTATGCACAAGTGAAGGAGATTTGATGCCCGAATAGGCCCAGGATTCCCTCAATCTTCAACCGGTTCGAAAGGGGTTCAAACCCTCAACTCTCTCTCTCAATTTTTTCTGATTTATTGTAAACCCCAACGAGAGTCTCTTGGAGTATTCTGTAAAGTTTTGTAACCATTTGTAATCCATAAGTAGATAGATTAGGAAGTAGAGTAGGAAGTAGGATAATAGTTGTTTCATATTTCTGTTTATGCAAATTTCATTTTTGTTTAAAAGTAATCATACAACCCATTAAACCTGTGTATCCTCTATCCGCTTGTCATCTCCCTTTAGGGACTTCAAGCTGGATATGAAAAACAGGGGAAGTGGGGGCTTAGGTAATTAAAATAACTTTCTTTCTTGTACTACAATCAAACATTTTATTTTCCAAGTCCAAGATCAAATACCGGCACCTCCCATAAGGGATACAGCTTGGTTGATCTTGTTGATCGCTTTAAAATAAACCTTGCATGCTAATCACCCAGATAAAATTTAATCTTAAAACTTACCAACAACAACTTCCCACATCCTGCTCCTCTACTCGGTTATCACCCTTCGGGGTACTTCGAGATATGACCAGGGGACAGGGAAGTCTTAGTTTAATAGGCATCCATCTAGCCCTTTTTCTGTCAACTAAAAACAGTGACCTCAGGAAGCTAGAAGGGGTAGCAGGCCGTGGGTGGTCTCTAGGCGCTTCGAAGTCCTCCTTGTTGAGCACCGGGGCATTGGGGATTGACCTGTGAGCTACGGGTGGGCTTTGTTCCCACTTTGTTGAGCGCAACAACATTCCTTCTTTGACTGGAGAAGTTCTAGATCGGGGTAGTCACACCACCGATTCTAAAACTTAATCCAAGAAGAAAAACTTCAATAAAATCAACTAAAATAAACCAAGAGACATTTCAAAACCGGTTCTACAACACTCTCCTATTTCAAGCACTCTCACTCCAACATTGCACTACAATTTTTACTTCCAGCACTTTACGTTTCAGTTACATTTACTTTCATTTTTGCAATCGTTATGTGGTAAATGCTTATTTGCTTAAAGTCTTGCCATTGTTAAATTTATGGTTGGTTCAATTATTTTCACTCAAGGCATTTCTCTGCCATATTTGAAATCTTGTTCACATTGTATACATTGATAAACCATTTATGCACTTGCTTAATATTTTGGTTCATTGTCATTTATAATTATATCATTCGTTTATCTCAGTTTTAAACATTTAAGTTGTAGTTTAATCATAGCTTAAATCTCTAAATTATTTTGTAAGCTTGTAAAGTGGTAATCTATCTTTTGACTCCATTATCTAGGCACTGGTTTAAAGTAAAAGGTTGACTGTCATTTAAATCTTGCATATTGCATCAGTCTGATTGTCATCTCTTAGAGTCTTAGTCTCATTTCTTATTAAACGATCCCTTTAATTAATTTGTAATTAATTAATAAACCTGGAACTTAGTTTTCCCATAGGGACTACCCCCCTTGGCTCTGTTGGGATCTTGCCTAAACGGAGGAGTTGTGGACTGTGGTGACAGTGGTCCCCAGCTCTCACTTGCCCCCAAGGACACACATAGCAGGTTGTGACTTTCCTGCGTCTTAAAGTGTGAATTAGGCGGCAACAAGGAGCTAGTTCGGATAGCCCTCAATGGCTTCTCTAAGCCATGGGACACCTTTGTCAAAGGTGTTGTGGCTAGGGAGAAGCTCCCTGATTGGCAGAGACTACGGGATGACTTTGAGCAGGAGGAGACCCGCATGGGTCAAGGATCAGGCTCATCCAGCAATGCCCCATAGATTGTGGATGAGGAGGCTCTAGCCCTTTCAAGGAAGAGCAAGGGGAAGGCAAAGAGGAAGAAGGATGGTACATCGATAGTGGAGCATCTAGTCATATGACTGGACAGAAGAGATTCTTCAAAGACTTGCAGGAGGGTGGAACAAGGATCCACGTTGAGCTAGGTGATGATGCGTAGTATCAGGCGCAGGGAGTTGGCACTGTTTCATTTGAGAGGGAGTTTGGAAAACCCCTCAGTTTTGCTGATGTGTTATATGTTACAGGATTGACCAAGAACCTTATATCAGTCTCCACTCTAGAGGACAAGGGATATCGGGTGAAGTTCCGTGACCATAGAGTGTATATCAGGCCCAAGGGGTCAAATAGGAGCTTGGATCAGATGATTGGCAGAAGGAGCGGGAAAGTGTACATATTACACTTTGAGCCTGCAAAGGCTCTAGTTAGCAGCAACAGCAACATTCAGGGTGAGTTGTGGCATAGGAGGATGGCACACTTACACCATGGAGCACTGAAGCATTTGAAACAGGCAATCATTGGAGTTCCTAAGGTACAGGAGGAAAAGCATAACCACTACAAGGGTTGTGCTTTGGGGAAGAACATCAGGAAGCCTTTCCCACAAAGTGAGCACAAGTCTAAGGAGCCCTTGGACTTGGTGCATTCTGATGTATGCAAACCTATGAGTGTCCATTCGTTCAATGGTTACAGCTACTGCGTGACTTTCATTGATGACTATTCCAGGAAGACCTGGATCTATTTTACGAAGGCCAAGTCAGAGGTCTTTGAGAGGTTTCGAGAGTACAAGACTCTCGTAGAGAACCAAACAGGGAAGAAGATTCGGGTGTTGAGGACAGACAACGTGGGTGAGTACACTTCCAATGAGTTCATGGAGTATTGTTCGGCTGAGGGGATCAAGAAGGAGCACATCGTGCCCCATACCCCACAGCAGAATGGAGTTGCAGAGCGAAAGAACGGGACAATGGTTGGAGCAGCCAAGGCCATGCTATTTGATCAAGGATTACCACTATTCCTCTGGGCCAAGGCATACAGGACTGCAGTATACATTCAGAACAGGTGTCCCCACACAGCTTTGGGGAGGAAGACACCAGAGGAGGTCTTCACAGGCACTAGGCCAGATGTGAGTCACATTCGCATATTCGGCAATGTTTGTTATTGTCATGTTCATGCTAACAATAGGAAGAAGCTGGATCCTTCTAGAGAGAAGGCGCTACTTGTTGGGTATAGCGAGATTTCGAAGGCATATAGAGTTTACATTCCAACTCGCTAGAGGATTATTGTGAGTAGGGATGTCCAGTTCGATGAGAACGGGGCCTTGAGGAGATCTTTGGACTTACCAGCATAGCAGCAGCCAGCACGGGAGTTGGAGCTCAAGTTGGAGGAGCCATATGTACAGGTACAAGTACAAACACAAAGCACAAGTTCTGGTGGTCAAAGGGAGTCAAGTGGACAGGATCCTTCAATCATTGACTTGAAGGATGAGCTGCAGCAGGAGACGGATATCCGACAGCCACAGCAAGTTGACACTAGGCTAAGGCCTAAGTCGTTTAGGTCCACAGTGTAGGATTTCAGGCAGGTAGATCCTCCATAGACATCTTTTAGATGGAGTGTACCACCAGAGAGGATTAGTTACATGGCACTGATGACAAAGTTGATTAACTCTGAACCTTCTAGCTTTAGGGAGGCTGCACAACATGATGTGTGGCAAAGGGCTATGGTTGAGGAGCATGACTCCATTATAAAAAACCAGGTATGGGAGGTTGTGTCGAGGCCACAAGGGAAAAAGGTGGTGGGATCTAGATGGATCTACAAGGTGAAGCATGCAGCAGACGAAAGTGTGGAAAAGTATAAGGCACGCTTCGTGGCAAAGGGGTTTTCACAGAAGGAGGGTATTGATTATGAGGAAACCTTCGCCCTTGTTGCCAGGTATTCTTCCATCGGATCATTATCTCACTAGCAGCTAAGATGGGTTAGTGTGTCCATCAAATGGACGTCAAGACTACCTTCCTCAACGGAGTGATATAGGAGGAGGTATATATTGAGCAGCCAGAGGAGTTTGATGTGGAGGACAGGGAGACGCATGTATGCAGACTACATCGAGCTCTTTACGGGCTCAAGCAGGCACCTCGAGCATGGTACTCGAAGATTGACAGCTATCTATGGGAGATGGGATTTCAGAGTGAGGCTGACCACAACCTGTACTTCTTGACAGGTGAGGTGCCTCTCATACTAGTCCTTTATGTCGATGATCTCTTTTTGACATGAGATGAGAGGTTGATTGGAGACTACAAGTCCAACCTCGCAGTGGAGATTGAGATGAAGGACCTTGGGTTGATGCATTACTTTCTGGGCTTGGAGGTTTGACAGAGAGATGGATGCTTCTTCATCGGACAGGGGAAGTATGCAGTAGAGATCCTAAAGAGATTCAGGATGGAGGACCGCAAGCCTATGGCCATACCTCTAGTTTCCAACTGGAGGAAGATTGATGCATCAGGGTTAGACGGATTTGATCTACCTTGTATCGTCAACGTATCAGATCACTTATGTATCTGATCAACACTAGACCAAACATCAGCTTTGCAATCAACTCTTTGAGTCAGTTCATGGTGGACCCTCGAAGAGTGCATTGGACGGCTACGAAGCACATACTTCGCTGCATCAGAGGTACAATGGAGTATGGATTGGTTTATGAGCACAGGGGGAGTGTACAGTTAGCAGGTTTCATAGATGTTGACTGGGTAGGATGTGTAGAGGACCGAAAGAGTACTTCAGGTTGTTGTTTCAGCATTGGATCAGGGGTTGTCTCTTGGTTCAGCAGGTTCCATTGAGCTCAACAGAGGCTGAGTACATGGCAACCAGCATGGCTTCTCGTGAGGGTATGTGGCTGAGGAAGTTACTTTCAAGCAATGTTCCATGGGGACACGTCCCGAAGGGTCAGGGACGTGTTTTGACATTTCTCGCGTCCCGGGGACTTCCGAAACTCCATGCGAAACGTTTCGAGACATCTCGCTTTTGGTAAGACTTGGCAAGACGCAAAGTGAAACGTTTCGATGGGTGGCGAAACTTGACGAAGCTTGGGGGGACTTCCTAGCGTCCCGCCCGAAACTTCCCCAAGATATTTTCAAATTTTCTTAACCTACATTTTAAAAAAAATAAAAATGAAACAGGAGTTTAATTAAATAAATCATTAAAGAAAACTTATATATTAAAATTTAAAATTTAAAACATAAAAATACTAAATATTAAAAATTAAAAACTAAATCTAATTTCTAAACTACTCCTAAGCTATCGAGATTAACTCTTTAATATTTATTTATAATTTCATCTGGCATTACAAACTTACAAAGCTATCGAGATCAATTCACTAATTTCTAACCTAATCCTACTAAGCTATTGAGATCAATTCACTAATTTGCATGGGATGGTTTGTTATTGTTGGGATTTATATTTCTCATATTTTTCATATTTTTAAAAATTTTATGACTATAGCGTCCCATTGTCCCCCCTTAATTTCTCTAAAATTTGGGGGTGGTCTCCACACGTCCCAAATGTGCATCTCCCCACTCCGGCGTCCCGGAACCTTGGGGGAATATTGCTTTCAGGGTTGTTCGAGTGTGAGCTAGAGGCTACAGTAGTTCACTGTGACAATCAAAGTGGCATCAGGCTATCTGAAAATCCAGTGTTCCATGACCGAAGCAAACACATAGACATCATGTACCACTTCTTGAGAGATTGCGTTCAGAGGCAAACCATTCGGTTGGAGTACATACAGACAGATGAGCAGGTGGCAAACATTTTCACCAAGGCACTTTGCAAACAGAGTTTTGTGAAGTTTAGGGATAAGTTGGGGTTGCTACCGAATCCCTTCCTCGTTGAGAGGGAGTGTTAAACTAGTAGCAACAAGGAAGGTCTTCCTGCATGCATGTGTTATTGCATGCAAAAGACTTAAATTGGGAAACCAGTTGTATTTAATTTACTTTTCCTAAGTTTACTTTGGAAAATAAATTAAAGTGATCTAAATTAACTTCAGTGAAATACTAGTTAAAGTGAAAGTGAAATTAGGGTTTTTGCTTTACCACTTGTTAAAGTGAAAGTGAAATTAGGGTTTTCGCTTTAGCTAAAGTTATAAAAGAGAGATCAATTGGTGGAGAGGACACACACACTTGTCTGACAAAGACGGGATACAGACAGGGAGAGAAAGTCAGACAGAGGATTTAGCTGGGAAGACGGAGGAGCGAGCAGCAGGATCACCGAGCTTCATACAGTTGGGTCGTACACTCACACAGGAGGGTGTTGAGGTTTAGCTGGGATTTGCCCAGTGATTCTGTCGTGTACTGCATTCGCCAAGTTTGGGTGAATTTCCAGTGATTGTAAAAGTTCCATATTTTCTCATAATAAAATCTATATCTAACTGATGCACCGGTTTTCCCATCTTGGGTTTTTCCAGGGGTTTCCATACCCAAAATAATTGTGTCATTATTGTGATGTGATGTTGTGATTTATTTCTCAGTTTTATATTCCGCTGCATACTATAAAAGATATTCATGTGTGTTTATCAGTAGAGATTTGCATGCACTGTTTAGCCCTAGTTTGAATATTAAAGGAAAATTTACAAAATATTGGACTGCTAACCAAAATTGCCAAAAAATCACCCGAAATTGCGTTTTAAGTCCACAGGTTGACTTTTTATTAAGTTAGAGTAGATGATTAACATAGCAAATGAGGTCATGGATTTCAAATTTTCAATGTATTAATGTCTAGATATTTGAACTTATTATCAACATAATTTGCAATATCTGCCCTAGATCCTTGTCCTATTTGGCCATGACCATGATCAATGTACACAATCCCATCCAACACCAAATGGACCAGTTATAGCGGTGAGTCCAGATTTGATGGCAAATTTCTGCAATGATAAAAATGATTTGAAATAGAATTGAAAGATTCATGGCCAGGGTTTCATTAAAGTCTTCTGAATTTCATCTTCCTTGTGTATTTCTTACAACATGCAGTTGGTACTTTTAGTTGGCAACAGGGCAACCTGCATCCCTCATTCATGCTATCTTTGAGTGCAATGTGATCTTCGCAAACAACCAATCAAGAAGAGATTGTATCAAGTCATTTACACTTTCCTCCACTACAAAGATTTTTGTATAATCCTATGAGGAACATATTTCAAAACTTCGGTTTAGTAACGATATGTGACCACTTGACATCTTATGCATCTTATTTATTAGTTGCATCATTTGATCCCTCACATAGTTGAGAAGAAGTCAGCCAAGGAAATGTGGGATGCCCCGACAAGCTTATACCAGCGTAATAATCAAAACAGGAAGATGGTGTTGAAGTAGGAGCTCAGAAGCACCAAGATGTCCAAGACCGATACAGTAGCTTCTTATCTCACCAAGATTACACAAGTTCGTGATAAGTTGGCAACAATTGGGGAGACTATGGGAGATCTAGAGTTAATAAGAATTTCCCTAAATGGCTTCACTAAGCCATGAGAACCCTTCGTCAAAGGGCGGGAAAAACTTCCTAACTAGGAGAGGTTATGGGATGACTTCATCCAAGAGGAGATTCGGGAAGAGTCTCTATTTGGAGGCCAACAGGAGGATGATGGGAAAAATGTTGCTCTTGGAGAGTCAACTTGACAAGGGGTAAAGAAGATGGACATAAGCAAAGTCAAGTGCTTTGCATGCCACAAATGTTTCCACTATGCTTCACAATGTCTAGAACCAAAGAAATAAAAGAGCAAGTCTCAAAAGTAGCAGCAATTGCAAAAGCTCAGGTTGATGCTGAGAAGTTCAAGAAAGAGTTCTCGTTAGTCTCTTATATTTCTAGCACTGTTTTCAATAGTGCCTAGTTCGTGGATAGTGAGGCTTCTCGTCACATGACAGGGACACATAAGTTGTTAACTGGAAAAAACCCAGGTTTGCATGTGGAGCTTGGCACTTATGCCAAGTGTGTTGTGAAGGGAGTTGGAACAGTCAAGTTTCAGCTAGAGTCAAAAGGATTTCTAGAGGTGACAAACATGTTGTATGTATTGGAGCTTAGGATAAATTTGGCCTCAGTATTAGAGTTGGAGGACAATGGGTACGCCATCTCTTTTGAGAGGGGGTGGGTTCTCATTATACAAAACGAATTTGGCATAAACTCAATACAAGTTCTTAGTGTCAGAGAGGGCAAAGTTTACAGGTTACAAAGCAAGCCTATAATTGGATCCAAGGGGATCTTAGATCATGGATCGATGTCAATGATAGAGGTCAAGGAGCAAAAGACTTTATTAGGTGAGCAGAGTTCACAAACTACCAATATGGAGAGTAAACCTTCAAAGGAAAAGGAGTAGACCCCTTCCATTTCTGCCAAGAGACCTAGTTAGTTCGAGTTGATATTGACGAAAGCTTAGGAGTAGGAGACAGATCCTAGAAGCACAGTGAGGGAGAGAAAGCCTTTGATGTAGTTCTCAAACTTCTTGGCACTAATGTGCAACATGTGTAGAATCATTGATTCTCTGTCTTCCAAAAAATAGGGAGAAGCTAACCAGCAAGGTTGGAGGAATGCTAGTGTGCGGGATGATGTGAGCAACAGTGTTCCAATGTCAGATGGCTAACCAGTTACAAGTGGCTCTCAGAAAAGTACCTTCCTCGCTAAGAGGGAGTGTTGATTTTTGTAGCATTGAACAGGTACTTCCACGGGTTCTCTCTAACCAATGGAATTCATCATTAATGACTCTCAAACTTAGGAGAATCACTTTAGTAAAGTGAACTATTAAAGTGGATGTACTTATGTAATTACTTTATGTAAAGTGATCTAGAGGGCCCATGGTATTGACCAATGTTGAAAAACTCCCCGAAAAATCGCCGACTTTTTAAAAAGTCGGCGATTTTTTCCCTAAGCTAAAAATTCAGCTGGAAAAAATCGCGATTTTTTAATTTTTCAAAAAGTCGCAATGGCTAAAATGGCAAGTCCCGACTACTTTTTCCAGAAAGTCTCCATTTTGGCTAAAATGGCTAATTTTCCAAAAATAGCCATTTTGTTGTATACTAGCACCTTTCCTCTACTATATAAATAATTCAAAACTTTGTTGTATTTGAAGATCAAACCTTGCAAGGATAAGCTATACAAAATATGTATCCATTTATCAAAGATCACAATGGTAATTGAATTACTTTTTTCACTAATAGGGAATTTTTTGAGCAAACATATTTTAAGTGATCATCATAGCACATTGTAGGAAAAAGAGAGCAATGTATCAAGTGGTATATGAGTTAGGGCTAAATGTGAGGCTCCTGTCAGAAATTCAATTTGGGAGGAGTGAAAAATACATCTATGATTTATCACCAATACAAAACAAGAAATACATTTAATGGCTGACAACCAAATCAATAAAATGTACCTTTCAAAAATTAGGTTTAACTTTTAAGTCATAAGATGGAGGGACAAATAAAAAGCATTTATGAAAACCTTATATAAACCTAATCGTTGAATTAGGGAAAAATATGAAGTATGAATGAAAAATAGAATAAATTATGAATTAAAGATATAATGAAAACAAGAAACAAGTAATAAGTAGAAAGGAAACTTGGGAAGAGAGCATTGATATTATATACGTGATGTCATGTTGTATTGGTTATCCACTTTTGAGTCCTTAATTGGTCAACTATGATGTTTCAGGATACAATATTGACTTTGATGTATCAATTTCCATTTGGCATGACTGCATGATGATGAAATATATCAGTGCTTTCTCCATTTTTATGTTCCAATGTGTTTATCTGATGTTATTGTTGCTTTAAATGTTTAAAATTCTGAAAAAAATGAATGTATTTTCTATTTTTTAATGTTTGCCGACTTTTGCCGAATTTTCCCGATTTTTTCACCAAAGTTGTTGAGAAGTTGTATTCGGGACCCTTGCCAACTTTTTGTCGATGCCGACTTTTTCAACATTGGTATTGACCGAAGGTATTTGCATATCATAATGTCATAAAAGATAGCCTAGGTCAAATGAGGGACACGACACAACAGTCACAGCAAGTGAGTGAGATCTCATTGAGTGGTTGGAGAAGGACTTTCAACCAAGTGTGTAGGTGCAAGGGTAGGGTCAAAGGAAAGGAGCAAGGAACAGTCAAGGGTTAACAACTAGCAAGATGAAAGAACTAATCTTGAGGTTTCAAGGCTAACATTCTATCATTGTAATTCCTTGATGGGCCATTTTCCCAAGAAGGGAGCCCAAGATTTTTATAGTTAATAAAAATCCACTGTTTGTTGGTTTTTCCCCAGTTGGGGTTTTCCATGGTAAATATGACTGTCAAATGTGTATGGTTTCCTAAGTTCTTCTGCTACGTGATTTCTTAGATCTCGGTGTGTTTTTAGTTAATAATTGCAGTAAATTATTCGTGACCATTAACCGGATTTAGGGTCGAGTAAAAACAAACATATAACCACACTAACATCGTTTCTATGTTGCATGGGTACATTTGAATTTTGGGTACAAGTGGCATGTACAGCATTTTTCCTTTGTAAAGGAGGTCATCAAGATGTGGGTGCAATGGGTACAGGTATGGCTTGTGGGGAATAGAAGTATCTGTGCAACTATGCATTGAGCAAACTTTAACTCACAATCAATCACAATATGTTTGAAGTAAGCTCCAAGGCTATGAATTACGTGAAGTTTCTGAAAGCTTTTATCTTCTCGAAGTTAGCATAATACTTTTATTCTATGTAGCACAGGAACCGCCCCGGATTTTAGGAAACTCGTTTCTGAAGTTCCAAGGAACTTGGGAACTAGTTGGGAACTTTCCAAATTCAGTGGGAACCGTTCCGGATAGTTGGGAACTTGCTAGGAACTTTTACCCTTTAAAATTGGGAACTTGGGGACTTTACCTTGCGTTTCCTTCATTGGGAGCTTTCATGCATTCATTATCACCACCAATCAAAGCTGAAATTTCTAGTGAAGAGGAGAAGGAGATGCGAGGATGCACCGAAGGCATTTTGCAGCCCAGGAGTGAGTGTATGGAACACTAGATAGAAAACAAATCGAAGTTACAATGTCATACAACTTTTTGATGAGGAGTTCTTGCATTAAATATATACCTAACCCACCCATCATCATCTGTAAGATCATTTGATCTTTATCTCTTTTTGCTTTATTCGCACATGTCAAGTTGGTGCACTGATCTCTGCGGACCACTTGTGCTAGAGTATTCACTCATCCCTACGTTGAATTGCAGATACCGCTAATCAATAATAAAAGTCCCCACTTTAGAAAGAGTCTACCTTATATAATCAATGATGTGGATGGTATCTTGATTTTATTGTCATTTCCATCTATTAAGAGGTTCTAGTTACAACCGTAATCTAAGGGATAAGCTAAGTCATCTGGTTCGTGTTAATCTTTATTTTCTTCTCTATATTTTTTCTCTTCTCATGTTTTTTTTTTATTTTTTTATTTTTTTATTTTATTATACTTTTGTAATATATATTATCACCATTCGCAACCTGCAGTTTCCTGCAAATTTGGGGGAAACTTCTAGATGTATCCGATACTTGTACCCACATTATTCCCAGCGTTCTCGTGTTCCAGAAACTTGTGCAACATAGCTTTTATTTAAGTAGGATATTTATTAATCGCTTGGCTCCAATGACTGGTATAATACAGCAATTTGAACCCAAACTGACTGCAAATCAGATGGCTGGTAAAGCATAGCTACCAAAAACAGTACGGCAGCCTCCGTTTCTCCAGGAAATGGCAAAGAAACAGAAATGGTACAGAAATTATTTCGTGGGCGTTTCTCCCAAAAACAGTACGGCAGCCTACATTTCTCCAGGAAACGGCCAGGAAATTTAAATGGTTCAGAAATTATTTCTTAGGCGTTTCTGGTATAATACAGCAATTTGAACCCACACTGACTGCAAATCAGATGGCTGGTAAAGCATATCTACCAAAAACAGTACGGCAGCCTCCGTTTCTCCAGAAAATGGCAAAGAAACAGAAATGGTACAGAAATTATTTCTTGGGCGTTTCTCCCAAAAACAGTACGGCAGCCTACATTTCTCCAGGAAACGGCCAGGAAATTTGAATGGTTCAGAAATTATTTCTTGGGCGTTTCTCTGACCAGGGCAGCATTTGAAAAAATAAAATTACACAATTTTTAAAGAAAAGAAAACAAACAAATGAATGCCTAAATATTCTGATCTGAAAGTAATTTGATTTATAACACTAATACATACATATGGTGGACCGTTCCTCATCCCAAATTCCTCTGGCCCCTGTTTCTCCTTCCGTTGTTATTTCCTGTTCCATTTCCCATTTCTTACTTCTGGCAACATGTATGTGAAAAGCCCACCTAATTAGAGATAGTGCCCATAAATACAGCACAAGCTGGATAAGGTAGATGCTCATGGTGGAACTAGATGCCTTGGAGTCTGGACAATTCAGTGTCAGAGAATGATCTAGGACAGCAGATAAGAATAGGAGATGTCCTAGATAAGACTAATGCTATCTAATTTTTATTATTTTAATTTTGATATGGCAAAGCTCCTGGCAGGTGATGTCCTAGTTACGATTAATGTCATCTACTTTTTATTATTTTGATTTTGATATGGCAAAGCTCCTGGCAGGTGATGTCCTAGTTACGATTAATGTCATCTACTTTTTATTATTTTGATTTTGATATGGCAAATCTCCGGGCTCAACCATATCTCCATGGTCACAGTAACTTGGGAGGTCTGCACGGGCTGCTTACTAATTTGTCATCATTGCAGTCCATCCGCTCACAATTTCACTGTTGAGAGTCCTGGTGATTCAGGGCATTCTCCAACATCGAGCATGAATTGAAGTTGGGAAATGAACTTAGCGATATAAGCGGGGTTGAACAGTTCTAATTTGAAACAATTTAATCGAAAGGCAAATGAATAAATAATAATAATAATAATAACCCTCCCTGCAGCTACAATTGCACAAAAGATCTTCATACTTTTGATTATTCATATAAAACCCCGATGAATGTTGCATTAATCCTTTTAACTATTCATGCAATTAAAACTCCACAAGCTACGCCAATAAAATCCCAAAACAAAACCAACCTTGAATCTTTCACTGTTAAAGAACCATTTCTCCAAATGAGCAAAACAAGCAGTAAGAAGAATAGCATGTACCTTTCGCAGGGAGAATCCCGGCGATCTATTCACCTGCTGTTGTGAGGCCGCATAATCGGCATCGTCCGCCAAGTCGTGCATCTCCATTTTGGGTTCAGGGCTTTTCTCCATCACCAATCCTTCAGAAAAAATAATCCATGCACCATAATATAGACAAATTTAACGGATTGAAACCAACTCAATTCTCTATTTTCGATCACCGATATGGATACAGAAACCTTCAGATCCGATTCTAGAATGGTTTAAAGAAACCGTGATATCTGGTTCTCCTGTGGCTGTCGAATAATGAAATTACAGAATTTTATTAATATACTTCAGGCAAGAAAAAGGCATGAGATTCCCTAGGACCGATGCATTTTTCTACTTAGTTTTTTAGATGGACATCCTGTTTTCCAAAGAGACTGGTCAATTGTAATAGAAAATGCTTACCAGTAGATCAATCATAAAACTTTGATGACGATGACGTGCAACGCCTCTTCTTATGTGCAATCAAATCTGGAAACCGATTTTATGGGGAAAAATATACACTTATTTTTTTTTGTTATTATTTTTATTTATTTATTGTAGTCCCGCCGACAAGAAAAGGGATAGAGTAGCATAAGGACTATGTTAGCCTTGCTTCGTCAAGAAGGTTTCTTTGTTTTTAGTCTAATATTTAGATGGACCATTGTATTCAGATTTATTTAATTTTCTATTCATTTATTTAGGTGTTTTGGGGGGGAATGTAAATGGTTTTACACTTTTTCAAGTTATTAAGACTATGGGTTTTTTTTTTAATGTTTTCAATTTGGTAGGTAAATGGTTTTTTATTTTTATTTTAAATTTTTATTTTGTTCAAGTGTTGTGTTAATATGTTTGATATAAGTTAAGGTTATAAAGTAAGATGTAGAATTGATTTTGAGTAGTTACTAGTTCTTTTTTCTTCTTTTTTTTGTGAATGTAAGGAAATAAGTTAATTGTCCAATATCCAAAGGTATTTAGTATTAAAGGAAGTATGTTTTCTTATGGATCATTAGAAGGTTATTTCAAATGGTGTGGGTTTTCTTTAATAATGATGATTTGACTCAATTTGTATTTGCAAATAGCAATTAATGATGGTTGTCCTTATTAGGAGCACCTGAGTGGGCCTAATGGTTAAGAACATATGTGATCTCCTTGGAGGTTACAGGTTCAAACCAACGGGGTAGGGTTGCTCATTGGCTCGTTGTGACAAGGCTCGAAGGGTAGGCGACCCCTAGGATAGAGGCTCACCCAGGTGAGCTTCAAGACGTCTCGGCCCCTACTAAGTCACAAGTTCCTGGTATATCTGGCTTACGGGTTGTTGGATATACTCTTGGGAGGTTGTTGTTCCCGTGGTTAAAAAAAATGATGGTTATCCTCATTACTAGTTTGCCAAGTAAAATATGTTAGGTTTTATCATCTTCAAAGAAAAAAAAGTTTGAATATAAGTTTTAAATTAAATTTTATGAGTTTTAGCCTCAGGTTTAGCTCAAGCAATCATGAGTGAGACATGAAATCTCTCCCACCAAAGTTGGGGAGGTCATGGGTTCGACTCTCTTGATCCCCTCGTGGTTAGGCTCCATAATCAGAGTCGATGGTACCCTATTTACTATTCGTGAATCATGGGGAAGTACTCGAAGGATTTTCCGTGAGAATGTTCCTTGAAAAAATAAAAATAAAATTTATGAGTTTTATCAATTATTTGTATTGATACTAAGTGTTTTAATTAAAAACACATTTTTCAACGTATCTTTCTTATTTTCAATATTTTTTTAGTACCGATCATTTACAAATTTCATTCAAGCTTTCACATGTGGTCATCGCAACTTTGATCATTACACAAGAAGGAACGTCAAAGAAGCAGTAGAGATTGAAAAACACCCTCTTAACATCAATCGGGATGATGGGTGGAAGCTAAGCAAATCCTGGACTCTCATCATCAACCTGATAAAAAAGTCTTCTCACTAAAAGTCCTCATAATACTCTAAACATAGACCCATAATATATTATTTTAAACAGTTTATTACCTCAATAGAACTTTTTATAATATAATTAGAAAAGAACCATTCCTTATATCATGAACTCACCAGCCGACAATCCATTTTTAATTAATTATGCTATATTAATAACTTTCTTTGATTTGCAGATAGAGTGAAAACTCTAGATGTATCTCTTGAAGATGGATTGAACTATTTAGGCCGAAACGTCGAGGACTTTTCATAATTTTTACACAAGTAAAAACGTATTTCATCATCAAAACACAAAACACAAAACACAAAAGTAAAAGGCAATCTCTTACTAAAGCCCTTAACTCAAGCAAGGAATCGAAGGATAAAGGGAAAATCCATACACTTTCATGATAGGAGTCAATAAGCTTACTACAATCTAAAGATGTTGCCTCTTTTATCTTGATGAGTTATACATCTGTTTATGATAACTTGTCAATACGCTTACTACAATCCAATTTAAGATTCATGTAGAAGTTTTTGGATTGTCTATCTTAAACAGGGTCTATAGTATAATTCAAACAATGAATTAAGGATAAAGGAAAAAGCCCTTCACTTTCATGATATGATAATGTTATACGAAGGATGTTGCCTCTTTATCTTGATGTATTTATGATAACTTGTCAATAAGCTTAGTGCAATCCAATTTAAGAGTCAAGCCTTTAGATGGCATGTTTTAAACAAAGTAATAGTATTGATTAGTAGATGTTTTGAAATCTTTAAAGGTTTCAAATTTAAGAGAGTCATGTAGAATCCTTTGGATTGTTTATTTTAGACCGAGTCTATAATAGTGATGAATATATATCTTGAAATCTTTACAAAATTATAAAGTCTCTTGTAGAATTTCCACTAATACTTTTAGGGATTTCTTCCAGTCATCTTTAAAGCATTAGTCATGAGAGATCAAGTGGATCTGTGAAAGCAATGCATTGTTATATCCTTTACAAGGGTTTTATTCCTAAAAGTAGAGGCCAATGCTCTCTTGTAACAGGATTGTTGATGAGCGATTGCATCATCTTAGTCGTGAACTCAAGTTGGGTGGTCACATTCCTTACAACTGTAAGAAGTTTCCCCATATCTTCATAGTGGTCTATGCTCTACACTTTACTATAATAAGGATGCTTCATCAAGTTTCCATCTTTAAAGCAAGAATTACCACTTGAGGAATTTAATCACATGCTTATATAGCCTAAAACGTGCCACTGCACTATGATTTTGTATTTTAGAATGATGTTGAAAACACAAACAAACATGATTTTGTATGTGAGTACTAATGTATTTAAGGGGAATGCAACTAGCAATTATCCTTGAAATTACAAAGGCACTCCAATATAGTGTTGTGGTGCAGTTGGTTATCACATTAGCCTTACACACTGAAGGTCCCCAGTTCCAGCTTGGGAAGCACCATAATATTTTCTAACTATTCTTACATAGTGTTGGCAAGTGCAGGGGAGTTCTCTTTGACCTTAGATGAAAAACAAGGAAAAAATACTCTTGGGGATTGGGGGTGGCATCAAATACCCCAAGTTGAAGCCTTGGCACTTTGGCAAGGCTTGATTCAAGCATCTCAATAGAATATAAGACATATAGTCATAGTTGAGGATTCTTTGATTATGTTTTGTCATCTTGTCTTCAAAACATCGCCAAAGGAAGGACCTCTATGTCGAATAATGTGGAGAATCCAACAATTGGTTTGTTTTTTTATGAAAAAGTGTATGTTTTTCATGTTCTTTGTGAATCAAATACTCAAGTTGATGTCCAGAAAAACATGGCTTGTAACTTAAATCAAGATATTGTTATCCATGAGGGAGAAGTTAGCTATTATGATATTCCCTAAAATCATCACTATGGTTTGTATGAGCAATACTCCATTAATGGTAATCCATCCAAATCAAATGAACATTAATTCAATTGATGGAAAACATCCTTGTGCTTATAGGTGGCAGATAAATATCATGCAAATTGATTTAATTAAGAATACAAGATCCAGAGATTTAATGGAGTTATGGAGAGTTGCAATGCGCATGAGAATCGATGGCTTGAATTGATGGCTCTTCTCTGTACTTTGGCATTGAAACATCACAGGAAAAATATGAAGTACATTCTCGTCTCTTGGGATAAGGTGGAGGGAGAATGTATTAGTAAACGAGTGCAAATGTGGGAGAATGTATTAGTAAACGAGTGCAAATGTGGGATTATACAAGACATACAAATTAAGTTGAGATCTTGATTTATGTAGCTCTAGTAGATTATGGAAGGTGGACTCAATTCACTCTCAATGTAGGCCTTGTGGAGAGTTTAACATCAAGACATTGGAGAGCTCGATGGTTATAACTTGATCCTGAAGACTGCTTGAATGGTGTGCCCCTACTACAAGATTCGCTATCATAAGAGGAGGTATGTTACAATGGTAAAACTTTTTTTCATTACGTTGGAAATTAACAATGGGAATATCTTCAAGTTTTTCATATGTGTAACTATATGCATAATGAATTGGCCAAATAGTTGGCCTTCTAGAATTTTGTATAGATTTGCAGTTTTTTGTATATGGGTGAATTGGTTATTTGATATGGGGTAACCTCGAATCCACCTAGAAACGTCTGATTATAGGTTCACTTAACAAAAGGATCAACAATATGATCGTTTTTATTGAACTTGATTACAATGAAAATGCTTGAACCTACATGTGCATATTTAACTTTATAAATGTGTCGTTAGCTTTATTTATCATCACATAATGAGCATAAAAGAAAAAAATAACATGCACAAAGGAAAGCAATACAAGCAATACTCATTTGGTAACAGATTTCACCATACCCCTTGGCTACATCTCTGGGCTCGTTCAAACATTGAACTGCTTCATTATCTTCCTTAAAGGATGTTGGGACCTTCTCACAAGTGTTTAAATCCAAATGTACCTTCCCCTTAACAAAGGATTCAAGAAGGCACTTCACACGAGTGACCTTACTCTAGACATCAGAAGGATGACGTCCTTACAAATGCAAGTTCTCACATAGCTCTCTAAAATCTCCCACAAGCTTCGAGCCTTGAGCTAAGATTACAATATCCAAACTGTCTCCTTCACTAAAAGTTACGAGACTCCCACAAAATGGATGCCAAAAGATTTAGTTTAAATAAAACCCATTAAACAAGGGAAAAACGAAAGGGCATCATCCTTAGGCAAATGACATAATAGTTTGATTAACAAAACAAACTATAATAAACATATTGCACCACAAAACTTTCAACCAAATTTTTGTTACCCTATTTCATGGTGCATCATTGCTTATGTGATCGAATCCTTCGAAGAACGCATGACCCTTGATGGCTCCTCTTGTCAAAATTACTTGTCCTCCAAAGACTTGCCAAAAAACTCCACTTGTGTGCCCCCCCACCACTTTGGCTTGGTGAGTAGAGACAATTATATAGTGAAAGAATGGTTAGGGTTAAATCTTACCCGATCCACCCATATTAGCAACCAAATAAAAAGTGGTTACATCTACCTTCCAACCATACATTAACTTTGGCAATATGCCAATGGTGGTATAGTTGTCCCACTGCTTATCCAAAGTTTGGAAACAAGTAACTATGGGATAAATATGGTGCCGAGGTCTGACCAATTGCTAACCATGTGCTATGTGTGGCGAATTCGTTCTAACCGCCACCAAGCTTGAAATGAAATCACCACCAATAATAGGTCCAAAGGGTGGCACCAAGTTCAACCAACTTGGTTATATACCAAATGTGGCATCCACTACCAAGGCTTGGGTAAACAATTCCACTCTGTGCTAAATGTGGCACCAACCACCACCATCTTGGAATATTTATGACATATGTTATATTGATATTGGAAGCGGGAGCCCCGGGATCAAACTCGTGGGATCTGCTTTCTTTTTTACCACAACAAGCATCAACCCTTGGTGCAATGGTGGAGGCGCTTGGCTAGCTGGTCGGAGGTCTCGGATTCCAATCATGCTCTTTCATAAAACCTTTTTCGGTAAGCACAAACCATTCAAAGGCCAACCAAATTGACACATGGCAACCTCTGGTTGGCCCACATGTGCCAATTGGACGCCAACTATGCAGGTTTACAAAGCCACGTGTGCTACCAACTAGGACACCTCATTCCAACCTGCCACATGGATCCATGTGGGATTGTCACATCAATATCGTATCGGCCATGTGTCACCCTTAGAATGGTGCCACAATATGGAACACCTTTTGTCAGTCTACCTCAATAAAAATATTATCTTGCCAAAACTTCAAAATGCAATATCTTTTGCATATGGAGTATGTTTGAGGTGTCATTTGCATCGTTGAAAATCTCTTGTCGAGCTCTTTGACATGACTGTGTTCTTTCTGGAACCTAAGCACTTTCATTCTATAGCATCTTTAGATCCACTTGGATCAATTGGAGATATTTCATCATTTCCATTTACAAGATTTTAGATTTGGGAAGCTATGAGATACAACACTTCTATTGTATTTTCTCAGTGTGACAAGTAATATCTCCTCTCATTAAGTCTAAAATTAATTGTGGGCAGAACTTACATTTCATAGGTGCAACTGTTCGTGGTTTGATTTGGCAGATTAGAAGTCCTTTTAGGAGTCTGTATAGAGGCCTAGTCGCCTAGTTATGGGTTAAGTGGAGTCATTCTATAGTTTCAATATACAAGGCTCTGAAATTGGGGTCTTGCATTTAACATTCTGTTGGACAGAAAGATTGTCCTATGCCAACTTATGGAAAGACATCCCACACACTTGACTTAATGCAATCTTGTATGTGTTTAAAGTAACTGTCTTTCACAGGATCAAGGCCATGTTGCTTGTATGATGTGCTCTCAGAATAGAGAGTCTCTCTAAGGTGGGTGTGTGCCAAGTTTACTTAAACCAAACTGCTAACAAATCAGAAAAATTTAACCTAATGACTAACTAATGCTAAAGATTATCTTAAGCTAAATGCAGAAAATAGTAGCTCCTAATTCTATTATATGATAACCTAAATGCAAACTACCTATCTCGGCCAACAGCATGAGTTAAAATTAATATTAATTCAGCTTGCATTTAAAAGATAAACATATAATAATTGAAATTGAAGAACAGTCTCACAATCAAACTATTAAATGCTAAAAAAAACTCAAAAGCTCTTCCAAATTAATGGATTAAGATCATGGAAAAAATGTTAGATGCTTTTAATTCTACAAAGTAAATCAATATCAGCTGATAAATAAAATGCAACAGCAATCGCTATCTTTCAAAATAAGTTTTAAAAGACTCTGATCATAAGAAATGAAGCATAAACTAAAAGCAAAGTTTACAATTTGCTTCAATCCCACAGAAGATAATGATGAACAGAAAAAGTAATCTGCTTCAATTACTCCATAAAAGAAATTTTACAAAGCTGTGAGAACAAGTTCCAATGTCCATTCAAAGCACCATAGCTTCAAAAGATTTTTGATGTATCAGCCTTAGGAAACACCTCTGTCTCTGGTTTCGTGAGAAAAACCCAGTTTTACATAGGAACAAGAAAACAAAATAGAGAGAGAAACACAATCATCTCTCTGGTTTATGGACACCATCCCTAGCAGAGAAACTTGCAGAAAAATGAAAACAAAATAAGATTTGCCCAGTTTCCTGGAGCGTTCCCCCCCAATGTGCAGCGCTCTGCCAGTGTTTAAATAGGCAAAATAAAAACAAACACGAAACTAAAAGGCGAACTGCAACTTGAAAAAATGTGTTCAAAGAACCAAGAAATTAATATCCCAAATGGTTCACCCTTTTCAGTAAATTCCACACGAGTCTGGTAAATGGGTCTGTTCTGCCAAAAACCCATGTTTCATAATTTTGATTCTCACTTTTATTTGCCCGCAGTTTGCTACCAAAAACTATCACCTGAAAAATGACGAGAATCTGACGCTCTTCCATTTCTCTCCTTAATGGGACATCTTTCAAACAATACAATTGCATCATATCTCTGGTGAACATCCTCACATAAGTAACTTATGTTGACCGCAATTTTTGGTCCCTTTTATCCATTCTAATGTTATTGCTTTTGTGGCTTCCACCATTGATGACATCCTGCAAATAAAAAAGTAATAAGAATAATGATAAGAGATAAAAAGATTGAATAAATAATAAAACAAACAGAAAGATCTCCTTTTAATCTTCATACTGTCGAGCAATCTGAATGAAATAATTGCACCAAGAATCCACTGCCGGATGTGATCAAATGGTGAGTTTCTCCTCCACGAGCTTGTAATTATCTGTTACACTTTTCCTGGCAGCTATCTGTTAACGTTCCAGCTGTTCCTTTTTTTCATGTAACCACCAAGAAAACCTGTTGGATGCTGAATACAATTACAAAGTCAAGCTAAACATTATTGTATTGAGTTTGAGAGTTGGTTAGATAAATGGTTTGACAAAATGTAGGATAACCGTGGCAAGTTTTCAATCGAACTTCATGGGTGTCGTGGCAGATCATAATGGCAAGATGAGATCAATTATCTTCCTCTTTGATAACCCCATAGATTGTTATCAAGCTGTTTATTCTCTACATAGATGTGCAACTAATTGAGTCTGATCATTTTGGTGCACTGAACAGCTCAAATTCTTCAATAGGATCTAATGAATAACACTAACCTTCCATCTCTGTGATAAAAGAAATTACTAAGTTTTCAAGTGCTGAGATTTATCTTTGGTTGTTTAATTTGACCGCCATTCACACAATAAATGCTAACAATGTTATTTGGCATAGTAAAGTCCAACTCCACGAATAAAGGAAGGAATCGAGTGTATAATCCATTTCCCATTCTCAACGATCATAGTTCATCTTTAATTGAAATTGACACCTAATAAGCATAATATCTTGAAAAGTAATTGCGCTAACAATGCAATCTGTTTGGCAATCAATTTTCCCCTTGAAATGATAATTTACAGTTAAGTTATTTGCACAAAATGGGGCAATGTGAACAAATTTTCATATTTTAATGATATCAAATATCTACTTATCCATGGTTTTATACTTTCATTCCAATCTTTATGTCAACAAAACCTTATTTTGAATCCCGTCATATTATATAAGTCAAGAATCTTCCTGGATTATTTAATATGTGAGCGTAAATCATTTTAGATGATCCTCTTTTTAAAGAAGGTACATGGACCAATTAATCTCTTGAAATCAATAAAATATTGAAATATAATTTGAAGCTTTCTTGGATTTAGGTGTGAATCATTATGCCTCTCCACAATATTATATGAAAGATAACCTTTATTCAAATTTATTGAAATGAACATAAACAAATTTATGTTAATAATTTAGAATAAAGATACAAATCACATGATATTTAAATATCATTTCCAAAAGAATTAATCAAGGAGTTTAATTTTACAAAAATCAAGAGTTAAAGATTATTAATGAAATTTACACAAATGGCAATTGATGAATTCAAAGTAAATCCTTGATAATACTTTCTTTGACCCCAAATGGCAAAATATTGTTAATAATAGACTTTCAATAATAATGTGAAGATCTTAAAAGAAAAGGTTAATGCCAATTGGTGTATTTCTTACTCACTAATGGAGTTAAGGAAAAATTTTGCCAAATCTTCGGAACATGAAATCAATCCATATAAAGCAAATCCAAGCATAGAAGTAAATCAATCAAGCTCGCACAGGAGTAATCAAAAGTTATTAAGGATCCAAGAAGCTAGAAGATTCACTTGGCAGAAATCGTCATAATTACCAAGTCCTTATTGTATAAATGCCAAGCCAAAGAGCAAGGCAACACAAAGAGTGAAAATCAAGGATGAATATATGAAATCAACTACCAATCAAGCAAGATAAAACTAAAATCAAACCAAAAAGATTCATATTTACAAAAATCTACAAGAGGGGACCCTTTTATTTTACAAAAATTAAGGGGATTTGTTGGGGTGCCAACACATTCCTACTTGTGTATTTTCTTAGTGGTTTTCTGTGTTTTGAGAAGCAAATTTAAGGGAAGGAAAATTTGTTTTCAAATGGAGAATGTAAACAAGTCAAAGTAAATTATAGATCGAGGAATGGAGAATCTGAATGTTGAAAACCTTGACTCATTATTGCAAGCTATAAAAAAAATGGAGGATCATGATAAAACCTTGGTGAGTATAGTTGCACGTTATACGCCAATTATGTAATTTCAATTGGCAATGTTGAGATCACAAGTAAATAAGCGGACAACCAGGCTCATTAAATTTGAAGTTGAAATTGATTTTCTTAAGTGTCAAATGGTGGAGCATGAAGATCATATTAGGGATTTGCAGTTCAAGGTGCAAACTTGGTTTCAGGGGGGACTTCCAGATTATTATGATAAGATGCAAATTGATACAGCTAAATATTCAAGTGGTTTAAAAGGTGAAACCTAGCAAGTTGCAGAACTAGAGAATGAAGAGGAATAAGCAAGGAAGCTCTGCAAAGCCTTCCTTCGGATGTTGAGAACAAAGCAGCAAGCCTATAGAGGCCAAGTCCTTTTTTGAAGTTTTGTAATGAAGTTTAACTGTGTCTTTCTTGTTGGCCATTTCTATAGGGTCTATATCAGTAAAATTGATGCTGAAATCAGAAGTCTGATAGTATTTCACTGGTGTGAGACAATAATTTTTTATTTTCTAAAGGTATATGTCAGCCTTCTACTTTGAAAGAAAATGGTGTACAAAGGTTTTCTGGCATGTCTGCAACCGCTTTTTTATAAATACAAAAGCACATGTTTTTGTTAAAAATAAATAAATTACAAAGTCACTCCAATAAAATGAGTAATGTAAGAAGAAACATTGTTTACATTGTTGTTTTCTCTAAGTAATGTTGAGATACTACCATGAAAGAGGCAGGACAAGGTTGTGTATGCAATCTAAGGTGTATGCCACTATCTCAATTTATTCTCAATGTGGGAAACATTATCATTGTTGATCAAATGTATGTTTCCAAGATGATATAATTTGTCTACGTAGCAACCCGAGGATAATCCACCATGATCCTAGTACTAACACAATATTTCCACTAGAACAAATCTATGTAATAACAATAATCAACTTTTAAGGTCAAAGCCTATCTAGACACCAAATTGATGTATAAGACCCCCATTTTTTGTAGGACAACGAACCCCACCACTTAACGATTTGACTAATTAGTTGTTATTGTGTACATATGTATTGCCCACATTCCCTAAAATACATGTGATCAGTGTTGTTCTTTTTAATCCCTTATTTTATTTGAAGGCATGGTCACGGTCTCCTAAGATTCATGGAAACATTTATTTGCGGCCAACTCACTATGTGCTAAATGATCAATAGTTATTGATTGTTATTAGAAATGATTGCTGCAATGTGCATCGTTTCTTACACACACACACACTCACTCACTCACACACTCACACACACACACACACACACATATACACATGCATATATATACACATATGTATATTCCAAAAAAATGTACTTTCTATTTCAACAAAATGGAGAGTACAATCCAAAGGTGCTAACCGCATTGTTCAATCACTGACATGTCAGGCCCACTATTGGGGCAAATTACATATTTATCAAAAAGAATAAATCTAAGTCCAAAAATTTATCACTTATCCTTTCACTAGTCGAGATCAAACACCTCTTCTACATCTTCGAGTTGACAAAAACTACTAGTAAAACCTTTTAGAATAGATACTTGCAACAGTGGTAGTTTAATAAATTTGTCAACTAATATATCACAAATTCAAAACAAATCTCTCAACATAAGAGATCTCATGTCCCTATTTGAACTCTACTAAGACCATATTATTGATTTCCATATGTAAATCCTCTTTTGACAATGAATCTTAATGAGTGTTCAATTCCATAAATACATGAAGAAAAGAAGACCCTAGAAACCACAGAGCAATCTATTATAATTGGCAAACAAAATATGGGATAGACCCAAGTTATCTACATGGATATTGTCATTAATCTAATCAATCACCAAAGCAGAATTACCAAACACTTGTATATGATTTATATTCCTATCCTGGACACATTTTAAAAGGAAGAGTAGTGCCTTAAAACCCTTATTATTTGTTCCTTAACCTAGATTGACCATTCATGTCCAGTAATGACTATATGACAAATGAAGAACAAATATCACGCTTCAAGTATGTTCAGGCTCTTAACAAGCCCCATTAAAATACCCCAGGTATAATCCTTATTATCAAAAGGTTAGTAAGCACCCTTGTCACTTTTACATTATTTGCCTACTTGTAGAAAGGGAGAAGACCAAGGAATTGTTGTGAAATTCTAATAGAAGTGGAAGCTCGACCTTCAAATATTGCTTCGTTTCTAACCAACCAAATACCCCAAGCAAGAGTATAGGGAAAAACTAAAAAATATTTCAAAACAAAATGAAGAAAGTAAGATTTGAAGTTATCCTCCAAACTGGATTGATTCCACAGAGACCCTAGCCCCATATGTTCTTCAATTCCATGCAACACTTGTTTGGTGAAAATACAAGAATGAAACAGATGATCAAAGGACTCTACATCTTCACAACACAATAACATTAACAATTATTGATTGCACTGGGAGGATCAACAAGGTGCTCTAGAGGCCAGTATGGGGAAGGTGTTGTCACATAATGTAGCGTTATGTTACCAAAAATAAAAAGTAATTAAAAAAATTCATGTAGGCTCATAAAATAAAAAATTAAAACCAAATGAAAAGTAACTAAAAAAATTGATGTTGGATCATAAAATAAACTAGCAATTGCCCCAATGAAGGTGCAATAATACGCCGTGAAGGTAATTGTTAGCGGGTAAGTGAGAACATGTAGTCTAGTATCTATCATTGCCTAACCAGTATAACCTATTAATAAGAAAAAGAACATCATTGGGAAACACATAAGAATTTCTGTTAACCCATCAATCTATTTTGAAACTATTTGATAGTTTAGAAAAAGGCCTATCTGATGAGGAGTTTTGGGCTATTCAAATTGCTTGACTTACATCGTGTGTATCTCTGAAATGGCAACGATCGAAAAGTTGAAACTTGGACACAAGTTCCCTTTTTTTAACTTGTGAGTTTTGGACCCTGAGGTGTCATAGAAAAAATGGGAGTGAAAATTCCAAAATGACTAATTAAATGTGAAATTTTCAGAATCTCT
>LPNX010276187.1:2871-29645 GCA_001517045.1 Pseudotsuga menziesii
TCCCTTGGAAAGATAAATTATGCCCAAAATAGGAGGATATTAGAGTTTCTCCTGTATGGATCAAGTTGTACTCTCTCCCGAGGGAATATTGGGATCTAAAAATTCTGTAGGATCTGGGAAATTGTTTGGGGAAATTTATCAAAATATCTTATCAAACAAAGATCCAACGATATACGTATTATGCTAGGATCTATGTATACATGGATATATCCAAGGAATTGTCATAAACAATCAGGATGACATGGGAAGATGAGGACTGGTTGCAAACCCTAGATTATGAACATATCCCTTTCCACTATCATAGATGCCATGGATATGGCCATCTATTAAGGGATTCCCCAATGAATAACCTTAATACAAATTGAAAAAAGGAAGGAGATCAATCGGATCAGGGGTTTACAAAAGTTTTGTCATGAAAGAGAGGAAGCCAAAAATAAAAAAATCAAGAGTTGCATAAGAAAATTGCAGTCTCAAAATGATTTCGAGATCCTTGAAAACTATGAGGAGGAGATATCATAAAAACAAAGGAAATACAACCCAATTTCTATGCCTGTTGTTGAGTCACCTGAACTGCAGCCCATGATATACATTGATGTCGACAATAACAAAGGGAGTTAGGGACTAGGTCAAGAATTTGGGGAGGAGGCGAAAGACATGGATATAGGTAATATATATTTGGAAGGTATTGAAAAATCCTCTGCAGATCAAGGGAAAGGGTATGTCCCGCAGGAACAAGTCATCCTCCTCAAAGCATTAGAGGAAATTTGAGGTCTACAATGGGCCTCCTAAGGAAAATAATAAAATAATAGTTAAACTAATAAAACAATAGTTAAAATAATAAAAAACTGTTTATAAATTTTGGATGAAGAATGAAAAGAATTACTTTTTTGGTTCGTATTTTCAACATATCTCCCTGTGTTTTTATTCAAATTTCGAGCGGGAGATCTCTTTGGATGCGGAATTTAATTCTGCATCCAATGAGTACCCACACTGCATACTTTTGGCAGAACCTACTATGCCAAAATGTTAGAATATAATCCGTCGGGATTATATATTGTAAATAAATAAATAAATCTGAATAGTAGGAAGCCGAAAAGGCTGGGCGGAAGGTGAAACACAACTGTCACATGTAATATATAAATGTATGCATTATCCATGAATAATATTGAATCGGGAGTTATACCTACCAGTGGTATCAGAGCTTGGCTATTTGCCTACCATAACTCCTGGCTGCATTGCATGCCTTCCATTCTTCCTGTGTTATCAGACCTTGGCCGTAACTCTTTCCTGTCGCCAGTCTGCCCTCTGCTCTTCCCTCCTGCCATTTGCATTTCTCCTGCTAGCCTGCGTGCCCTTAATTTTACTTCTTTCTTTCATTACATATGAATTATCTATCTGTTTAATTGTATAATCACCCTCGACCTATAAAGAGAAAATAGATTGGGCTAATGCTTCCTGTGAGGCGAAAGTGAACAAATCTCAAGAATATATGGTGTTCCCATCCTATATAATTGTTTTTTGAAAGTTGCGTATCCAATATAAATAGTATGTTCCCTTTAAATATAATTTCATATTTGTATGCCATAATATTTACTAACCTATATCGATTATATAAATCTACATCTCTCCGGCACTTTGAAATGCCTCTCTGGAGAATCTGCAATTAAATTCCTTGCTTGCTCCTTCCTCAAGTTCTTCTGTTATGCCTCTAATTCACAAGGAAATAATGTGAGATCCGGGCAGAGTGAGCAATCAAATGATGGGTCGGATGAAAAGAATGAAAGCTTGGAGAATGAAAGCAGATCTCTCTCAAAATCACGCGAAAGTTCTGATTGTAATCGCTTGAGGAAATCTTCCTCATACAACTATGTGTATGTCTGCCTGATCGCCTTGCACTGTGGTGTAGACCTGCTTGTCCCTTTTCTTAAGCTGCGTGAAGCTTGAAGACATTGTGAAGAGAAGACTCCATTCTTACGAGATTTTTAATATATATTCCAGAATTGTGACTGCGTGAATTGAGACTGATATATTGCGTTGATATATCACACATATATTGCATTGGAAACTGATATATTGCGTTGATATCACACATATATTGCATTGGAGACATATATTGCATGAAGGAGAATCGATGTTGGAGACTGATATATCACACATCTACTGTGTTGAAGACCGCATGGTATAATATATGCTAAAGACTATGTGACCATCGAAGACTGCATTGGTGACTGATATATACTGTGCGTATACCTTGCGTGAAGACCAGCATGAAGGCCAGCGTGGAAGGTGGAAACCCTAATTTTTATGTATGGAGACCCATCACCATTGAAAGATTTTTTCAACTGCGCACTATTGTTGATGGAACGTGAAGCTGTGAAGACTCAGTACATATAGGTAATTTGTTATGTTGCTTGGTGAAAATGCAAAAACCCTAGTTTTTCCCGTGAAGTGCATAAACCCTATTTTTGACCTAATTCCTTGCATGGAGTGACTGTGACCTTTGGCGCTGAATGTCTGAAGAGATGTGACCTTCTGTTGAAGTGTATATGCTGTGTATTGGAGCTTCCCTTCTCTGACTGCATGGAGGATCAGCTGTGAATTTGAAGGGTCAAATTGCTGCAAAAACGCTGGTGTTCATGTAATTATTATGCTGGTGTTTTTGTAATTATTATGCCAGTTTTACAATATTATTGCAATCATCCACCTTCTCCATTTCCATTGTAGAAGTTGATGAGGCACATGCAATGCAGTTAGGGTTGGAAAACTGAGCATGAGCCTGAAGCTGAGTCTGCCTACACCTCTCTCATGGGATATATTGTGACCTGATATATATATGCTGACTAATATATGCTGACTGATATATTGTGACTGATATATGTATGCTGCGTTGAAGAATAATGTATGCTGATTAGTGAACTAGTGGAAGTGTTGTGTGTAAAGAGTTCCATCTCTTGTGATCCATGTAGAGAAAAATCCTTGTGTTTCACACCATTACCAATTGCTTAAAGACCCTGAAGGCTGCGAATTGGTACTGAATTTATTCTCCCTGAATTGCTGCGATACTATCATTGTATCACTTTAAAACCTAAAGTTGATATTGTAAATCACCTTGGCAGAGACTGTAGACCTGCAAGGTTATTATGTTTTCTATTTCTCTTTGTCATATCAAGTTCATTATTGTAAATTACACTAACAGTTGTAAAGATGCAATCTTTGGCATCAATAGTTGGTGCCACTCTCTCGGGCAAAGATCATTCCAAAGGAGAAAGCAGCAAGAGAGGCAGAGGAAGAAGAAACTTTAGAGGCAGAGGGGGCAGAAACAACTTCAGCAAAAGATCAGATTTGCAGTGCAAGCGTTGTGGAAAGACAGGGCACACATCAGATCAGTGTTGGTCTTCATGGGACTCCATCAACGACAAGCATAACCAGAAGAAAGATGACAGTAAAAATCAAGATGCTAGTAAATCTTCTGATTCTGCTCATTGTATTGTTGCACATTGTAATCTTGGAATTAATGAAATGACTTCACTTTCATCTTACAAAGATTGTTGGCTGCTTGATACTGGTGCAACACCACACATGACATTTAGAAAATACTGTTTTGAATAACTTAATGAAACAATAGATGGCATAGTTTACTTTGCAGATAAGTCAAGTATTAAACCAAAGGGAATGGGTACCATTCGACTGAAGATGCCTGGATTCCCTGATTTCTTGTTGAAGAATGTTCTCTATCTTCCAGAGTTGCAGAGAATCCTGCTGTCCTTGGTGGAGATTCGACAGCGAGGCCATTCCATCCACATGTTTGATGGAATCGTTGAAATAAGAAATTCCTCTGACAACGAAGTCATCGTGACTGGATACGAAGATGGGAAGCTACTCAAGCTAAAGGGTTCATCTGCAAGAGTTCAGAACTATGCCTACCTCTCTCAGCATGGAGAAGGTAATTTGTCATCTAGTTCATTGTGGCATGCAAGATTTGGTCATCTAAATTATAACAGTCTTCATTTGTTGAGAAAGAATGGTGTATTTGGTTTTCCCACCATTCCCAAAGAGAAGAAAAAATGTGATGCATGTATATTAGGGAAACATAGTAAGCTACCATTCCATGAATCGAATTTCAGAGCAAGTAGGAAATTAGAATTAGTACATTCTTATTTATGTGGCCCAATGCCAACTCCTTCTGCAAATGGGAATAAGTATTTTATGACATTTTTTGATGACTACTCAAGAATGTGCTGGATTTACTGTTTAAAGACAAAATCAGAAGAATTTCAAACATTCAAAGACTTGCATGCATTGATAGAAAAACAAGCACAATAAAAAATTGGTACACTTTGTACTGATAATGGGAAAGAATACACTTCAAATGCTTTTGAAGATTATCTTCGCCAACATGGAATTGCACATCAAACTACAGTTCCCTACAATCCTCAACAAAATGGTGTAGCAGAAAGAATGAACATAACTATAATGAATATGGTTCACTCAATGATGTTTTTCATGAATGTAAAACTAATGTTTTGGGATGATGCAGTGAAATGTGCAGCCTATTTGAGAAATAGAAGTCCCTCAAAGGCTCTTGATAACAAGACTCCACATGAAATGTGGTTTGGCCATCTCCCTTCAGTCAAGCATCTCAGTTTTTTTGGTTCCACCTGTTATGCCTTGATTCCAAAGGAGCAAAGAAACAAGCTTGGTGCTTGAAGCAGAAAATGCATTTTCCTACGGTATGAAGAATACTCCAAGGCATACCGTCTGTATGATGAGGTAAACAAGAAATTTGTTATTTCCAGAGATGTCATTTTTCTTAAGACTAATAAAAATGACCAGTCCATTGAGAGACAACTTGATCATTTGGAAAGTTATCCTCATCCAAAGACATATTCTGAAAATGAATATGAAATTCCAAACCTTGAAGGGGGGATTCCTATTCTGGATCAACCTTTGGAATTTCCATATCCTACATGAAGAAGTTCCTACTACTTCACTTGAACAAGAGGTTCAACTGGATGATGTGATTGAGAGAATTGAAAGACTCTCAATCAATGATGAAGCACCACCAATTGATCATCTAGGACCATCATGGAAGATTCCTAAATGGGCCACAAAGACACTTGAAAGTGTCCATTCAGATGAAGTTGGAAATATGGGAACGAGAAGTTCGAAAAGACATGAAGATGGAGGAGGAGCAGATAATTCAGGTGATGACATGGATGTATCATTTGATTGTAAATTTAATTTATCTGCTAACTTTGAACCAACTTCCTTTGAAGAAGCTTCTACTCGAGCTGAGTGGAAAGAAGCTATGCAGAATGAGTATGATGCACTCATGAAGAATGGAACTTGGAAGCTGGTTGACCCTCCAGTTGGAACCAAACCAATTGGCTAGAAGTGGGTGTACAAGAAAAAATACAGATCAGATGGCTCACTTGACAAGCACAAAGTGAGGCTTGTAGCAAAAGGCTATGCACAGAAGGAAGGAATTGACTATGAAGAAACGTTCTCTCCTACAGCAAAATGGGATACCATCCGTACCTTACTCTCTTTACCTGCTCAGAAAGGGTGGAAAGTTCATCAGATGGATGTGAAGACTTCTTTATTGAATGGAGACTTGAAAGAGAATGTCTTCATGTCTCAGCTAGAAGGCTTTGTTGTGAAAGGAAAAGAACAAAAGGTATGCAAGCTTGTCAAATCCTTGTATGGCCTAAAAAAAGCACCTCGCGCATGGTATGAAAAGTTAACCGGGCATCTTTTGAAGTTAAATTTCAAACATTTTGATCTTGATGATGCAACATTGTTTATAAAGAAAGTTGGAATATATGTTGTGTATCTTGTGGTGTATGTAGATGATCTTTTGATGACAGGGAACAATGAGAGCTATATAGCATCCATAAAGAAAGATTTGAAAAAGATCTTTGAAATGACAGATATGGGACATCTCCACTATTACTTAGGAATTGAAGTCACTCAACATCCTAAGTACATATTTGTATCTCAGAAAAAATATGTTGGAGAACTACTAAACAAATTTTGCATGACAGAATGCAACCCTATATCTACTCCAATGGAACAAAAAATGAAGCTCGCATCAAGCAAAGGAAAAGAATTTGAGGATGCGACCAAGTATCGACAACTTGTAGGGAGTCTTATCTACCTTACAACAACTAGACCAGATATTTCTTATGTTGTTGGCATACTTTCAAGGTTCATGCATAAACCTTGTGAAGGATACTGGTCAGCTGCAAAAAGAGTTCTAAGATACTTGAAGGGGACTCAAGACATTGGACTCAAGTACTCTAAAGTGGATGACTTCAAACTTATTGGGTACTCAGACTCAAATTTTGATGGCGATAAGGAGACAGGAGTATCAACTTCTGGATACACTATGAGTCTTGGATCAGCAGCTGTCTCATGGAGATCACACAAAAAGTCAGTTCCGGCAGATTCAACAACAAAAGTAGAATATGTGGCTGTAGCAGAAGCAACAAAAGAAATATTATGGCTCAGGAAGATACTTGAAGATTTGCAAGAAAAACAAGAAAAATCCACTCCATTATTGGTCGACAATACTTCCGCAATAAAGCTAGCTAAGAATCCTAGATTCCATGATCGAACCAAACACATCAACACAAAGTATCATTTGATTCGACATCATGTAGAGGCCAAGACAGTCCATCTTCGACATTGTTCCACAAATGATCAAATTGCAGACATCTTCACCAAAGCGCTTCGACGAGAAAAGTTTGAAAGATTCAGAAACATGCTCGGACATACGAACAATCCTTCGGATTAAGAGGGGGATTGTTAGAACATAATCTGTCGGGATTATATATTGTAAATAAATAAATAAATCTGAATAGTAGGAAGCCGAAAAGGCTGGGCGGAAGGTGAAACACAACCATCACATGTAATATATAAATGTATGCATTAGCTACGAATAATATTGAATCAGGAGTTATACCTACCACAAAAGCATGTAGTGTGGATACTCGTTGGATGCAGAATTAAATTCCACATCCAAAGAGATCTCTTGCTCGGAATTTGAATAAAAACACACGGAGATATGTTGAAAATACGAACAAAAAAAGTAGTTTTTTTTTTATGACAAATATGTCAATTCAACCATGATAGTTGACTCATTTTATTGAAATTCTATTGGTTCTTGAATTTCAACTCACAAAATTTATTGTTGGCACATTTTCTTATAAGGCCCATTTTAGACCCCAAATTTCCTCTAATGAAGCTATTATGAAGGAATAATCATCCAATCAACTTGGGATCAGTTCTGGATCTGATAAAGAGACGAAAAATAAATTTGAGGAGTAATGAAATAAGATAGGAAGAAAAACAAACAAACAAATGGTTGTAGAAGTGAGAAAGAGATTGATCAACTCTGGTCAATATCCGACAATTAAATCGAATTTGGGTTTTTAAGTTTGTCTAATGAAGATCCTATCCTAGAATATTAGATGCTTAAATAGCCCGAGAAAAATGAAAATCATGAATAAAAATATCAAGAAGACAAATCTGGCCATTTTATTTTTGCAAGAAACAAAATGTCAAGCAGATCAGATCGAGGACCTAAGAAGGAGAATTTGAATGAGATGTGAATGGATGGGGATAGAGGCTGGAGGGTTGTTTGGAGGACTATGTATTATTTGGGACCCTACCAGGGTAAGTGTCAGTGGCTTCCAAGGGACTGATACTCTCTCCCAGCATATTTCAAGGTTGTAGGTTTCCCCATTTATGGGTTGGTGACGAATTTATATGGACCATAAGGGGTGAGGGACAAGAGGGATCTCCTCTTCTCTCTCAGAATTCTGTGGGAAGCTATGTCCAATGTCCACAGGATAGTTGGGGGAGAAGTTAAATTGATTACCACCCTGGAGGAGAAAAAAGGAGGTAGATGCAGACTCAAGGAGGAATTTGAATCGTTCCAGGAAATCATTGAGGAGCTAGGCGTTATGGACATTATTCTGGGGGAGGGTTGGTTCATGTGGAACAATAAAATATCAGGGGATAGACACATAGCCTCCATATTAAATTGAATTTTAGTCTCTGAATCTATAAATGACTTAGGAAGTGAGATTCATAGTGCAACGCTTGTAGGGATGGGTTCTAGCCACTGGTCGATTGAGCTCATGTGGAGTGGTCTGGGGTCCCAATATAAGAAATCATTCTTCCTTGAACAATTTTGGCCGGAGGACCCAGATTTTGAAGAAAATATTAAATCATGGTGGGAGGAGCTGAGGGAAGGCTAGGATCATAGTATGTACAATTTTCACTAGAATCTGAAGGAAAAAATCAAACAGTAAAATGAGGATGATTTGGGAAATATTTTCTCATACAAGAAAAGACTGGAAATCCGTTTAGAGGAAATCCAAGTGATCGGTACAAACAAAGCGTACTCCCTAAATCTAAAAGTGGAGGAAGGAAATATCATTTCTAAGTTAGAAGAAAGAGAGAAACATGAGGAAATTTTGTGGCTCCAGAAATGCAGAAACCGATGCCTTAATGAAGGGAAACAAAACACATAGTTGAGACCAGGGAAGAAATTGAAGGTACCTTAAACACCCATTTCTTGGAGATTTTGAAGGACCCTAGGACAGATCGTCATGCGGCTATTGAAGTTATCAGAAGACTAATCCCCTCCCTCATTTCTAATTATCAAAATGCGTTAATGATGAATGCCAAATCTCTTAATGAGGTGGAGGAAGCAGTTTTCCAAATGAAAGAAGGGATTGCCCGAGGTCCTGATGGTTTTACAGTTATTTTCTTCCATCGCTTTTGGGAGATGGTTAATATGGATGTTTGGAGGATAGTGGAAGAATCTAGGATTTATGATTTATCCTGTCAGTGCTTAGTGCAACTTTTCTAAATTTAATTCCCAAGTGCGAGGGAGCGAGCATAATTGAAAAATTCAGACCAATAATTTTATGTAATGTTATCTATAAAATTATCACAAAGGTCATCACAATCCACCTAAAACCTATTCTATCGGGTCTTATATCCCCTAAACCATTGGGGTTTTTGGAAGGTAGAAGGATCTCAGATGGGATTATTCTGGTACATGAAATGACACACTGCTTAAAAATATGAAAACTCCCAGGTATGATTGTCAAGTTAGACATTGTTAAATCCTATGATAAACTTAACTGTAAATTTATTAGGAAAATTCTTCCATTCTTTGGTTTCAATGCACAATGGATCACTAGTGGAAAATGAGAGATTAGTGACCATGAGATCAAAAATTTTGGTCACCACGGTTTTTTTCAAGGGATAAATGACCAAAATCGATAAATTTAAGTGAGCTAACTAAAAAAGACCAAGATAAATGACCACTTTTGGTAACAAAATAAAAAAAAAAAAAACGACCAAGATAAATGACCAAATTTGGTCATGTGATATCTATACTAAAAATGACCACATAAGAATTGATCCTTTATTTGGTCTTTTTTAGTTGTCTCTTCGGCAATGAAAAAAAATACAAATTTGACAATGAGTTTGTACATTTTACTAAATTCTAACACTACAGATGGATTCAGAGACCCCTTTCTCAATCCATCTGCAGTGTTAGAATTTAGTAAATTCTAACATATATATAATATATAATTACACGTCCCTATATTAACAAAATTGAATTAATCCAACCCAGCTATATGTTAATTTGGACATGACCTCCGCATATAAAAAAACCCGCTAAACCTTTAAACCCACTAAACCTTGGCATATAATTTTAATAATGATAAGGATAATTTCCATGACCTTGGCATATAATTATAATTTTTATAGGCTAATTTGGACACGACCTTGGCACCTTGGCATATAATTATAGTTTTTATAGGCCAATATTTTTCATACGTTTCAAAACAAATTACCAAATTGAATCCTCCACACGAAGTGTTCAACAACATTAATACCTGAAAGTGCCTTAAAAAATAAATAGTAAGAATGACACAAGAATGAATCCATATAATTATTTTCTCCCCCTCTTGTAGCAATCGCTTATCTATATATTAAATTGGATACCTACAAATTCAAATTGGACCAAATTGATTGCTAAACCTTAAATGTCTTGAACAACAATGATATTTTCTGTATTTACTTTTCAATAGATTGAAAGTGGAATGTGTAATATTTATGTGATTGGTTTTATCTTTGTTTTTTGAACATGCATATTTTTATCTTTTCTTTTCAATACATAGTATTTTTTTATTAATTATAATTTAAAATTTCAAATCTATTTAAATCTTATTTTCAAAGCTACTTAATATTTCTATATTAATCTTATTTTAAATTTTAAGATATCTTTTTGACAATATTTTGAGAAGATTCATAACTATATAGATTTTAAACTATTACCCTAAAACAACCGTACAATCAAAACAAGATAAGATTTCAAAAGGTTACCACCCATTCTACTCAAATAAATTTACAAATAACCTTAAAATATACAAATCTTAAATCCATATAGTGTCCTTGCCATTATAGGATGCAAAATCCAAGATTGTGCAAAAGAAATTTATCAATTCAAATAATATACAATAGAAAGGATCGGGAAGAGATCTCTTTATTTCCTAAATGGATAAACAATCCAATAAGAATATGCAAACCCAATACAAATACCCTTACTCTCGTCCAGAATAGAATAACCTCCACAAAATCCATATCAATAATGTGGTTACATAAAAGAATATGATATATCAGAGGTATTTAAGAAAATAATAATCTTCCTATACCTTATCATAACAACATACTAGAGAGATCTCAGTAAAGTCGATGGGATAAGAAGAAGGGGATAAAAGAGGCGATGAGAGTGGCAAAGGGAGAGGGAAGGCCGACCATCCAAGTAGCACCTGCCTCCATTGTTGGACTCGGTGCAGCTGCCTTCACCTCTGTTGCTTCTATTGTTGCCACCATTCTGATGACAACGACCAATAGAGTTGCATATGCGTACTTTCCTAAGCTTTCCATGGTTTCTCACGTTGACACAAGAAACCTTCTTCTGCTACTGAAAAGTACAAGAAAGATTCCCTTAGTAGAATATACTGAAAAGTTCAAGCCTTAATTACAAAGTTTGTCGAACAAATATGAAGAATCAGAAAAATAGAACACCTTAAATTTGGAAGTGGTGATCTTTCTTCTATGAGATTCCAAGTCTCAACCAAGAGGGACTGATAGAGGCATGCATCTTGATAATAGTCTTCGCCCCCACCACCAATGGACAATTGATCCATCCAGCTATAAAAATGATAAATTATATGTATCCCAGCGAAGCTATGGAAAATGTGTGCTATCTAATTGTGGATGACTAACGGTGTGTACGCACCATGGAAATCAGTGGCGCATGTGATTTGGTGCTCATGGAGCACTCATTTTGTGCTCTGGATACGCCCTTCCCTTTCCTTTCTGCATCATATTTTATGTCTATGGTTTATTGGACCCTGAAGGGATATTATCAAACCTTGAACAGAATAGGAGAAAGAAGTAGAGAGTGAGTCTTTTATGCTTCTGTGAATATGAGGGGCTAGAAATTGGTTTCACTTGCAAGGCTTGGTACACAGTTTAATATTTTGTAGAGGGGATCACTTATGTGCCTTTCCTTTCCTTGTCCATGGAAAAATTTGTGTTACCTCAGGGTTTTAAGTTCCATCCCATGGATGAGGAACTTATCTCCTGCTATCTCAAGGGAAAGCTTAGTCATGGCCTCAAAGTAGCAGAGCTCAAGGTTATTACCGAGGTGGACCTTTACAAATGCGAGCCCTAGGATTTTCCTGGTAACTTCAATTTCCTTTTTTGACTCACAGATTCATGTGATATTGCAAAATAATGGTAAGTCGAGTATGTTTTTAATGCAATTTTTCCTAGGGAATAGTTCCCATGGCTTCTTTAACGAAATTTCAGACTAGTTTTTGACTCCTAAGTGGGGTTTACCATATGATAGACTGGTAAGTTGAATGGCGAGATGAGATGATGTCAATAACTGAGTGTTTTTTTTGTAAAATGATGGTCTATGGATTTCCTTTTTGATTCATTTTCACATTTCATTTTAAAGTAGATTTTAAAGTATAGTTCAGTGGTATCCTATCTGTTAATGGATTTCACTAAGTAACTTAAACCCTAGTAATTGTAGATTTTATGAACAAAGAATGTGTAACTTTAGGTTATAGGAATAGAGGACATAACAATAGATCATAAGAAGAAAGATGATGTTATTGAAGTACTGTATTAGATTGTGATAGGAATACGGTATACACAAGTCTTCAGCACCCTCAAAATTACTTTGTGGGAGGTTCAGAATCCATAAGGGAATAGGTACAGATGAAGGTTTTTTGGGAATCACAAATGTATATGTCGATACAGGGAAATGGTAAATATGAAATAAATTTTTTCATTGGAACTTTGAGGTAAGCACTACCTATGATGGAACATTTGAGGACACCATTTGTTCACTACCCCTTGTGTCTACTATTGGAAACATAAGGGTTATGTTGAATTTCTATATTTCTATGATGGAGTGCCACTACGTGTGAAACATATTCTAGAGGATGAATTTGAATCTGAGTAGGTGGCTCTGCTAAGCAGGTTCTAAGAAGGGGACATTCAAAGACCCAACTGTTTGCATATTGGCAAACCTAGTTATTTTATTGAAATTTTTAGTGAGTATACAACTAGACAACTGGATAGCTTGTAGGTTTCTATAGCTTGTCATGTTCAAGTCAATTTTTGTAAATAATAAATGTTTACACATTCCGAGTGCCTCGAATAGTAAATCCTAGTAAATGTAGAGACAATAACGTTTTCATTATCATAGCAGAGGATGACTTTGAATCTGAGTAGGTGGCTTTGCTAAGCAGGTTCCAAGAAGGGGACATTCAAAGACCCAACTTTTTGCAGATTGCCAAATCTAGTTATGTTATTGAAATTTTCAGTGAGTATACAACTGGCCAATTGGACACCTTGTAGGTTTCTATAGCTTGTCATGTTCAAGTCGATTTTTGTAAATAGTAAATGTTTACACATTCCTAGTGCTTCCAATAATAAATCTTGGTAAATGTAGAGACAATAACTTTTTCATTATCGTAGGTTGTGTTAAAGTAAAATAAAATAGAACATTTCACCATTGTGGCTCTTGAATTTTTAGCATTTATAGTTGGATACATTAAAATAGACTTCAGTAGTATTACTTCAAAGAATGATTTGCTTATTCCCACAGGTGATTGAAATTTTATAGTACAACTTTGAATAGGTATTATTTTCATAGCTTCATAACGTAGAATATGTATATTAAATTATTAATAATAATGACTGGAATATGTATATTAATAATAATGACTATGGACTGATGCATCTTATCATGTTTTCTGTAATAGTACTATACATCTTCTTAGCATAGGATATGTATACCAATAATAATGACTGTGGCTTCTTCATATAGAATATGTATACCTATAATAATGACTGTGGACTGATGCAACATATCAAGTTTTCCATAACATTTATGTTGCATTTTTCAGTAACAGTAGTTATTTGGATATTGGTTTTGCAAAACTATGAAAATTATAGTAAGAAGACATATAATGACTTAATTTTGCATAGTTTCCCAAATATTTTCATGTGAGCTGCAATTCGGTAGTTAGTGCACAATGACTCATGATTTAAAAGAACCTCGTGCAATTCTGCACTGATTATTCCTGTCAACTAAATTTTGGTGTTAAAAAAACTTGCTTTGCATAGGTTCACACTTGTTTAACTCAACTCAGTAATTAGTACATAACGGTTTATGTTTGGAATGAGCTTGCATGTTTTGCATATGAATCATCCCTGTAAATTAAATATTGGTGTGAAGAAACATGATCTTGCACATGTACCTAGACCTGATTACGTGATAAGTAAAATTCAGTAATGAGTACACAATGGTTCACGCTTGAATATTTTGCAATTTTGCAGAGAAATATTTCCTGCGTAGCACTAAACTGGAGTGGTATTTCTTTATTCCTCGTGGTAGGAATTACCCCAATGGTTCATGCACTAATAGAGCTACTAAAGCTGGGTATTGGAAAGCCACTGGGAGGGATTGTAAAATTTACTCTCAGGGAAGCACAGTAAGAATAAAAAATACACTAGTTTTCAATATATGTCGAGCTACACAAGGTGAAGGAAGTGATTGGGTGATGCATGAAAATTTCCTCTAGGGAAATGAATGTGAAGCAGGGCCTTGTTTGTAGGTATTATTTATTCTTTGGGATGTTGTTTTTCTATGAAATGTATTTGTTTGGATACCCAGTTATATCTAAAACATCATCGATATTCATATGTGCACAACCAAACCTCTTTTGTTTTTGAAGATATTTACTTCAAAGTTAAATATAATGAATGAGCTAGAAAAGTCCCATTAAAGTTCCATGGAACTGGATTTAGGATATTCTTGATCTCATAATACTTTATCAAATGATTTGAATATTATGATAGGCATAGTTATATTGTGATAGACAATTATATGTTATGAACTCATGGAAATATTATCATAGAGTTACTATCCAATTTGAAATAAGTATTGGGAAAATAGGAGGTATTAGGGTTTTCAAGAATTGTCAACAGTTAGAGTAGCAAAGCTAAGGGAACAATGTTTGAAGGAAGGAGAATTACATTCAAATAAATTGAAGATACCAAATTAAAGATATCTTCAACTTCTTTTTGAATTTGCAGCAACAAAGTGACACTAAATTTCCATGTTTTATGAATTTCTCACATCGAGTAGGGACAATACTTTATCTCTTTGCTAGGTGTTTTTTTCCACTTGAACTTCCATGTTTTTCTTATCTAGAAATAGGCCTCCTAGTCTATATTCCCTGATAACAATGACTTGACTTGATTGTGGGTCATACATAGAAATACCTTGACAAACAACAGTCATTAATAATGAGATCCACCTTAATGTCAAGGAGGTCTTCTTGACAGGAGCAACCTCCAAACTCAGCCGAGCTATTTCTCTTTATCTTTGCAGAAGACTGTGTATAAAGAAGTGACAAACAAACTTAAGGGAAAGTAATTGGAACTAATTGTTGTTATTTTTCCTCACAACAATGGTTCATTGTATGGTGCATATAGTTTCTCATTTAGCAAAGCATAGATGATAAAATGGTCCCTCCTGTGCTATTTATACATTTAAAATCACACGGATGATAAAATGGTCCCATCTGTGCTATTTAGACATTTAAAGTAACTCAAAATTTTCTTAACTACTTCATATTATTCTCAATGTTAAGATGCTAATCTTGATGGTTCTAGTTGATAAATATATTTGTGCAGGAATTTATGTTTAGATGATTTGTCATTGTTGGCTTCTTTTGGAAGGAGACTTAAAGCGTATATGTGAGACTGATCTTTGTTTGGTATCCCAGTGTTGTCTCACAAAACATGTCTTTAAAATGAGCAAACAATATCTTGCAAATGTTGATTTTAAAATAAATGTAAAGGTATGTGTTACGTACAAATTCTTTCGCATTCCTATGTGTTGGTGCCCTTGAATAAATTGTTTCTGTACTGTAGGTTTTTGGAGGAAACACTCTCTTAGTAGATGCATTATCAAGAAGGATACCTTTGGTAAGTGATAAACCTACAATAATATTTGGAGCAGATGTTACCCATCCACACCCTGGAGAGGATTTAAGTCCATCGATAGCTGCTGTAAGTTTTGACACATTTCTATAATATTGGAGTTTGTTCTTTCTTATGCATATTGAAGATTTAGTAGTAATGGATTTTTGGTTTGATGAATCTCCTCAGGTTGTAGCTTCTTAGGATTGTCTTGCAGTCACTAAATATGCAAGATTAGTTTGTGCCAAAGCACATCATCAAGAGATTATCTAATATCTTTATAAATTCAAGAAGGATCCTATGCGACGCACTTTAACTGGAGGCATGATAAAGTATAAAGCTTGTCGTTTATCCCTTAAAGTGGAAAATATGTGCTAAGAGTGTTTGGCATGCTTGACTGAAGTATATTTTTTTGAATCATTTTTGTTTGCATTTGACTTGAAATCATGAAAGAGAAGTACTTCTAAATTCTTATTCTTTTGAATCTGCTTTCAATATTTTTGTTTACATTCCTATCTAGTTTTATTGATTTTGAAGCTGAAATATGAAGGCATGTAGATTCTCAGGGAATTGTTGATTTCCTTCCGAAGGAATATAGGGCACAAGACGAAGCGAATAATATTTTACAGGCAAACATTTCAAGATATTATTAAGGGTTAGCTTTGTTGGTTGTTTCCATTGTTTGCTAAGCATTTGGCTAGTTCTTTAAAAGTAAGTGGGAGGCTTGAATTCCTCTAGGTTAGGTGTACTAGTATTTTCTGATGGGTTTATTAGGGATGCAACCTCAAATGTGGGCTGCGAAAATATTCCTTTCGGTGGTTTTCCTGTTAGTTTATTTGTTTGAAAAAAAATATTGGAGGCTGGGCTAGTAACTTGCTATCTTAGTTTTATGAATTTGCAAATAATATCTTCTGCATTCTTCATAGATGGAGTAAGCGAGGGGTAGTCTTATCAAGTTCTATTGTACGTGTTAGATGTTATTCGCAAGGTGACTATTTTCGGGATGTACAATAGTCACTCTTGTTTAGATAGCTACTAATTATGTAGATGTTTTTATTACTTTAAATGTTATATTATTCAAATTTAGTTGGAACTTGGTGGCAAATCATATTCAAAGGTATGCACTTAGAGCTTGAAGATCTAGATATTTGAGATACACAGACAGTTCTCGTTTATATTGCATTAACTACAATAATAACTTTACCAATATTGTCTTTGGGGTACAAGTCCTTCAGTTGAAGTAATAACATTGTCCCCGCCTCTTCCCTCTATAGTGGATGAATTCTGGAATGTCATCCTGTCCTGTATTAAAAAATATTATCCCTGCCTCTTTCCTTCTGTAGTGGATTCCTTCAGGGACAGCCATTGTGTCCTGTGTTAAAAAACATTTTCCTTACCTATTTCCTTCTAGAGTCAATGCATTCTGGGACTGTCATCCTGTCATGTGCTGAAAAATATTCAATGTATGCATTTTGGGACTAGCATCCTATCCTTTCTGGAAAATAATTCTTTTCTTTGTGTATCTTGACTCGACACTGCCTCTCACTATGGTACCAAGTAGTGGATGAATTTTTGGACTAGCATCATGTCCTGTCTTGAAAAAATTTCTTGCCTTTATGTAACTAGACTCAACATTGTCTCTCACTCTGGTACTAACATCGCCATCTCCTCCTTTCTTTATGTAACTTGACTCGAAACCAATCCTAGATTTTTTCATGTCTTTATGTAACTTGACTGGACACCAATCCTGAATTTTTTTTTGTCTTTATGTAACTTGACTGGATACCAATGCTGAAATTTTTCCTATCTTTATGAAACTCAACTGGACACCAATACTAAATTTTTCTCCTAAGTTAATGTCTGGTAAAATTACATACTATTATATTTGAATGATAATGAGGGAAAGTATTGTCTGAATCTTTGGATTCCAACATTAGTTAGCCTTGTTTTGGCTATGACTCTCCAACTGCCACACTGAAACTTGGGTGATTTGAACAACTAGTTTGGGAAACATGCAGGTTTCCCTAAAATGAAATGGAAAGTTGGATTAAAACTAGACTTGTTGTTGCCAACATTCAGATGTTGCAGAACATTCTAATGAGTGTTGTTGATTTCCTCTATTTTTCTTCCCATTTATTTTGTAACAATTTGTAATTTTAAATATTAAGCAATTCCCCACAAAATCAACATACTGGTTTGGGTGTTGGTGGCCAATCTTTTGCTTAAGGTTTGGATCGTTGCAAATGTAACATAAAACATGCGTGACCAGGCTTGATATGGTGGATGACCACCTCAACCTGCAAAGAAAGTCTATTTGGATTTATTTGCCATTGTAGCCTATGATGCTCTCCATTTGTCAGTGTCATGATTTTGTGAGTCACATAACCTGTTCCATATTGACATTGCTTCCTTCCTCTAATTTAAATTTGGAATGTACGAAGGTGTGGTGAATTGGGTCCTTGGTCACCTAGGCTACTTGGCTTACCATAGTTCTACTTTTTGTTTCAGTGCATAGCACCCATGAAGCATATGTCTAGTACTTGAGATAGACAACATTAAGTTTCCCCATTTCTGTAGACATAAATGTTTCTAGAACTGTTACATTAATATTTTTCTTGACAACATTTTGGGCCACCTAGTCAGAGGCTAGATCCCATGAACAAAACAGTAATTATGGAGGAAAGATAACAGCTACAATGAAGGAATTATTTATTTCTTCAGATATTAGAAATTATATCCATAATGCCTCAGATATAGTTTGAGTAAGACTTCGTTCAACATATGAACTATTATGTTCACAAGCCCTTGGAACCATACTCAATTTACTAACCACCTTGTGGATAGCCCACTCTTTATAACCACTACCAACAAGACATTCTTCAAAAGTGATAAAGATTTGAACTCTCTTTATAACTCTCTAGCAGATATGAGATTTGAATCCATCAAATTTTAATCTACAAATTTTCAGCATATCAAAGATGGAATAAGTGTGATATTTAGGTGTTATGGAGCAAGTGAAAAGCAGAAACCTTTGCCTAGAAATGCCGAAGAAAAGAAAATTTCTAGGCTGGATAAATTAAGGAATGCAAATACTAGATTTCCTACTTCAAAGATACGTATTAAGATGTAGAGAGTGATATAGAGCAATGCGGTTGTCTTCCGTCCTCAAGAAACTTTGGAGGAAGGTAATTATAGAAGTTTGTGTAGAGGGACAGCTTAAACACTTCCATAAGTCTAAATATATGTTAGCTCAAGGATTTTATAACAGAGGAGAGGGAAACGATATGGAAAGGGAAAACGAGCAATTATCGTTATACTTCAAAACTAATCGATCAATTTTCACAATCAATATGTGCGAGATTGATGGTGTTGTTAGAAAGGGAAGGTAAATACTTTGCTCTATTCATCATGTTTTGTGTCAAATTGAATTTGACTTGGTTTTAATATTAGAAAGATTGATAATTTGATTTTCCTTTTCTGATCCCAATTTCAAACTCATCTGTATCTACTTACTGATCTTAATTTTGTATTTGCATGTTTAAAAAATATTAAATTTGTAGGCGGAAGGCTCCTGGTCTTGGTGGTTCCAAAAAGGGTTGAGAGTTGGGTATCCTAGAAAATTCTCAGATGTTTATTACTTGCATAAGAAAGTATATTTTTCTTTATGTTGTGATACGTGAGAGAATTGGTGATTTATACACACTTGAGCGGGCTTATTCTTCAATTCGAATAGATAAGAAAGTAAGTTTAAAGATGTTAAAATTTCAAGTTTCGTAAATGACATGTTTCTTTCAAGTTTCAAAAAAAGATAACTGAATTTCTAATATGCTTTAATATGCGAAAGGCCTCTATAATAATGCTTGTGTAGCGACACCTAATTTTGATGCTATTAGATTAAATATTTAGTTTATGTTTTCTATTCTCTTCTAACTGTAATGTTCCAGTTTGGTTTAGGTTTTTTACAAGTAATCAGTTAACACAGTTTTCTCTAGTAGTTCTCACCTTGCTTGGAAGAGATAACACCTGTGGAATTTGGGAAGTATATACAAGCTCTTGGTAGAGCAATTTCTCATGCTGAGTTAGTGTTTATAGCAATAGAAACTCCTTTTAGGAATTGTTGGAAAATATGTTTAACCTTTTTATGGACCATGGAAACTTCTGGTCTAATTTGGTTGGATTACCAGAACTGAGAATTCCATCAAGTTCTAAATTTTCTGAAATCCCTATTTACAGTTGTCATGTACATTTCATATTTATTATTTTTTGTCTAACCTTTTAAAAAGTAAATTCTGATAATATATTTTTGTTTTCAATTACATGCAACTTCATTCACAGGTATTTACACACTTTGGAGATTGACAATAAGGTGGATATACTTCAAGGTGTAAATGAGAATTTAAGAAAACACTTTAAAATTCCAAAATTGTGAAATTTTCATTGTGCCAATGTTTGCAAGCATGCAGCATTGGCTTGGTGCTACTCTATATTGACAGACTTGGTTTCTATTACACCTTTTCCCTCAAAAACCCACAGTACTCAATCAGCTACATAACTTAGTGGGTGCTCCATAGATTATGGACTTCAGCTGATTGTTGACCTTCATACTCATGAATTGTTGAATATTTCATATGAATATTCAAAGATGCAAATAATGTTGGGGGAAAAACTACATCCCCTTCTATCTCTCCTAAGAAATGTCCTAGTCAAACAAGTCCTCTAAGAGGATTTGGAGAGCGCCACATCCATATTATGTCATTCCTTCAATTTTTATCATGAGAGCTCTTCCAGGACAGTTCCTAATGAGATAAATATGTATGCAATACCATCTAGATTGCATTTCCAGTGGTCTTTTCCACTAAATTCCAATAGTGAACATGCTTCTAGTGTTGATATTTTTGATCTAAGCATGCCCAGAAAATCGAATGTTGGATTAAAACTAGACTTGTGGTTGCCAACGTTCAGAGGTTGCAGACCATTCTAATCAGTGTTGTTTATTTCCTCTATTTTTGTTCCCATTTCTTTTGTAACAATTTGTAATTTTCAATATTAAGGCTTTCCCCACAAAATCAACGTACTGGTTTGGGTGTTGGTGGCCAATCATTTTCATAAGGTTTGGATCGCTACATATCTAACATACAATGTGTGTGACTAGGCTTGATATGGTGCATGACTACCTCAACCTGCAATAGTTAGGAATCACTGTGAATATCATTATAATACAAATGGAACCCCTCCCTTTCCTTAGGGCATAGTTTTTAACATGTCTTGATTGTAATCTAGAATCTAGGGTTAGGGTTTAATGTTTTTGCATGCCTCAAATATTTATTAGGATTAGGGTTTTGGACCCTTTAGAATCTTCTTGAAGCCCACACATGACTAGATCCATGTGTGTGAGTGATGAGTGTTGATCTTCCATCCACTTCGAATTACATTATGAATGACATAGGTCAAATTTCAGGAGGCATAACTTCCTCATACAAACTCTAATTGAGGTGATATTTGGATTGTTCAAGAGATGTCAATAAACAAAACATCATTAAAGGGATGAGAATTTCATTTGCAACGTTTTTACCCCGAAAACAACTGTCTGATGCTCAAAATAGGATCCAGAAGTTCAAGACCCAAATCACAAAAATAGGAACTACCCCCAAAATGGACCCTACAAGTCCATGGCTCTAATTTTCGACTTAAAAAAAGCCAAAACATATGACGAATTTTGTAATGATCCATTTCAAATCATTGCAGTTTGATGCACATTCTAGTAAGAATGCCCATATTGAATGCATTCAAAGGGTAAAGTCCCTACAGGGTTCTATGGTATTTACCCAAACAAAGGTATAAGCTAACCATAAAAAAATCCAAAGGATAGCGCTTCTAGAGATGTCTGAGCAATGTTGAGATTACATTATTAAACAGTAATTAATATGCAACAATTCAACAAAATCCATTAATATTAAGTTTAAACACCTAAGTACACTTATTTTTATTCACCGGATCTATTTCCAATGAGAAGAACTTAGTTAAGTCATTAAACAGGAAAAGTTGTAGTAAATGAGAAACTTTGCTAGTAGCCTGCTAATACATACAATGAAACTTTGACCTAGGGGAAAGAACTGACCACTTTAACATGTACCCAACATATAACTTTTTCTTTTTCACTCATAGGTTGATGTGGCATGTAATGATAGATAATATCGAAACATAAAACCAACATTCAATTGAGTGAATTCCCAACTAACCTTTTTTGTCTTCCCTATGTAATTTAGCCATGTTTAAAATTTCTTTCTATTTCCAATAACATGTGACATATACTAGAAAGAGTTCTTTTTAAATTATAGGCTTTGAAATAAATGGTCAAGCCTAATACCAATTTTAACTCAACGAGTATAAACACGAAAGGTGAAGGAATGGGCACTATATAGGGAGAGGGTAACATGGAAAATTCATGTATGCCATCATATAATGGTCATAGCAATGGGATTTTTTCTTTGTGCTGACATGGTCTACAGCGTTTGCCTAGTTTCCCAATCCATACATTTCAATTTCCTGTAAATGGGCAGGTTAACAAATGATATTTGTGAGAATTAAATTTGGCTTTTGATAGGTTTGATTTATTGGGCCAACATTTGGGTAGTCTAATGGATACTTGGTTTTGTGTCAATATCTTTTAGTCAAATTGAGGAAGAAAATTTCACGTTATCTTCATCTAATCAAGAACATAGATGACAATATTTCATTTAAGGTAGTTAGGTTTGTTTTTGTTTTTCTATGTAAATCTTCTGACTTTGCTCCAATTTCAAATCCTATGGAGATATTCCAGTTGTGCACACATTATAGGCATCCATGTCTAGGGTTAATTCTCTTGCCAATGGGAAAAGTGACTCAGGAAAGCTTGAGATTGCCATATTTTCTAATTATTCTAGAGTTGTACATTGTGATACAACTCGAGATTTTTTTTGTTGATGAGAAATCCCAATTTCAAGGAATTTTTTTAACAATATGATTAGAGGATGTAGCCGCATTTAAATGTTGTTATGTCAGGTGAAAACTAATTCTCTAAGGAAATAATGTGTATGACCCATTACAGGCATCATCCCAGCTCATTATGCTTGTGAAGTGACATGTTTGAAGCTTATTAATTTGAAGGTTAATGGAGTAATGATTCTTTCTTGAATATGATACATCAAAGGACTTGTTCAATGTGATATTGATTGTGTTTTCATTTGTTCTCTCTCATTTTATTTTAATATTCATATGCAAGCTCAGAAGGAGTCACCTCCTGATATGAAATGTAAAGACAAATTCCTTGTGCAGATTGTAGTCCCCACTAGGACGACTGCTGTGGATATTACACCAGATATGGTAGGTTCACTTTAAAACCTATTATGTTGGAAGTTTAATTCTCAATGCAAAGGGTTCTCTTAGTTGAAGTAGTTTTTTTTGTCATCATGTTCTTGAAAGAACCAGGAAAGGTATATGAGGAACCCAAATTGAGGGTGGTGTATGTATATCCACCTCAACCCACTTTTCTTCAAGAATAATCAAAAGAAGAGGGATCAACAACAAAGGATTCTATGTTGGAAAATTAGAGTTAGAGTGTTTCCTCTGTAGATAGTGTGAGTGTGAAGGGTGTGTTGCTTTTTGGTTGTCTTGTGGTGACAATAATTGTTTGTTACTTTCTACATGCAATCGCATTTGAGTTTTCTATTCATGCATTTTCTTGCATGTGGTTTCTTATTTGTTTATCCCTGCTTTTTGACCTTTTATAAGGAATGCTACTTTTGACATATTGTTTCTTAAATTTAGTGTTATTACTGATAAAGCAAGTGGTTTTAAATATTAATTTATTTGGTTTGCAATTCCATGAATAGGTACTGAAAGATACCAGTGAGTTGAAGGCAAAGCTATCCAAGATTAGCTTTTTTTCCCATTTTATGTTTAATGGCTGGATTTTTTTTGAAAATTTTCTCTAGCAGTCAACACTAAAAGAAAAGGTTCAATTGCATCTAGCTGGCTCCATTAAGCTCTTGACTGTTTAAGGAATACTGCTCCCATCCAAGCTTTTATATTTTCATTTTTAGAGAAAATTCTAAACTTAAGAGCAAAAATAATCTACTAAAAATTTTAAGTTGTAATGAGGGTTGGATTTCAAACTGGTACAAAGCTGCTGAGCACTCATGTTGATGCTGCAAATGAGAAAACATTTGAAAATCCAAAATTTGTAGGTGGAAAAAAAGACATTTCATAAGGAATGATATAGTTTCACCTTAAATGTCAAGCTAGCAACAGTGATGCATTGGTTCACAAGTATTGACTTGTCAATTTCATGCATAAAATTCATATAGAGAACTAACTTCTAAAATTACAAGTGAAGGTACATTCTTGCAATAAACACCAATTACCCTAGGTTGCATGGCAATGTATAGGGATCCAACTGATTTTTTGAAAAGTTAGGATCTACAGTATGTTGGCTGATTACCATCTATAAAACTAACTTTGAAAAATCTACTACATATACTAATATTGATTATACGTTTAATATAATTTGCACTTGACATTATAATGTCTAATAGAGTTGTGTTTAAGGGTGAATTGGTTGAACAAAGGTAATTGTAGGATTAAGGTTGTTTTTTCAATAGATAATAATTTATAACTTTATAAGTGGTGATAAGCAATGTATGTCACTATTTTGGAACCTTTAAAAGTTGAAATGCTCCTCTCATATTATTTACTATGTTCATCACACTATCAAGAACAGTCAACAATGGATTTTTACACCATACCTGTTGCAACAATCTCTTTATTGAATTGGTTATACATACTGTTGATAAGAATTGCAATAGATTATGTTTTACACATTTTACATTTATAGTGTATTATCATTGATATTCCATCCTGAAGTTGTAGTTTAGTTTGTGTCCTTTTATGCTAGATATATTTCATGATGTCAAATGTTGCTAGGTTTAGGGTGAGGTTTTTATTGAAAATAGGGGCTATAATGTACCATCGAAGATGAATTTGTCAGAGCTTTTAGAACAAAGGGAGAAAATTGTGGTATAAGATAAGTGCTTACTATGACTAGTGAGAACCCAGAGGGACTTGGACATGGCCAACACAAGCTTCTTACTGCATCTCAAGCATAGTTTTAAGTAAATTGCATGGATATGTATATGTATATGTATAATCTATATAGAATGGAACCTAGATTTATAGGTTGAAGATAGGAACTTTGAACATGTTGAGAACACACTTGTTCTTAGTTTTTACCATGTATCTCAATTTTGCTACTGTCGTGTAAGTTTGCTAACTATATGTTTCATTTTTGTTACTATGATTGTTTAAACTTCATACTTTACTAGATCGTTTCCCTGGGGAAGCCTACAGAAACTTGGCTCTGCAGTGCTTAACAAAGGCATGCCTCCATAATTCATATTTATTATTTTAATCATTAATGTATATGAATTCTTCTGGTTTCTTTGTGCCCATCAAATATCAATTTCCTTTCACATATCGTAGATGCATGTTTCTCCAAGTACATTGGTTTTATTTTTCCAGCTTTTATCACTGATTAGTCATTGTTTGGCTTAGGGTGCGGTGCTAAATTTCAGATATTTTTATGATGCACAATTGTTAAGCTTTATACTATATTTAGAGCACAGTTGTAGGTAGTCTATTAGAATTTCAGATGTGAAATAACTTATTTTAAGCATGATGTATTATTATTACTCTTTTATAAAAACATTGTTGTTATTATTATACTATTATTTTCACAATTTTACATTTTGGTCAATTCACCTGAGTTTGTATTGATCATGATATGCATGGGGGTTAGAACATATTTCCATGCGGGAAAAATATCCCAGAGGCTTATGTGAATGGCTCAAGTGAAGAACAAGTATTTTTTCTGGCATTAATAAACATTTGCGGGTGATAATTTCCTCCTTCCTAAAAATTTTGTTGGTTTTTCGCAACAAAACACATGATTATGTGCTTTGAGAAACATATCTGAATGTAATTGTGCTGTTGTACACTTGCAGCTGATTTTTTTTGTAATATTAATAATATGAACTTGTCGTAATACATCCTATGAATTTTCTTCATCCATAGTTTTTCTTTCTCAAAACAAATCATGTTCAAGCCACTTCTGCATGTTTGAAAGTTTCCTATCACAAGCCTATTTTGTTTCAAAGTTGCCTATCTTATATCAACATGTAAGCTTTAAAAAAATTTAGTGAGATGTTTTGCGGAAGCTCTGATCAATGTATCATTGGTACTTGGAATTAGTAATATTGTTAGTGAATGTAAAATACAATAATGATTGTTATGGACTCATTCAATTCAGTTTGTCTGGTGAGGATAGTGATATTATGATAGTTAATTCGTACAAATGATATGATATTTTCATCTTAGTCATGACATGTAGAAGGAAGTAATACTTCACTCTTAAGAGACAAGACTTGATCCAGATGTGTTACAATACTAAAAGTCTACAAGCTGGAGTAGGTCTGATAGGAACTCCAAATGTTCATACTACTAAGCATTTTCTTCTTCTAATGTTCTTTCAAGTGTCCAATCTCATGGTGTCCCTTTTGAGAATGGTATTGGTTTCTCGTTTTTTATTCTGGAAGGCTTATACTTTTATAGTAATCAATCATATGGTATTGTTAATGTAGTCTCATAATAATGGTATGTTAATGCAGGTCCACTGTCTTCTGTTTGGAGAGAGTGGGTTCAATGGTGTGTTGAATTTGGAGTTGAAGCAAATGCAATTTTGGTCATTCCTTATGACTGGAGGCTACTAGCTTCAAGGCTAGAGGAGAGGGACCTTTACTTCCATAAACTAAAGTTTGTAAGTATTGATCCGCTTGTATTTATTTTATTGGCATTTCTAAAACTTAGGAATGTATTTTTCAGCTTATTTGTATGTTGGTTACATCTTATGCTTAGGTTAATAGGGTCCTTAATGTACATGACATAAATTAAGTTCACTGCTGTTGTCTATAGTCAATTTCCTACTAATAGTTTTTAGTCAATCTTTGTGATTGTTGGGCACTGTTTTTGACCCCTTTTGCCTCTTATATAACCCTCATTTCCTTCATAAAACCTCCATTTTGAGTAGAAAGCTTTAAAGTTCATCTATAAACCATGGTTAAAGAGGTATAATGTCATTT
>LPNX010276187.1:30561-94471 GCA_001517045.1 Pseudotsuga menziesii
CTCATCGTTGAGCTCTCGCACATTTACATTGCCGGTGTAGTAATTTGATGATTGCAGCGATTTCCTTTTGGTGCAAGCATTTAAATCAAGCCATTGGTATGTGTTTCCTGGTAGTTTCTAGTTTATAAATCGCAGCATAAGTTTAGTAATCTCTTGATTGATTTTATTTGATGCTCTATTTTTATATTTACGGTTCAAATTGCAAATTCCATTGTGTTGTATGTCATCAACATTATTGGATAAACGTTGTTCTTCACTGATTAAATGCTGAGGATATCAAATAGATCAAACCACGACCTCTATGCATTGTTTACTGCTGTTTATTTGATAATGAAATGGTAAAAGACATTTATAAATTATGAACGTTGTCTTGTAAAAGAAATTAATTGATATTTGTCTTTCAGCGCTGGTAGAAGTCTGTAGTTTGATCCGAGGGTTTTATAAACTTGTTGTTTAATTAATTTTTACCTTAATCTTTTATTTTTTCACAAGACCAACTACTGTATGTTTAAAAAGAAACAATGAAATTACCCTTGTAAGAGGATTTTGTCTCTTTGAGCTGCAGTATCTTAGTTTCTGTCAGTAGATTTATTTTCAGTTAGCTAAATTCCAACTGAGTTCAGCTTCTCTGTCCTAAACTTGGATGTGTCTCAAAGTTCACAAACCCGGATTGATTTTAAATTCAAGTTTTGATTAACACTGATAGATCAGAGCCCAACATTTTGGCGCCATTTCCGGGGAGGCACTATAGGAGCATACTTAGGAACCTTAGATTTCTGATAAAAACAAAAATTTTAAACCAAAAACACAGATTAAGTTTTACTTTTATGTCAAGGCTTAGAGACGAAAAAGGAAGATTTCGTACAAACCCCCCAAAAACAGAACTAACAAGAGCTTCTCTTCCAAAGGGATTTATCTCAACAGTTGGTAGTTCAAAAATGTCTGAGGAAGAAATGTCAAAAGGCCCAACAGCTGAGCAGCGAAGAGAATATGAGAGGATGCTAGAAATAGAAAACAAACGCAGACAGGAGAGGAGAGAAGAAGAGAGGAGACATGAAAGAGAAGAAGAAAGAGGACATGAGAGAAATGAAAAGATAGAAGAGGATCAGGAAGCCACCTTCAAATTTCCTATTTTGGATACTAGTATTATCCTAGGAGAAGATGTAAAGATGAACAACATTCCACCCTCTGTTTTACCAAACTTTTATGGCCTAACCTCTGAAGACCCTAACTCTTTCTTGTTTGAATTTGACATTTTGTGTCGAACTTATGGGTATACTGATGATACCCATAAGCTCCGTCTTTTCCCTGCTACCCTTAAGGAAACTTCCTTGAAGTGGTTTATGGGCCTAGGAGAACACTCTATTACTAGTTGGGATGAGATGAGGAAGATCTTTCTTCGGAAATATCAAGCCTATTGCAGATCAAAGGATCTCAAAGATGATATCTTTGGCATGACCCAACAGGAGTATGAGAGTCTAGAGGAGTATTTGGAAAGGTTCTCATATAAATTACAAAAATATAAATACAATTCCTTAACATCAGAGATGATTAGAATAGTATTTTTGAAAGGAATAAGAGAGGAGTATTTAGATATTTTAAATGTTATGGGAAAAGGTGACATTTCTTACCTTCCATTTGATGAAATACAAGATCTATGCCAAAAATATTCAAGAGGGAAAGCTAGGACTGGGAAAAGAGACATCATTACCAAAGTAAACAAGTCTGCAAACAGTGGTATTTCTAGGGCTGAACTTGGAAATTTGCTAGAGGATTTCAAAACCGATTTATTGAGTACATTGGGCACACAGGTTGAGGTAGCAAAAACTAAGAAAAGACAAGAACAACAGGACCAGCAAGAACAAGCCTTGTCCATCTTTTGTCCTAATTGTAGAAAGAAGCACCCACTTAAAGAATGTCCTTTAAATGCTATTGAAATTTGTGGTTTATGCACTTTTAATCATAAGACTGATGATTGCCCTAGATTGAAAGATTTGCAGGCAGTCAGAATGGAGGAAAATCAAAGCATGGAGTCTCTCTATTTCATGGGACAATGAAGACCTTGGCAGCCACGATTCTCAGGTATGTCCCAAGACCCTATGCAACAATTTAATGCAAATTATCAAACCCCCATTCAGAACTCATGGAGTGCACCTATGCATTGGAAAACCTGATCTCCTCCTTTAGCCCAATCTGCTCCAAATTGGAGAGGTTATTCCCATGGAAATCAAACATATCAGCAAGCTTATTTGCAGCCATACCAACAACCTTCAGACTATCCCCAATACCAGCAGCATCAAGTCCAAACTCCTCCTTATCAAGCCCCATCTTACCAAGTCCCATCTTTCCAACAACCCAATATGGCTCCTCAATTAGGTCCACCACCTCAACAGCTTCAATTGCCATCCAATCAACCTCCACCTCGGCCTACACAACTACCAGCTCAGCCCATTCCAAATCCAAACAATAAGACAGAAAGACCTATGTACAATGTTGAAGATGGAATGGCACTTCCTTATTCAGTTCTTCCATTGCAAAATATTACTTTAAGATCTGGAAAGGCCTTACAAAAAGAATCTCCTGTTATAGTAGAAGAACAAATAGAAAATGAGAAAAATACAAAAAAATTAAATACATAAAAACCTCAATCAGAAAATCAGAATCAAAAAGGAAAAGCTTTAGTCTCATATGAACCTCCTTTCCCAGAAAGGCTGGTTAAAGAAAAATGTTCAATTTGCTTACCTAACTTTGATGTTCTGAATGAGTTAAAAGATGCATATGTCAAAATTCCTTTACTGCAGGCTATAAAATATATTCCAATTTTCACGAAAGCAGTAAAAGAATTATGTCTAAATAAAAGGAAAAAGGATCCATCTAAAATACAAGTGGTAGGCAATCTTGCAGGTCTAATGTCTAACACTATTTTTATTAAGAAATATATGGATCCTGGGATTCCAATGGTTACTATTACTATCAATAATTTTTCAATTCCAAAGACATTGATCGATTTAGGTGCTGAAAATAATGTGATGACACTTGAAATAATGCAATATCTTCGTTTGACGAATCTTAGACCAACAACAACAGTCTTAGAATTAGCTGATAGGTCTAAGATCACACCTGAGGGAGTATTAGAGGATATTACTGTTTCTTTAGACTCTTGGGAGTATCCTGTTGATTTCATAGTGCTCCAGCCAAAGTCTAACTTAGGAGGTCATCCATTGATCCTTGGCAGACCTTGGTTAGCCACAGCAGATGCCTTCATAGGATGTAGGTCAGGTAGCATGCTTATTTCACATGGGGCAGAAAGAAAACAAATCACACTCTATCCTTCTGCCCAAAGACCTTCAACCCTAGATCAATTGTCTTGGATTACTGAAACTAAAGAACAAGAAGAAGAAATAATTCAGCCTGTTCTGAGCATCAACCAGTTTTATGACTTTCAGGAAGCAAATAATGAAGGCTTGTTAGATTATTTTATTGCTGGACCTGACATTTCTGAAGAATTAAGAGATCTACAATATGCTGCAGCAAATCAGGTTTTGGGTTATAATTTTCAAGAAAATTGTACAATACACTCTCTGGCATTAGTACTTCATGAACTTTTCAATGTTAACTCAATCATAGATAATCAATGTAAGACAATTGAAATCAGTCCAGGCAGAAGTTTAAATATAAGTGCACATCTTACTCCATCACAAGAAGAACAATTGATTAAATTACTGAATACACATTCACATGCATTTGCTTGGGAGTACACTGATATTCCTGGTATTCCTCATGAGACATGTACTCATCATATCTATACAGATGATAAGATTAAACCTCTTAGACAACCACAACGCAGAATGAATCCTATGTTAAAAGAAATAGTCAAGGAAGAACTGCAAAAGTTGTTAAAAGTAGGGTTTATCTATCCCATTTCCGACAGCCAATGGGTCTCCCCCTTGGTTGTTGTCCCTAAAAAGAATGGTAAATGGCGCATATGTGTGGATTACAGGGAATTAAATAAAGCAACATTAAAAGACTACTTCTCGTTGCCCTTCATTGATCAGGTTTTGGATACCCTAGCTGGCAAAGAGTACTTTTCATTCTTAGACGGTTTCAGTGGTTATAATCAAATCAGTATTGCAATAGAAGACCAGGATAATACCACCTTTACATGTCCCTGGGACACCTATGCCTACAAGGTTTTACCTTTTGGCCTATGTAATGCCCCAGCTACCTTCCAGAGAGTAGTCCTGGCCATCTTTGCAAACTTGATTCATGAGTGTGTTGAGATTTACATGGATGATTTTTCTGTTTATGGAAGTAATTTTGAAGATTCTTTGGCAAACCTAGACAAAATTATAAAGAGATGTGTTGACTCAAACCTTTCCCTTAGTAATGAAAAATGATTTATGATGATGACTGAAGGAATAGTCTTAGGACATCACATTTCTGCATCTGGTATACAAGTTGATCCTGCTAAAATTCAAATAATTGAAAATTTATCTGAACCAGCAACTCAAACAGATGTAAAAAGTTTTCTAGGTTATGCAGGCTATTATCGTAGGTTTATTGAAAATTTCAGTAAGATAGCTCTGCCATTGTTCAAATTGCTTTCTAAAGACGTGAATTTCAATTGGAGTACTGATTGTCAATCTGCATTTCAAACCCTAAAGGAGAAACTCTCCACTGCACCCATTTTAAGGGGACCAAATTGGGCATTACCTTTTCATATTTCTACTGATGCCTCTGCTACTGCCATAGGGGCTTCTTTAGGCCAGAAAGAACATACTTTAACTTATGCAATTTATTTTATAAGTAAAAATATTACACCTGCAGAGTTAAACTATACAGTCACAGAAAAGGAAATGTTGGCCGTGGTTCATGCTGTCAATAAGTTTCGTCATTACATAACTGGTTATGAGATTTTTGTCCATACAGATCATTCAGCCTTGCGGTATCTAATGAATAATTCTATCACTAATGGTCGAATTACTATATGGTTATTATTAATGCAGGAATTCAACATCACTGTTCTAGATCAACCAGGACGAGAAAATCAAGTGGCAGACTTCCTGTCTCGTTTGCACAATACTGGTGAGATTGTTCCTGTTTTTGATAATTTTCCTGATGAACATCTGTTTGTAATTTCTGTTATCACACCATGGTATGCTGACATTTCCAATTACTTATCATCAGGCCAATTACCACCATCTATGACCTCTAAAGAAAATAAAAAGATCATTAAACAAAGTGCTAGGCATACATGGGTTAATGGTGATCTCTTTTATACAGGATATGATTTGATTATAAGACGATGTGTATGACAGGATGAAATCTTAGATATTTTAAAAGCATGTCATGACGAACCATGTGGTGGTCATTTTGCAGATAAGAGGACAGCATATAAGATACTCAATCTGGGGTATTATTGGCCTACTATCTTCAAGGATGCAAAGAGGTATGTTAGAAGTTGTGATACATGCCAACGGATGGGCCGGCCAGTCCGGTCTGATGAAATGCCATTACATCCCCAAGTCCTCATTGAACCATTTGAGAAGTGGGCCTTAGACTTCATTGGTCCAATTAATCCACCATCACAAGGGAAGAAGTACATTCTGGTCTGCACGGACTATGTTACTAAATGGGTAGAGGCCAAGCCTTTACCAAGAGCTACGGAGCAAACTGTGGTAAATTTCCTGTTTGAAGAGATTTTTGTTAGATTTGGGGTGCCTAGGGAAATTGTGACTGATCAAGGTGCCCAATTTACTTCCAAATTAGTGCAAGAGATAGCAGAAAAATATAAGATCAAGCACAGAAAGTCCACTCCTTACCATCCACAAGCCAATGGCCAAGTGGAATCTACCAATAAAACCCTAGAAGGTATCATCACTAAGACTATTTAAATGCATAGGAAGGATTGGTCAGCAAAGCTTACTGAAGCTTTATGGGCATATCGGATCACTTGGAAAAACAGTACTGGTTTTTCCCCTTACCAGCTTGTCTATGGTAAGCAAGTCATCCTCCCTATTGAGTTTCAAATTCATACATTTAAATTGGCAGCAAATTTGGGCATGGATATTTCTGAGGCTCAAAAATAAAGATTACTTCAGTTGAACCAGTTAGATGAGATCCGACAGGATGCCATAGAACACAACACTCTGATCCAACAGCAGCGCGCTCAATGGCATGACAAATTTATCAAAAAGAAGCAATTTCATGTTGGTGACTCGGCATTATTATTTGACTCCAAATTTAAAGATTTTAGGGCTAAATTTACTACTCATTGGCTTGGTCCATATGAGATTGTTGATGTCTATGATAATGGGTCAGTCAAACTTAAAACTATAGATGATGAAGCACATCAATTTGTGGTCAATGGCCCCCGCCTCAAGCTGTACAACAGACCTATCACTAGGGCAGATTTCATACAACACCTTTCACAGCAAAAGGAAATTCAAGTGCTGGATAAACACGTCAGTGTTTTTCCTTCACCTACTCCTTAGCTGCTCTGATACAGCTAGTAAATAAAACAAAGAGAATAAAAAAAAAGAGAAAACAAAAATTGAAAAAAAAATGTATAAGAGAAAAAAAAAAAGGCAGTTTAGTTGTGAAAACCAGTTTGCTGGCACAATATAAATTGGAATTTTCTATGGAAAACCAGGCTTGCCTGGCCATTGAAAATTCATCAAAAAAAAAAAAATCTTTTCCAATTTCCTGTTTTGTTTTACAAATAATGAATATCCTGTTTGACTTGAGGACAAGTCAAAAGTTAGGCCTGTGAGGGGGATAAACTGTTTATGCTTCCTTAAACCCCTCCAAGTCTTTTTCACAAGCAAAAGATTATGATCTTTCATCAGCAATTTCACTAGCAGAAGGGACCTAATTACCAGCAATTTTATCAGTATAAGGGACCTGATTACCAGACCTGATTACCAGCAATGCAAGAGATTTCCAAAGGCAGAGAGCCCTGACTTGTGGTAAGGCAGAAGAGATCTACAAGGAGACCTGATTCTCAGTGAAGGCTGAAGGAAATAGAGACAGTAGCAGATAGAAGACATCAGAAGGACAGTCAGAATAGAAACCAATTTCACACTGGCAGCAAGCTCATCAAAGGAACATCAAGCAAGTCTGTAAGAATTTATGGTTTTTATGTTTAAAAAGTTTTCAAAATTCTTTTTGTTTTTAAGTAATGACATCTTACCATTTATGCCAAGCTTGACTGCCCAGTATTGCCATTATTCTGATAAGTCTTTACCAGCTCCTTATTTATATTTCATTAGTCTCTTCCAGTACCTCACTTAGCCTCTGTCAGCACTTGATTTTCTACCTCTGTCAGTACTTCATTTTCTACCTCTGCCAGCACTTCATTTTCCACCTTAGGGGTCAAGAATGGTTGACATAATCAAACCCAAGAGAATTTCACATGGTCAACATCTATACTGGACTCTACAGGATCTACACTGCATTCTACAGGACCTACATTGTATTCTACAGGAAATATACTGCATATTACAGTTTGAGTTTCAATTTGGTTTAAAGGATAAACAAAGTCTCTTCTTCAGCAAAAGTGAAACATGGATATAAAAGACTTTCAGAGGTTTCTTTTATACATGTATATAGTGCATTATACAATGGTTAAATTGAAGAAGAAAACAGAACAAAAATACATCTTCAGCATAGTTTTTATGAAGGGAAAAGGTTTATTTTTGAGAGAGTAAATAAAACTGCTTTTATACAGCATGTTTATTAAACATAGGGCATATGATAAATTGAAGTATATATATATTGCCAATTTGTTTACTAAACATTGGGCATATAAAAAAAAAATTTGATATATTTATTGAAACCATATTTTATTCTCTGTCCTAAGTAAAATATCAAATGGAAATGCCATACTTTGAAATGATGGAGAGAAAACGTGGAATGATGCCCACGACAGCACAAGTGAAATCAATTTCTGTTTTATATACCCTGATTTGGTCATTTTCTTAGAAGCCGAGTCCAATCTTTGCTTCTGCATATGAAATCGATTGAAGGAAATTGACAGTGAGCTACAGGAAGTTTGGAAACGTTGTTTGCTGAAGTTAATTGCCAGTGGGAAGGCCGTAAGCTACAAGAAAATTGAAATCGATTGCTGTATAAAGGAATTGACAGAGAAAAGAGACCGTGGGTTATAGATACCATTTGCTGAAGACAATTGTACAGGAAGAAGAATTGTAAGCTACAGGAAGTTTGAAGATATCAATTGCTGAAGACAATTGACAGTAGAAAGAGGCCGTGGTTTACAAAAGACACCATTTGCTGAAGATAATGCGCAGGAAAGAAGACAGCCAGTGAACTGGGACGCAGTGAATACATCAATCTCTGTGAAAATTGTACAGGAAGAAGTAAAAATTGGTTATATCAGGGAAGAGGTAAGTTTAAACCCTTTTCTATGCTGGGTACTCTGTTTTATACCAGCAAACATTTCACCAAATTCAGAGTATTGCTGTGGAAAAGAAGAAAAGATAGAGTTAAAAATTGAAATTTTCAATTTAAATCGAAATGTCAGCTAGGTTAGAACCAAAAAAATTTAATTCTGCTGACCTTCATGAAAGATGCCTTGAGATCTTTGAAACCAAACAATGGATCAATTTCTTTGAGAAATTCAATGGGCACAATGAGCAAGTTAGCATGGCTTTTGCTGAGACCTTCAATGGAGAAATAGCTAGAGTAGGAAATTTGCAAATTAGACTGTCAGAAGACATTCTAGCTCAAGTCACTGGTTTTCCACAGCAGGGTGAAAGGTTCTTCAAAACCAAACAGTTTAAAAGGAAGGTCTGGATGTCATTTTTATGCAGGTCTAGGGCAGGATCAGTCAATTGGAAGAAGGGTATACCAAGAAGTTGGCTAATCCATCCATGGGATGAGATAGTTTACATCATTCAGAAATTTGTTACATGTGAAGGCAGGTTTAGCATCATTTACCTCTATCATATTAAGCTACTACAACATCTGAAAGGAGAATGTGAAATCCACATGCCATACTTCCTGCTACAGAGCCTAACTAAAATGGCCAAAGCTGTCCAAGGGTGATCAAAGGATAAGGTAACTAGTCTTTTTCACTGTGGTCTTATTAAAATGATTATCCAGTATGAATTACACAGGCATAATCTGACTTGGACAGAATTCCTAGCTCATAATCAATTTGACAATCAAGAAGAGTTGCTTGAAGAAAATGCAAAGGAAGATGAACTATTGATGTTAACCTACCCTGAGGAAACAAGCTCAAAACCGCCTCAGGGGAAAAAGAAAAAGAAAGAGGTAGTACTAATAACTGATGAGGAGGATAACTCTGAGGCAACAAGCCCAAAACTGCCTCAGAGAAGGATCCAAACTCAAAGCGTGAAGAAGAAAGAAAAACAGTATCAAAAGCAGGATCAGCTCTTTACCACTTATCAGAGAAAGTCAAGAAAATACAAGCAAGTTCAGAGCCAATCAGCATTGGAGGATGAGGAACATGTACAGACCTTGGGGAGTCCAAGAGAAGATTTAGCAGCTGAAACAGTACAGGAAATCTTAGATCCTGATGAGATAATCAGGCAAACCAAGAAGATTAACCTATTCTTTGACCAGCAGGAAAAAGAAAAAGAAAAGCAGTTCAAACAAGAATTGCCCAAAGATTCAAATTCTCTCTTCTCAGAACAGCATGCTATGGAAGAGGAGAAAGAGCATGGAGAATTGGGTGAGGATGCAACTTCTGAACAGCTCCTAATAAAGAGGAAGAAAAAGAAAGCTTCCAAGAACAACAAGGAGATCAAAATACTGAAACTTGAGCTAAAAGAACTTGAACAAAAGAATGAGAAATTAAGGGAAACTAATTGGAAGCTAAAGGTTCAGAGAACACGTATCACTAAGCAGGCCTATAGATGGTACAAGCAGAGGAAAGTTTACAAGGCTAAGTATGAAATGTTGAAGATTCTCTATGCATCTCGGGCATCAATAGATGCCTCATCACAGACTGAAGACTAAAGGCAGGATAATCAGCAGTAAATTTTGGTTTTGAACAGGGTCAAAGTTTTTTGGCATGAGGACATGCTGCAGTTTCTTCTTGGGGGAGATGTTGGGCACTGATTTTGACCCCTTTTTGCCTCTTATATAACCCTCATTTCCTTCATAAAACCTCCATTTTGAGTAGAAATCTTTAAAGTTCATCTATAAACCATGGTTAAAGAGGTATAATGTCATTTGCTTATTAATAAATAGAGTTTTGTGATTTTTTAGGCATTTTAACTAGGATTTTTACTTAGACTACGGGATGTACTAACTTCCCGCATTTCCTCCAAGGTTGAGTAATTACAGGACAGCTAGGAGGGAAACGGAATATCAAGAATGGATCCTTAATGTCCACAGATGGATGAACATCCAACAGTCAGATGAAGTGGCCTGTGCAGATGTCGAGTCAAACAGAGTCAAAGGTGGCCACCCGTTCTGCATTCAACACAAAACAAGGAACAATACTGATTTTGTGGAACTCCATGATCCTGAAGATGATTTCGTTAGCTCTAGCATTAAATTAGATGCAAGTTTATAGAAATTTCAGTTTGAATTAGAATTTGTATAAATTAAATGCAAGACAATGAAGTTGGGATCACGATTTTGAAGAGGAACAAATTTGTGAGTCCAAACTGCGTGGTATTTCTGTATAAACAATTTTCTGGTGAATGAATATCAAATCTTAGTTCTGTAAATCTTTCATTGTGTGTGGAGTAAGGCTTTGGAGGGCCCCCATCGTTGAGCTCTCGCACATTTACATTGCCGGTGTAGTAATTTGATGATTGCAGTGATTTCCTTTTGGTGCAAGCATTTAAATCAAGCCATTGGTATGTGTTTCCTGGTAGTTTCTAGTTTATAAATCGCAGCATAAGTTTAGTAATCTCTTCATTGATTTTATTTGATGCTCTGTTTTTCTATTTACGGTTCAAATTGCAAATTCCATTGTGCTGTATGTCATCAACATTATTGGATAAATGCTATTCTTCACTGATTAAATGCTGAGGATATCAAATAGATCAAACCACGACCTCTGTGCATTGTTTACTGCTGTTTATTTGATAATGAAATGGTAAAAGACATTTATAAATTATGAACGTTGTCTTGTAAAAGAAATTAATCGATATTTGTCTTTCAGCACTGGTAGAAGTCTGCAGTTTGATCCGAGGGTTTTATAAACTTGTTGTTTAATTAATTTTTACCTTAATCTTTTATGTTTTCACAAGACCAACTACTGTATGTTTAAAAAGAAACAATGAAATTACCCTTGTAAGAGGATTTTGTCTCTGTGAGCTGCAGTATCTTAGTTTCTGTCAGTAGATTTATTTTCAGTTAGCTAAATTCCAACTGAGTTCAGCTTCTCTGTCCTAAACTTGGATGTGTCTCAAAGTTCACAAACCCGGATTGATTTTAAATTCAAGTTCTGATTAAAGCTGATAGATCAGAGCCCAACAGTGATTTTCAACTAACTTTAATGATCTAGAAAATTCATTCCCAAAAGAGTTTGTTTATATGATTATGAATGAGTTCTTCTTTTTGCATTATTTATTCACCTGTTAGTGGTTGGATTTTATAAGCAAAGGATTGTGTCAATCCTGATATGCCATTATCTAATTTATTAACAAAGGATGCTTTAGCTAATGGATGGTAATTAAAGTTAGAATAAAATATTGTTAAGTTAGTGCAAATATAAAACATATAAGACTAAGTGAAACATAAGGGAGAGGAAGGCCATGTGGATTCCTAGTGAAGCTTGAATAAAACTGAATGGAGCTTGCATAGTAACTATAAGACCTGTTATGAAGGGGTATTAAATGGGAACCAATGCTACAACCCTAATTACTCTAGAAAATGAGTAATAGTCATTGAAGATAGACACTTTGAAGACAAAATGGGCTTATTTCACTACAAAGAAATAGCCATAATCGTTGTTGGATAATGCTGACTTGAGTGCAAAAGAACATTGTTGCAAATTTAGAATAAAGTGTTGTCAAGCTAGTGCAAAATTATAAAACCTAGAATACTTAGTTAAATATAGAGGAGAGGAAGGTCGCGTGACTTCCTACTATAACTTGAATAAAACTCAATGGAACTAGAGGAGGAAAAGCATAAAGAAAGGACTTCTTATGAAGGGGTATGTAATGGGAACCAATGTTACAACCCTAGTTACTCCAGAAAAGGATAAACAGTCATCAAAGATAGGCAACTTTGAAACAAAATAGGCTTGAGAAAAAAAACATGTGTCCCAAGTCACATTCTCAGGGTTTCCTTTTTATATACTCCCTCTCTGGGTTTTCATGTTTACTATCTGGGTTCTTGTCAAAGTTCCTCTTGAATGTTATATCATGATTAATAAGCAACATGACTGTGAGAAATATACATTGTATTTTTTTTTACAAATTTATTATGTGTAAATATTCCTCGTGAAAATGGTGAACTTTTCAGTTTAATAGGATACACATTTATATTTGTGTTTGGGGTTAGTTCTATGACACCGAAAAAATTTACCTCCGAGGAATCCTTATATCTAGGATCTCAGTTTTTCAGCTATAAGCATTTTGTTTTAAAAATAATAAATCCGCATTCTCTTAGTTAGCAAAATTTTTGTAGCCGCTATCTTTCTGTGTGCCCGTTTTGGAGTTTTCTTATCCCAACAAATTTTAATATCATTAATTTATGTGATTCCGCCATCATTTGCTCATATGTGTACTTAATTTAAAACATATCAATCTAAACACCCATTTATAGTTTTACTCCGTATATAAACATTTACCTAGCAGCTTCTAGCAATTTTGTTTCACAAATTTATGTGTATCTAAGCGAAATTTTAGAGAATTTTTTGCAGGTTCTCTGCATGCTTCTTTCGCTCCTTGAAAGTTTTATTTTTTATGCATACTTATTGGGGTTGTGTTCTTTCATGATTTTTTGGAACTGAAAATATGGCTCTTAAGTTGTCCATCCCTGGAAATGAATTTTCTTTCTGAGACAAGTATATCACTAACACATTAAAGAAGCATTGCATAGTCGACAACTATGTCACTAACACATTAAAGCAACATTGCACAGTCTGTTCAAGCACTATGGGGTAAGCCATTAAATGATACCCCTGTAGATATTAGAAAACTCACATGTATTTTCGGTGTCAAGTACCTTTTGTAATCGATCACTACAGGAAAATACAACACACCGCATCATTTGTAATAAATGGAAAGGGTGGTTGCAAGAAAAATGATACACATCATGATAATTATATCTTTGACACCTTTGTCTTATCTTCTTAGGGAATTAGGGTCTCTATGCATACATTTTTATCTTGAAATAATTTTAAATTGAAAGGAACGCTTTCTATACCTTTAATTTTTAACCATTGAAAAATCAAAATTTAACCACCCATGTTTCTTTCCCTCTCAACAGAATTGAGATTATAGATGGAGAGGATCCACCCAAGACAAAGTATTCTTGCTACTGAATATTCTCGAATAAGGTTCCTTTGTTTATGGGCTCCTTTGGTCTTATTTTCTTCACATGCCCACTTTTTTTATTGATATCCTTTGGTATATATATATATATATATATATTTGGTTTGTTGGGAAGGATGCAATCTGTTGGATAATATTTTTCCAATTTTATGAAAATACAGCTAGTAGAGCTCCCCAACTAGGATTTTTAGGCTTAAGCCCTAGATTTTGTACACAGAGCATAATAATATTTGATTTGTATTAATTAATACATGCATAGAACTATATTGTTGACAATTTTAGTCAAACTGATCTTGATTTTGTGTGAAATCATTTAGAGAATCTGGATTCGTGAATCTAGGTTATTAGACTATTTGTTGATGTTCAAATATTTTATCTGTTTTTGTTGTAAATAGGATTGTTACAGCATGCACAGGATTTTCCTTAAATAAATTTTATGCATATAGTCTTATAAATTTAATGAGATATCTTTTCATATCTTGTTTGGGGCCAATATATTACTAAATAACACATGCAAAAGCCTCACACCGTTCGTGTAAGTTGAACCTACAACATGTAATATGAACTTGACTTTCGTGACCATGCTAGGGAAGTAGGTAAGAGACCCCAATATTTAATGCTATAGGAATTCCATTTTTTAACAATATGTTTGATCATTGTACAGGTGGCATGGTGTTCAATTGTAATTAGTACTGCATAAACGCAAGGTTTCAACAACACAAGGCCTGAGTATATATCATATTCATGCCTCTTTGTAGTCATTTATATCATTTAATTCCATCTATTAATATCTGTGATAGTATTTAATTGTTATTTATCTATGTTAGACAAGTGTTCTATAGATTCCTAATTCGACTAGAGTATCTTTGTTTCTAGGATTACTGAAATTTATTTACTAACTAATCATCCAACTCCATTCCTATGATGAAAAATCTACAGGGATTTGTAGGTTTTTGACACCACTATGCATCCAATCAGAGCAATAGATTTCCTGCACTTTTCTCTAGAATACTTTCATTATAAAAAAAAAGTTAATGATGTGTTCCTTACCCTGCATTGCCAATTATTTTGTGATTGTTTGTCCATCATAAGATCATTATGGGAGTCACGCATTCTCCAATAAAAGATAAAATTATACAACTTTAAAGTATATTATTTTACAAGACTTTCCATTTTCCTTTTATGTTTTTATTTCAACTTTTTTCAAAGGTAGAAACTTTGCTGCTAGTATCCCTTGTTGTTGTTAGCTATTGAAAATTATAAATAATTTGCTTCATTGTTTTCCTACTTTACATGTGAGATTTTTTTATTGTATTTTGCAGGAGTGAACTTAACTGAGTGGGCCATTGAGTATGAAGAGCCTGTTGCCGAGGCTTTTCCATTGAGTATGAAGAGCCAGCTGCCGAGGCTTTCAAGCTACTAAGTATGGGTTAATTGAAGCTGTTGCGGGATCTAAGTATGGATTAGCATCCAAGTACAAGTGCGATGGTATAACCATTGTAATATTTTGAAAAGTCATCGATGTACAAGATAATTTTCATGTAAATTTATATAGAGATAGTTTTTGGGAAAACTCATATTTATTGTAATACTTGACATTCCATATAATATAATTTGTGCGGTTAAAACTTATATGGTTGTACTTTATATTATTTATAAGTGTTGTAATTAACTAATTAATGTGACATTGCATAATTCACATGTGTACAAGATGATGATAAATAATGTGTAATTCTTATTTTTAATTTAAACATAATATCATATTAAAAAATTATATCGATTAATAATGGACACCATTAAAACTACTAAAATATAATAACCACACATAAAAAAATTAAAAATTACTTAATTAGTGACCAATAAATGAGATTAATGACCAAAATTCACATATAAAATGACCAAAAATTGAGAGATATGTGACCAAACAATGAGATATAAATAACCAAAAAAATGACCAACATTCTCATATCAATGACCAAAAAACATTTTTGGTGGCTAATTTACGGTCTTTTATTATGCGACCAAATTTGGTCATATTCTAGTTTTTCACGTGGCCATTAATTTGGTCATATATTTGGTCATTGATTCAAATCAATGACAAAATTAATGACCAACTCACAAGCTATAAATGACCCAAAGAAAAATGACCAATTTTGGTCGCATAATAAAAGATCGTAAATTAGCCATTAACGATCGCCAAACCAAAAGTGGTCATTGATATGCAGAATTTGGTCATTTTTTTGGTCACTAATCTCTCTTTTTCCACTAGTGGATTAAGTCAGTTATTAATTTAGTTTCCTCAACTTTTTTATCTATTATCTTGAATGGTGTTCTGTTGAGAGTTATAAAACACTCCATAGGCCTAAGATAGGGGGACCCCCTATCCCCGTTTCTTTTTATTTGTTTGGCTGAAGGTCTGGGTAGATCAATTTCTTCCTTAAGAGATAGCTATGGCACCTGAGGGATGAGTTTGACCCTAGAAGCAGGGAAACAAAAACATCAACAATTTGTTGATGATACTATTTTAATGATTCATCTCTCTATTCAGGAGGCTAGAAGTATTAAACAGTTCCTAGAATTTTTTGGCAGAGCTTCATGTTTAGATGTAAAAGAACAAAAAAACTCATTTTTTCTTATTCAATACACCTAGGATCGCTAGACATAACATCTGTCGAGTCCTTGGGTTTAAGGAGAGCTCCCTTCCATCCAATTATCTAGGAGCTTCTCTGATCAAATCAATAGCCAAAAGGGTTCCTGGACAGATAATATTGACGGTATGAAAAGGCGGTTAGTGAACAGGACCCTAAGACCTCTAAATTTTCCAAGTCATCTAGTTTTGGTAAAATTGTTCTTCAAGCACTACTGACATACATGTTATCAACTGTGATGGTCCCTAAGGCCATCCTAACAGATCTTCAAAATATGTAAAGAAAATTTCTCTTGAGAAACCCCGAGGAACCCCGAAAGTGTGATCTGGTTAAATGGGAAACGACGAGTTCTCCCAAATATAAGGGAGGGCTCAATCTTAGAGACCTAGATCAAGAAAGCATAGTTGGCGGGGAGAAAATATCATGACACTGGGTTTCCCACTCTTATAAACCTTGGGCCAAATTATGGGATTCCAAATATGTGGAAGGTTGGGGTCTAAAAGACCTCATATAGTTTTCTGAAGACAAACCAGGGTCTCGTATATGGAGAACATCCTAGCAGGGGTGATGTATGGTTCAGGATCGTGGTTTTTGGGAGGTGAGGAATGGAAAAACCATGAGGATTTGGGAGGATTCATGGCAACAGTTTCCTTTGTTGGGACGAGGGAGGGTGTTCTAGAATATCTAGAAGGAATGTAGCATCAAAGGAATATCCAGGGTTATGGAAATATGGGGGGACAAAGGAGTCAACACTTATCACTGATAATGGGCTCCAAGAAACTAGTTAGATCGGCTAGGCCCAAAGGAGGAAGTTGACCACCTCAAGGAAGCCTTAGCCAATAGAAGCATAAAGTGGAATGACAACAACAATAAACTCCATTGGGTATACTCTTAGAAAGGATCATTTTCCCTGAAGGAATCCTAGGAAATATTGATAGAAAATGTGATTGACCATGAAAAGTAAACATAGGGAAAATTATGGGACAAAAATATATGGCCTAAGATAACAGTTTTATGTTGGCTTGTGCTGAAGAGAAAAATATTGACAAGGGAAAACACAAAAAAAGGGGATGTTTGGGCCATACTGTTACTACCTCTATGAATAGGAGGAGGATACTTTTGATCATATTCTAGCCTCATGCATTTTTTCCTCCTCCATTTGAGATTCTAGGGAAGAAATATTCCATCATTTGAACCGAATGCAGAATAATGTGGTCGGTACCCTGTCAAAGTGGTCCAGAAAACCATTTTATAATCATACCCTTAACTGAACGTGGGAAAATTTTCCCCTTTTAATCCTTTGCGAAATATGGAGGGAACATAACTTCAGAACCTTATGAGGAACGACAAACCCTGTTACTTTCATTTGGGATTGCATTATAAGGAAAATGAAAGAAACTATTATATTGAAGGCTTAGGAGAGTGCAGAATGGGACTCGACAGGGAGAGAGATTCCCATAATGTGGTCATGTGGTTTCTCCGGTCTGCTGAACTCTAAAGTATGCAGATTGAATTATTCAAGGGTCATGCATAGCCTGGATAAGTGGTTCCCTCCTTCCTAGGGAATTTATAAGCTCAATTTTGTTAGGGCTTCTAAACGAAAACTAGGTCTGACAAGATACAGATTAATCATTAGAGACTATAGAGGATCAATTAGGAGATTTGGGTATGGTTTTCTCAAATGGGAGACAAACAATATTACAGAAATTGAAGGTTTACTGTAGGCCCTAGAATGGGTAGAAGAAAATAATTGGTTGTCGGTGCTATTGGAGTGGGATTCATAAGTAATTATCAACCTAGCCATAAAACTGCAAAATGGAACCGAGAGTGCAAAGGTTGTGTTTTTGTGGCACCTAGAGGGCATAGTGAAAAATTCTCAAAAACCTCTTGGATGATGGGTTGGTGGCTCATTTTGTCCATGTCAGACACTAAGGTAATAAGGTAGTGGAGATGCTTCCAAATATGGGCTTGGATACATGCCAAATGGTAGAAGAAATGGATTGGGATATGATCCTGAACAAGATAGGAAGGGACATGTGTAGGGTTCTCACATCCTAGGACATGGTTAGCCATTATGAGTAACACAAGAACATACATCAGGAAAGATGAATATTTCTCTACCACGTGGCTTAGCATGGGGAAGATACAAAACTTCATGTGATAACCACACGCATCTTCAATATCATCCACTTTGTCTTTAACAAATTGCTTAGTCGAAATTTCATGGTGTGAGAAGACATAAAGTCTGGAAGTGGAACTGTTAAATTACCAAATGGAAATATCATTTTCTCGACTATGGACCGGATAGGGTGCATCATGATCAAGAATACAAAAATGATGGGTGGAGGAAGGAAGCTTCTATTTAGATTGAGGTGGGGTGATGGGATGAAAGACATGAGTTTGTTGTTTTGGTATCCTACTACCTATTTAGCAAAAGCATCGGTATTTATAAGTAGTTATGGTGTGGTATTCATGGAAGGAAGCAAGGGATATGGTAAACCACTCCTAAGCTAAGAGGAGTATGCAGAACACGCTACCAAGGCCCATAAGATGACTCTTTGAGAGTCCCGCATGTTTGAGTTGGAACTTCCCATGGATATTCAAAAATGCATTTATGATACTGAGAAGCACTTATGGAAAGAGTTGGATCACCAAAAGTTGCATGAGGAATTCCAAAAGGCTAAATTGTGGATCCTTGATCTAGGCCACACTATGGGAAGGGTGTCTCTACGAAAAAATAGTGGCATTGTTCTAGATAATGAAGAAACTGGTTGGAAGGTATTCTTGGGACAAAAATAGTGAAAAATCAGAAGCCAATACCCAAGGCCAGTGGAGGGAGTCCATTACGATGTACATTTAGCATATGAATGCCAAAGTGGAATTCCTCATTTCTTGTTTGGGATTTAAACTTCTGACTACATCTCCCCAACTAGTGGAGCGGAATCCTGGCATGGTCAATGCTATTAAAGGTGATAGGAAATATCTCGCTTACATTCTACTGTTATTTCTGGTCATGACGGTGGTTCTGAGGATGGCCTAGGTTCTTCTATTGATGTTTCTGTTATGGAGAGAAACTTCCTATGGCTTGGGGGTACCACAGCAAACAGCTTGCCACCAGAAATCAATCTTTCCCAATATGAAAGAGAAACTAAACATCTAACGCTAAGGGATACCGAATCATACCTTCCTCCGAATGCTTTAAGTAGATCCCCATTGAGCTTTTCCAATTCATGCTTGCATTAGAAATTTTCTCTCAACAACAAAAACAAACAAGACAAGCATGCTCTATAATAATGTGTTAGACCTACTCTAGAATATATATTCAACAATGTATAAGCAATGAAATACATTCTTGGATTCAATGTTCATATTCAAATGCACATAATTGGAAATGAAAATATATTTCTATCAATAAAATCAAAGATTATGATAGTTGCAACCTCTGTCAGCATGTCTACGAATCAGAGAAACTGAGTTCTCCACCTGGCCTCCACCACCTCAATCCTCCATCTCTAGATAGCTAGATTCCATAGAAAATGAAAGCTTGGTGTTGTAGCTGATTTTACCCCACATGGTGAATCACATTTTTATGGCCTTCCTTGTCCCATTGCAGACTTCTTAGACCACATGGACCATTTTTGTTCCTTTCTTGTTTCCAAGATCATCCCAAAAAACATGCAAAAATTTCCATACGCAACTTTTAAACCCTTTCTTGCGTATAAACATGGGTTTGACCCCTAAAACTACATACATCGGGATGTGTGCAAAAGGACAAATTATTTCAGATTTTTCCTTGATGTGGATCCAATTCACTTGTCTCGTGGCCTTCCCTATGCCTTGAGATCACTCAGATTCGACCTTTCATTACCCCATTGAAGAGCTATATAAGGAACCCTTCGGATACATTGAAGGCATGAGGAATTGAGAGAAAGATAACTATAGTCCATTGTTGTCGGAACTTGTGCTTGAGTCTACATCCCTTTGTCCCTTGGAGAACTATTGTGTTCTTCCCAAGATTTCCCTTTGCTTGTGATATTGGTATTGAGAGATGGAGGATTGAAGTGGTGGAGGCCCAAGTGGGGGACTCAATTTCTTCGATTCACAGACGTGTCAATAGAGGTTGTATTCATTGTAATCTCTAATTTTATATTAATAGAAATATCTTTTCCTATCCAATAATGTGAATTTGAATGAATATTTGATCCATGGATGATTTCAAATGCTTATATGTTATTGATTATATATCCTACAGTAGGTCTAACACGATTATATATAGCATGCTTGTCTTGTTTATTGAATGTTGAGGAAGCAATTTATCAATTCAAACTAGAGTTGGAAAGCTCAATGGGGATCTACATCAACCGTATGGAATAAGGTACGAATTGAGATCCTTTAGTGTTAGATATTTGGTTTCTCTTACATATAGGAAATGATTGATTTCTAGAGTCAAGCTGTCTATTGTGGTACCCCAATACATAGGAATTTCTCTCTGTAACAGAATTGGCGACTCTGTTGGGGACGTTCCTTGTTTTTATTTGGGGTTTGAGGGCACAATGTGCTTGATATTCTTAACTTGCTCTTTATTTCTCCTTGTTTCTGTGTTGCATTTTATAGTATGTTAATCCATTGACACTCCCCTTTATTGTTTGACCCTTGGCCTACTTTTTACCACTATATTCTTTATATACGCAGGTTTTTGGCCAATCATCATGTACATATGTGGATTTTTGGCCAAAAGTCACTTATACACACACGTTTTTGACCAAAATCTCCGTATACATGCAGTTTTTTGTCCAAAAGTCACGTATATACACAGTTGTTCTTTAAACAGTCACGTGCATCCTCCCTTTTGGTGAGTTTGATGTTGTGGGAAGTTCTTAGGTGGGTTTTGAGTGTGGTTGGGTCTTCCTTGGGTCTGATATTGTTTGTTGGATGCTTCTTTTGTGACCAGAGATTGCTTTTCCATTGATTTTTCTTTGAAAGTAGTTTTAGTCATTTATCCTTTTTGTTTTTCCATTAGTGAATTACTCTTTTTTTGTCTTGGTGTCTTGTTGGTCTTGTGTTTTATACTTGTTGCAGAGACTGAGAGTTTTAGATGACTTTTATTGCATTTTTCATTCTTTTATATTGAAAAATACAAGGTAGTTGCATTTTTTGCATATGGATTTAAGGAGGTACTTAGATTTGATTGCTTAGATGAGAGTTGTGTTTAGGATTTCATATAGGAAGGATTGCATTGGCATTCGGAAAGGAATATATATTTATGCATATCATGTAGTGGCATACCCTATTTTTTAGTTGACAAGGATTGCACTTAGCAGTGCTTGTTATGGTGTGCGTATTTACTTCACTGCTGAGTCATAACTTCATTAGTTTCACGACAATTTCCCTTTGAGTAATTATAGCCATTAAAATCAACGCTTAATTAAAATGAACTACACATTTTTCTTTTATAGGGTTCGTCAACAAGAATAGGTTTCACAGTCTTGGAATAGTTCATTGCGAGTTAATTCTCCAAGACCACTAAACAAAACATGTATGTGTATGTCCAGGTGAGATAGTGAATTCCTTGGTATAATTGGTGTTTCTCAGGATCCTCCTCTTACAAGGGAGTTAAGCACGAGGCAGTGTGAGCGGTTATGATTGGGATGACCCCTAGTTGTAATTGAGTAGTACTAGAGATATTTCTAGGATTGTATTCATATCTAGGGGCTCTTTCAAGAGTTTCAGGATTTGCTACCCTACCCATACAGTCAATCCCTCCTGCGACTGTTTTCCTGAACATTAATTATATTGAGGTGACCTTAGTTTCCTTACCTAGGTTATCGAGGGGGTACTTATAGAGGTTATTCTGTGAGTGTCCTGGCTAGGTAGAGGTCAGACAGGACAGTCGCTTTATGCATTGAAGCTGAGGGCCACTATAATTAGTTATGTACCTCCTCTTGTAGTGTATGGGAGTTTCGAGCCTCTTCTAGGCGAGACATACCTGATGCATTTGGGAGCTCACATATCCTCCCCTTGGTTTGCTTCTATTTTGGCTGTAGATTTTCTTAGGAGTGTGTTCATTGTTTTCTAGTTGGCCTTTGAGATCGCAGTTACTTGAGTATATTTATGCTCTCTTGAGTTCAGGTCCTTTTATTTTCGGCATGCCTGGTATCCTATCACCCGTCCTTGGTCCTAGTGCAGACCCTTGTGTCATACTTGGGGGCAACACAACCCCTTACCCTGCTCATAGATTTGGGAGTGGTCACATTCTACCCTCTACTCCATTTGTGGAGGATGTTGACTCCCTTCTATTGGTCTTTACACTGGTGGTCACCCTCACAGGGGTGGTAGTGGATGCGTGAGCATTGGTTCTATACCTTAATTTCCTTTTTATGTCCCATCATTCACTGGGTTGTTTCCTTTGGGTTCAGTTGTCATGATCATTTCTCCTTATATCCTATAGTTTGGATTCTTTATTGAATATTTTGGGTTGTTTTGGACTAATATGGTTGTCATGTAGGGTCTAGTTTTTGTACACTCTCTCCAAGGTTTTGACCCGTTCATTCCTATCACAGGTATCATGTATAAACTAGCATATAGGTTAGTATTTCACATCCTCTTGCATTTTGTATGACCTTATGACTGTTTCATTTTAACCTTAGGTATGAACCCATTCAATGGTATCACGGAACCTTCATGTTGTTGTTAGAAGTGATACTATGTGAATGGTAGAGATTTCCTATACATGGGTGTCCTAGTTAGCTCCCCTTTGCATTTGGTACCCATGTTGTGAGTCCTCTCTTAGGTCTGGGAGTCCTTTGTATAGTACCACCATGAATTTGAGCAAGAGCTTCATACTCCTCTTGACCTTTATGCTGGCCATTTCCTAGGGACTCCCTTGTATATGTCAAGTTGTAATTGCATTATCATGAGTTTTGCTTGCCTTATTGACCCTTATGCCAGCTTCCCTCACTTTGATTATCAGCCATATAGCCTAAGCTTTTCTCATGTCTAGCCATGCAGAGCCATTTTATATATCTTTTGCAACTTGATTCCCCATTTTTACCAGGAGGGGACTTTCCCTCAAGTGTCATTATCCTACACATGTATCCTTGCATTGAGCATAGGTATGTTCCACTGCTTGTAACTAGATTGTTTTCCCATTTGACACTCGCTTCCTCCTAGTTTGTAACTTTAAAGCAATTTTATTATTTTTCAAGCTTTTCAAATATTTGAAAAAGTCCAAAAAAATTAAAAAACCAAAAAGACGGACAAGAAAAGATGTTATCTTCGTCATTAGTCGAGTCGTGTTGCCTTCAAACAGAGCACTATATATCACATCTGTTCGTTGGGTTGATAGTTTGACTTTAGGAGCTGTACTCATTTATCTGATTTTATCTCCACCGATTGGTTAAGCTTCTAGTCCCTATGGAGCCTCTGTCGATGCCTCCTGTGTCACAGAGATGTCCTAGTTTTTCTTATCAAGTCTATGCTACCTGCATCCAGTCACCATTTTCCCTTATGCTCTTGTTCAAAGGAATTTGAAACCTGAGTCAACCATTCCTCAGTTATCCTTACTTTGCATGTCGGTCATTCCCGGTACAGTTACTGGTTCATGCACCTTATGATCGAGTCCTTCCACATTATATAGATTTGCTGAGTACCTCGTGTTGGATGATGGGGGATGACTTAATGCTCTCCTTCTAGTGTATTTCATCCCATTGAATTCAGATCATTTATTCTGGGATACGAATCTAGAGTCATATTTGAGTGCCTTGATACTTGCAATCATTAGTGGCAGGTTCTCTTTCCATTGATAGTTTTTTGGGAATACATCAATGTCCCCTGATCAATGGATTCTATCAAGTGTTCGACCTCAACACATTTATTCACACTTTTTAGTTTGCACTCTAGTACCTTGATTCCCATTTTCATTATCAGTGGGTGATTTTGTGTCTGTTAACGGTATACATCAATGACCGGTAATCACACGATGGACTACTATGTTCAACATAGACACCTCTATTCACATAGTAGGACATGCACTCATAGTAATTTGTGTAGAATACCTTCCAGATTCGTGGCATCTCTTATATCCTACCTCCTTGATTGTGCCAGTGTTCATGAGCTTTCAGCTCTCGTGACTTGATTCTAGTGTATGTTAGACATTTCCAGCCATTATGGAGATCTTGGTACATTATATATATTCATTCTTTATGGAGATCATGATCCTTTGTATATCTTCATCATGGAGATTCTGATATATTTATTTTGTATGTGGTGATGACCACATATGTCATAGTGTATCATGCCTATTCATGGCCATTGTACTCTTATGTATCCAGGACTACTATATGTATTCGCAGTTATGTACAGAGTTGTATCATTGTATAGTGTTTATTGGATGGCTTGTTCTTCCATTGGGTTCTTCATCACTTCACTTCTAGGATGGACTTATAATGCATTTCATCCATCGTATGACCCCTCTGACCTCACACATTAGGGGGCATCTGTTATAGCTGATTTTACCCCACATTGTGAATCACATTTTTATGGCCTTCCCTATCCCTCTGTAGACTCCTTAGACCCCATGGACCATTTTTTTTTCTTTGATGTTTCCAAGATCATCCCTAAAAACAGGAAAAAAATGTCATATGCGACTTTTAAACCCTTTCTCTCATGTATACGCGGGTTTGACCCCTAAAACCGCGTACATCAAGATGTGTGCAAAAGGCCAAATTCTTTTGGAGTTTTCCTTGATGTGGATCCGACTCACTTGTCTCGTGGCCTTCCCTATGCCTTGAGATCACTCAGATTCGACCTTTCATTACCCCATTGAAGAGCTATATAAGGAACCCTTTGGATACATTGAAGGCATGAGGAATTGAGAGCAAGAGAACTATAGTCCATTGTTGTCGAAACTTGTCCTTGAGTCTACATCCCTTTGTCCCTCGGAGCACTGTTGTGTTCTTCCCAAGATTTCCCTTTTCTTATGATCTTGCTATCGACAGATGGATGATTGAAGTGGTGGAGGCCCAAGTTGGGGACTCAGTTTCTCTGATTCGCAGACGTGCCGACAGAGGTTGTATTCATTGTAATCTCTGATTTTATATTAATGGAAATATATTTTCCTGTCCAATAATGTGTATTTGAATGAATATTTGATCCATGGATGATTTCAAATGATTATATGTTATTGATTATATATTCTAGAGTAGGTCTAACACGTTTATATATAGCATGCTTTTATTGTTTATTGAACATTGAGGAAGTAATTTATCAATTCGAGCTGGAGTTGGAAAGCTCAACCGGGATCTACATCAACTGTCTAGAATAAGGTAGAAATCAAGATCCTTTAGTGTTATATATTTGGTTTCTCTTGCATATAGGAAAGGATTGATTTTTGGAGTCAAGCTGTCTGTTGTGGTACCCAAATCCATAGGAATTTCTCTCCATAAGACTTGGGAAGAACACAAAGTGCTCCAAAGGGACAAACGGATGTAGACTCAAGTATAAGAAAACTTGAGGAAATAATGGACTATAGCTTCTTTGCTCTTTAATTCCTCCTCTTCAATGTACCCAAGGGGTTCCTTATATAATAGTCCAAAAGGGTAATAGAGGGTTGAATCTCTATGATATAAAGGAATATGGAGGGCCAAGAGTTAGGATATTTAGAATCATATGAGGAAAACTCCAAAAATATTTGGATTTATGCACACATCCCAATGTACACGGGTTTGAGGTCAAAAGTCACGTGTACATGTGAGTATGGGTTTAAAAGTAGCGTACAGCAATAAGCAAGTGTTTTTTAGGAATTATATTGGGACATCAAAGTATAATATAATTCCATGTGGTATAAAGAGTCTGCAAAGGGACAAACAAGGCCATAAAATGTGATCAACCATGTGTGTAAAAATCAGCTATAACTGTTTGTTTTTTTGTTTATTTTCCTTTGTAATTTATGGTAGCTCTAGGTATGACTGGCATAGAAGGTTCCAAGTTATGTGATGTTCTAAATTTTTGTCATGGTATAGTAGTGCTTCTCTCGTTGGTTTTTGTGTCATGAGGAATCTAAATCAAATTCTCGGTGAGAAGCGGTTAGTAAGTGTCCAAGGGGTGATATATGGCAATGTAACCTCATGTCGTATGTACTTTCATTGTTTATCAATATAATGTCTTGATACTTTACTTAAAAAAAACATGATTATGCAATTTAAAAAAAAAAAATCATTCATTATTTCATATACTACACTTTACTGTTGTTATGATTAACGGTGACACAATTGCTAAACTAGTATGTTTATTGATTAAGTGGTTGGATTTCCAACATCTACTTCATGCATTTACTATTTATATATGTTAAGATTAAAAAAAATGAACCCCTCATAATTGGGTCTTTGTAGATAAACTTCCACAGATATCAAAACAATGATGCCCTTTTTTCTTGAAGTTAACCAACTTGATTGATTTTTTGTTATGCCTTACTTGTAAATAATTAACTAATCCTCCTTTTGATGTGAATAATATTTTAGTTGGATAGATGAAATAAATTCCTTAGGGGGATTCTTGGTAACTATCCTTCACCATGTGAAATATCATTTAATATATTTAAATATATATTGATGAGATAAAGGGCCAACCACCACTATTTTCATTGTATAGGGCACTCTTTATTTTCATGTACCTTATACTATCAAGAAAAATATATTAAATTTCATTTTTAATACCTAGTGGTAAATATGTGCTATGAAAAAAAATGTTCTGTCTCATTGAGAGGACCATTATGGTACATTCGTTTGTTATTAGAATGGTGTGATTTATGTGACAAGATTCATGCCATATAGGACCAGTTAAATAACATCATGTTTGAATAATGTAAATCATTTTTGATATTCATATAACATAACTCAAGGACAAGGCCTAACTAGTGATTTCATATAAGTCTTGATACTAGTCTAGTATTATGATGTGGTTGTTATGTTTTCCATGGTGTTATTGCATTCTAAAACTGTTGTATAAGAAGAAATACATATAAATCTAAGACATGCCAAAACTATTATTTGATAAATAAGAATACCATGATATCTCACAAAGGGAAGAGGCAACAAGGTGAATGGAAGGGATGATTTTAAGAACCCCCTAGATTTATATGTATAAAAATTGGGTGAATCTCTAGGATATATAGGAAAATTTGAAGGCAATTTTATCAATAATATAATATGTATATATAAAAAATTGGTGAATCTTTCTTTCTATTATATAATGTTGTAAAATCTTGGCGAATATTTCATTTTATTATATAATGTTGTAAAATCTTGGTGATTATTTCACTAAGTTAAAAGATATTGTAAAATATTGGCAAATATTTCACTTCATTATAAAAAAATTGTAAAAACTAGCGAATCTTTCACTGATTTATAAAATGTTGTAAAAGTAGAGGAACAACAACATTAGTCAAATAACATGAGTTTCAAATCATCAAAAACAGAACATGTAGACTCGGGAGTCACAACTAGAAGGTGTCAATGAAACAAAACCACATTGACTAGATTCAAGGAAAGTGGGGACTCTACTTATTATCTCCTCGCTTAATGATCTAGTGGATATGTGGGTACCTAAATATTGACAAACTCATAAAGTAATAGAATCTGAAATTATTCTCGACCTTGGCCGCCACTAGCCAATTGAGGTCACGGAAGCTAATGGAAGTATGCATTGTAATTATGCTAATTGATTATTGCATTAGATCAACATTGGCCTTGTTCCAATAGGTTTCCTACGATCAATGCATTGGAACCTAGTGAATATAACATTTTTTCCTTCTCTTAGCTATGTAGGGCTCATTTATTTTTTTGAATAACGATAAGTATTTACAAATAAAATATACAATTAGCATAAAATAATCGAAAAAGTGAAGACAATTAATTCATGCAACTAAAAGGTAATAAAAACATATTTTCTCAAACCCCGAATCAATGGAAATTGACTAAAACCAATCTTGATTCAAGCTACAACAAAAAGTTAAATCAAGAATCAACAGAGAACTAGAAGCATTCAAGGGACTAGCACATAGATTTGGACTTCAAATTCTATGGAAGATAACATATTGGAAATTCCAAGAACTTGTTAAGATGCTAGAGATGCAATCAAGCTAGACATATTGTGATATTTATTTACACTATAAAATGCTACAATTGTGATGTATTTGGTCATAAATACCAATACTACAGGAAGTTGAGAATTCCCTCAATTAAAGGAAGTGTCCTATATATGCATAAGAGGGAGTCCAACAAAATATCAAAGAGAAAAGAAAATGAAGAAATACATCAGTCAGGTAAGAAATTAAAACATCTTTCCTCAAACCGTTGAATCAAAGGAAATCAAATGAAACCAATGGAGCTACTACAAAGGTTTTAATAAAGCATCAAATAACAACTAGAATCATAATGCATTAGACTAACACAATATTTAACCAAAATAAACCCAAACTTCCATAATCGAAAAAACACTACAAACATAAATAGAAAGAAACACATAGAAATTTTCCAAGGTACAAAGTTAGACATCAACACAATTTCATGTACTAGAATGAGCCCATTCTTGCTTAGCAGAAGTCTTGTTAAATTAATTATTTATCGTTTAATACTAGAAGACTATATATGTGAAAAGATAGGCCCTAGCTTCATCAAATTTCAACTTCGTTTCCTGTCACAAACAAGTTCAAGACAATGTAATAGTTAACTATTAAAATAACAATCTTAAATAACTAAAATCTATAAAATGCAGTCTCGATCATCAATGTTAGAAGAAAAAAAAATATAGAATATCTTTTTACCTTAAATGCAACCTCAAATTGGCATATAGTGATCTTTCTACCATAAATACTTTTCAACCTACTTCAAAAATAGAGGAGCAAAAACATTAGTCAAATAACATGAATCACATCATCAACAACATAACCCATAAACTCATGAGTCACAACTAGAAGGTGTTGGTGAAACATAACTGCAATGACTAGATTCATGGAAAGAGGGGAATCCACTTATTATCTCATACCTTAATGGTCCAATAGACATGTGGGGACCTGAATCTTGACAAACCGATAAACTAATAGAATCAGACATTATGCCTGATATTCACCACCACTAGCCAATTATGGCCATGGAGGCTATTACAATTATGGGTTGTAATTATGTCAATATTTGATTATTGCATTAGATGAATGTTGGTATCATGCCTATTAATTACCTACAATTAATGCATAGGAACGTAATTCATATACCAATTTTCTCTTTGCTTAGCTATGCAGAGCTCATTTTTTTTTTAATAACGATAATTATTTACAAAGAAAATATACAATCAACATAAAAGAATAGAAAAGTGAATACAATTAATTCATGCAACTAAAATGTAATAAAACCTAATTTCTCAAACCAGAAATTAATGGAAATCAACTAAAAACAATTTTGATTCAAGCTAAAAAAAATGATTAAACAAAGCATCAAATGAGAACTAGAAGCATTAAAGGGACTAACACAATATTTAACCAAAATACACATAAACTTAAAAAATCAACAAAATGCTTCAAACAAAAGCAATAAACAAACCATAAAAATTTGTCAATATATTTGTGCTAAACTCTAATATGGTTTCATGTACTTGAATGAGCCCATTATTGCTTAGCGAAAGTGTTGTCAAATTAGTTATTTATCCTTTAATGTTAGGACATTATCTATGTGAATAGATAGCTCGTAGGCCTATATTTATCAAATTCTAGTGTCATTTCATGTCACATACAAGAAATAGAGAATGTAATAGATAAATATCAAAACATCAATCTTAAAATAATATGCATGAAGTTTAAGTATCTCAAATCATCAATGTTACAAAAAAAAGTACAATGTAGAATATATTTTTACCTAAAACACAACCTCAAATTAATATATTGTGATCACCAACAAGGGTACATGGAACACCTAGACTAAAATAAGACTCAAGAGTCCCTCATGTGTATTAGATCATATACAATCTTGGGTGAAATCCATTTTAAAATTCACATTATGGCCATGGTCCGCATTTTCGACATTCTGAACACAACCTTCTCTAGATGAGTCGTCATTATGATCATTCAAAACATTATGTTCCATATCAAGTTCATTAGAGAAATTTGTTATATTGTTTTGTCCCCTTCTTTCACGATTTCATAGCCAAAGAGATAATGTTGTTTCATATGGAAAATTGTCAACCTCATACTTTGTTACAGATCATTTTAAGGATGTATCCACATTTTTATCAAGCTTGTTCCTCAACTTTGACTTCAAGAATGACATTGCACTAAACATTCTCTCATCCTCCACTGATCCCAAAATCATGGTTTGATATAAATATGCTAATTTGAAATATTCTGAAATTCTTTGACGTAGGATTTCGCTACCATTGAGCTTAGTCCATAATCTTGTAATTGCACCATATTGCAGTTGATTATCCAATGAAGAAAATTGGTCCCACATTATTGTAGCAAAGCATTTAGCTTGATCTATCATTTTTTCTCGATCCAATATAACTTCAATATGTTCTCCTTGTATCTTGGCCTATTGACAAAATGGATCTGAAAAATATTACATTTCTCTATAAATTCAACATTTAAAGTATCTAAACATTGACTATGGTTCCAATATTGAGGGTTCTCGAGGAAACTATTTTCTTACCTCCGATGATAGCGATTTTTCAATTTCTGTCAAGTTGCGTCTCACAAAAATTGCAACATCCTGAAATCATTCTCTTGACATGGGACACTGTTTGGTGGATCCTCCTATCTTATCATTATAATAAAAGGGAACCATATGCCCACGAATTTCCATACATAGCATCCATTTTTCATCAAACTTAAAAAGTTGTCATCATTTTCTATGTTGATTATCTTACTCCAATTTGTAAATACTAGACCTGTAAAAGGCCGCCATAATATACAAATTATACATTGCAAGAAATGTTAATTTTATTTCTCTTGTGTATTCAACAATATACATCGTGTGACTTTCAGCCACCTTCATGAGGTTAATTGTTTCATGAAGCATAGGAAGAATTCTAGCCAATGTTAATAATGTCTCTATATTTGTTAGTAGAAAGAGAAGAGTTTGAGCTTTTTCTACACTTGAGGGATGTTCATACATCACCCCTACCAAGGATTCATATTCATTAAATAGTATTTTAGATGGTCCGTTCAGTGATATCCATATTGTATCAACATATTTTAATAGTTTTTTTCCATTTGTAACACCATCGAAAAAAAAAATTAAACTCTAAAAATCATTTGGGACTCCGATAAAAGTATGCATGAACCTCACGTACAAGATATTCAACATTTTAAACAAATGAAAAGTTTCTCACTATTTTAATTGCAAGATTCATCCTATGAGCCACGCAATGAATACTAATCATCTATGGCGAAGCTGAGAGTTACAGTCTAGTACAAAGGCCATTCCATTCTCCTCACATTACTAATGCTCCATCTGCTCCAACACATACCAACTTTTTTGCAATCATGGAATGATCCATACCACCAATTTCGTTTAAACTATCAATAACAAGTTCATAAATATTTTATGTTGTAGAAATTTTGGTCATTTTATGAATTCCAAGTAGATAGGAATGCATGATATGGTCCTTGAACATATAAATTCTCAAGAAAATACACAAAGTATTATCAATAGATGTAACTTCATCCGAATAGAGTGAAAAAAATGTAGCATTTTCAAACTTCTCTTTCATATATTCCTTTTCTACTTGAGCTAGATATTTTCCCCATTCCCAGCCACTTGATAAAGACAAATGAGAAGATGAGAGAATTTCGAACTGGAAAAAAATATGGATATTTCGTCATTTTTGGATAATCTGTCATAGGAATACCATAGATACGATGTGAAATACAATGCTTAATTGTATCATCTTTGATAACAAATTTATTTCCATTGTCTTTCCAAATTGAGATGCTATGGTTCCTCTAGGTTCCTTGATTTTCTCTTATTTATTAAGAATTTATTATATTCGTCTTCAAATTGGATATGTTGACAGTGGCTAAGAGATTTCCATTTTAAAATAGATTTCTTCTCATCATTTGCATCTTTCTTATCATACACCTTTCAAACATGCTTATTTATTGTGTCTAACTTCATCTACAATTTCACTACCATGCCAAGTTTCCAACTACATGAAATGCATTTAACTTCTCATGAGGTCTCATTCTCATTTTCTAGAAGTATTGGTTCCATAAATGAGTATCTTGAGACCCAATATAATTTGAATTTTCTCCCTATGTCCCATTGGCCCTTTTTACTTTTTCTTGAATGCACTGTGCGACCTTGAAAGAAAAAATATTCAACATTTGAACTACCAATTTAATATGAAAATCCATTAGTCTCTCTTTTATCACTAGAGGAATGTATCACTACAAAAAATTTGAATTTTAGTGGCGGTTGTCTCCCACCTCCAAAAGTCACTTTTTGGGGCAGTTTTGGCTTTGCACGTAGTCTTTACAAAACTGCACCTAATAGCATCAATGCTAAATTTTTTTACTTTTGGGGGCGTTTATGGAAGAGATCAAAACCCAAGTAAAAAATATCTCCCTTTGACTACAATCATCTAATATCTTGCTCACAACAGTGCTCAACCTATTCCATAATTTCGATATCTCCCCCAATAAGGGTCATAAAACTAATCTAATACATCATCATCCAAGGAACACACAAACATTTTCATCATAACATCCTCATCGGAAAAATTGAATATTGAAATGAATTCAATGAAATATGTAACAAGTAGTACGACTTAGTCAATGTGTTATGAGAATTTTTGAATGTGCTTGACCCATTATGGAACAAAGAATTGATTCATATTCCTTGTGATACCCAAGAAATATAATGGATTGAACCATTCTTTAATCCATGATTCTTCTAAAAATTCCATAGTTTTTAACTTCAATAGTCAATGTGACAAATTGATATTGAATTTGAAGAGCATATAACTATCATACCTCATTTCAGTATGTTGAGGCCTGGAAAATCACAGGTAACAACAGTAGGGATTTGCCCCAATAAACGTTCCCAATTATCTCATTGTTTTTTGGTATGGGGAATACGTTCAGTTTACGGTCTGGCATTTGTAGGTCAAGTAACGATTAAAGTGTTTTATCGGTTATGGCCTGGTCCACCGTGTATATTTTTAGTTTTTTAAATTTTAAGTATGATGTGCAAGTGCCTAAATAAATGGAAATAATAGAGATAACGAGGAGGGTCACAATGTGATGCCCAGGTTCTTATCTCTCGCCTTACCTCTCTCGCTTCTAAATCACAAAAAACAAGAAACTAACTAAGGCTCACTAATCTATCCCTAGAGAGAAAAACTATCATTAATGGTGAGTAATGTATAGTATCACATGCATAAAGAAAATCATAGATAGTTGTTAATGTTTTTTGAACACATGAATATCAATAGAAATATAAACAACAAGATAGCTTATTTTTAATTAAAACATTCATTACTCAATGTGGAAATTTCACAAAATAAACCAGAGCACATTCATAACATAAGAGAATTCAATAGGTTAGAATGATCTCACAGTTTATGGAAGCAAGCTGAAAAAGAAATAGTTCATATCCAACTAGCCCATAACAAACATTTGAAAATCCACAGAACTTTCTCTAGCAGAAACATAAAACTCTTTATTGTATAATGAAATAGTTCTTATTACAATACTTTCTTAAGATAGTCTGGAAAAAAGGTCCTTTCTATCTAAAACTCTCATATACTTATACAAAAACAAAACTCTCAGACTTCCCCTTATTGTCTTTTGATCTTCCCCAACCTTTCCTTTCGAAAAATTTGTCCTGTAGCTTATGCACAAAATTAACAAAATATATTACATTTTAATCAATATTCCCGAAAAAATTTATGAAGAAGGCCCAACTTGCTCATTGGTGAACTTTTTCCATGCATTAGCATCTGCTGCTATACTTTCAAACCCAAAAGGCTCAAGGAATCAAATGTTGATTTCAGATTTGGCAGCTTGAGTCTTCACCCCCTCTATCCTAGCAGGAATCAGATGCAGTTGGTGCTCTAATAGGTGTATGCTTACAACTGCATGTGCTACTGCATTTTTCAATATCCACTCATCCAAGTCCTTGACCTACTGGATTTCTTGTTCATCTTCCTTGTACTTGTCTTGTAAATGCTTTAGAAATAGCTCATGTTCAGGTAGCACCACCAATATTTTCTCAGCAAAAACCTAACACCGATTGTATGTGAAGAGCACTCTCCTGCAAAATTCAGCACAAGCAGTCTTTGTCTTCTTTACTTTCTTTTTAAATCCCTATGAAACATTACTAGCAAATTCCATTAACTCATATTCCTTCTGCATTGTCTGTTGATCTTTCACGGCTAGGTATGCATGAGATTATTTATTAGTTTCTATCTAAACCATTCTTCCCTTTAGAATTTCAAATATATCCCGAGTCCTATCCAAGAAATATGAGGTGGTATTTATAATCTCCTCTAGCCTAGTGTCTATCTGCAAAACTTTGCATCTTTCTCCTCTATTTGTATTTGTATTTGATGAATCCTTTGCCTAAGAGACAGAACATGCTCCTTTATGGGCTGAATGTCAGCTTTATGCTGCATAGCACCCTTTAATTATGTGGTAAATGAATTTTTTTGTTCCTCCAAGGCTTCTATCTGCATCTGATATTGCTTTTCCTTTTCTTCTGCAGCAGCCTTCTCTATTTCCAGCTCAGTAACCTTTCTCTCCAACTTGTTCTTTTCTTCATTTATATTTCCACATGATAGCTGAAGATTATCCTTTTCGGTCTTTAAACTTCGATGCTCCTACCGTAGCTTTTGTAACTCTGCCAAGGAAACTTGGGAACTCTTATTTTTAGTTTCTATAGATATTGCTAAAGCATCCTTATCTTCTTGCAGAGTCTGGGATCGTTCCCTTGAAACCTTGACTTCTCCAGTCATGTCCTCATATTTTCTCTTTATCTTTTGGCTTTCATCTCTTTCCTTCTTTAAGGTTTCTTTCAGCTAGGCTACACTCTTCCATGACTTCTCCAGATCAGTCACGAGCCTGTCCACATTGTCTGCGGAGTCTAAGGTTAAAGCTACCCCAACTCTTGGTATCAACTGTGCATCCTTATGCATACCATCTACCACTGTCTTGTCTGTAACCATCTTACCTGGATGTCCTCCAGTATCTACCGTTTTCTTAGTTCTCTTGACAATCCTTTTCTTTTCTTTGTCATAAAATATGGTGTTAAAATCAGGTACTTCCTCTATGTCGGTAGGCATGAAAGGAATCAAATCAAAATCCTAAATTTAAACTTATCCTAATATACTTCTAGAAGAGACAACAGGCTCCAAGGGATCCAAATCAGATCGTCCTTGTTCTTGATCTGCAGGATCTTGAACTTCTTGTACATCAACTTGCTCTATAGGATGCTTCTCCTTTATGGATTCTCTTAGTCTGAAACCCTCACTTTCTGCCCGTTTTTTCTTGATTTCAGCTTCTTCTTTTCTTTTCCTAGCTGCTTCTTCAGAAACTCGTTTCTTTTCTTCCTCTTCAATTTTTAACCAATTTTCTACTTCCTGTACTAATTTTCTAGTATCTTCTTCTCTTTTCTTGGCCTCTTCTTCTTCTAGCTTCTTATCTTTTTCTGAGGTCTTTCCTTTTCCACCCATAGTTGTTATATTTTGCTTGAAACTTTTCGTGAGGGCTGTTATGTTCTTTGCATTGCGAAATGTCTCCTCTTCTTTGTCACAGAAGTCACTGTAATCAAAATGGATTCCTGCTTATTTTCAGTATTCAGTTACTTTGTTACGGGAATCATTTCTATGAAAATTCATTTCTTCGAAGCGAAAATATTCTAGCTCTTTAACAAATTCTGCTACCTGCTTTACCCTTGAAAAATTATAGCTTCCAAGTAAGAAAGGTACCACAGGGTACATTGCCTTCTTATGCTCAAACAAAAAATTTCATACTCCATCTATATGCAACTGTCTCACTTCCTCCTTGTGGAGTACATAATCTGTAGCATATTTTGGGAGTAGAGAAGGAGCTCTGGAGCCACCATACATCCTTACATACAATCCCTCCTTTTTTAAATAATAATCCCTAAAATCTTGTATGACTTTAAATGCCTCTTCAGACATGCAATTGCATTCAGTTAGGAAAATCACGGTATATAGGGGCATAATGAAATGCTCACAAATATCCCTATAATAACTTTAATACTTGTGTTCCCAATACAACTTATAAGCCATGTATATTGGGGATCTATCCTTCTCCCAGTTGCATTTCAAAGCAGGGAAAGTCTGGATACACAATATAGAATCAATTATAAAAGAGCTCATATAAAATTCATATTTCTTCTGAGACACTCCTCCTAAGGCTACACTTATACATGAAAAAAGACTATTCAACACTATATTGGCCTAGTTGAAGATGGTTCCTTCTATAGCAACAAAAAATATAACCGGTATCCAACCTATCTTGAAAATTTTGCCATTTTCTCGACCAAAAATCTTGTTAAGCATTAGAGTAATAAACCTGTAAGGAGCTTAGAGAGTAGAGGTGTCATATTCTCTGCAAGATCTGGTTCTAAAATTTTTTCCCAAGATCATCATCCTCTTTACTGTCTCTACCAGGTCTAGACCTGCCTCCTTTATCCAACTCTCTGTTAGGTAGACCTGTGGTGAAGGTAAATGGTATGCCATAGACACATAGGAAGGGCTATATGCAGTGTAGCCTTGCTTTATAGTGTTTTCTATAAACATTTTCGTCACATCTTATCTGGGCAGAATCCAAACTATTAATTCTAAACAGGGAAACAATTCGGGCCTCATAGCTACTTTCATCAAAGCTGACTTTTCGATGTTAGCATAGATCATCAATTCTTCAAACCCAACATTAGGTATATTCTGGTTTGAGATCATTCTAAATTATTCTCCCCACTTGTAATCGAGTTCAACTCCAGTGGTGGCTTTGGTGTCTTCATAGATGAACTCTACCTTGGTGATTATTTCTACCTCAGGCTCTCCTTCAGCCACCTGAGCTTTCTTCTTCTGTCTCTTTGACATGTTTTTGTTATAGCAGTCAACCTATCATAGACAAACAACATGTTTTAGGTAACTGAGCTCTTGCAAGTGCTTATAGCAATACACAAGAAAATATACTTATTTATTTACCTCTTCAACATGCATGATGTTTTAAATAGGTTAAACACAGTCCTTATGAATGAATGATTTAACATGAAAAACTTTACAAACTGCTTCATAAATATTCCTAATCACCACTATCTCAAAGACTTAATCAACCGAAAAAATTCTTTGTCTCACACAGGTACTTATCAACTTATTCTATCGCTGGATCTCAACACAAATTTCTACCTCAAAAATCTAAATGGTGCGTAGAAACCGTCTTTGAGAAAAACCCTAATCGATTGAAAAATATTTCTAATCTCTGTCCGACCATGAAATGATCAATAAAAGGGTGGTGCAGATGGTGAAACACCCATCTACACCATGTCCTGAAAACTTGTGTAAAAAATGCATACGCATCCATAACGCTTCGACGGCGTACACACTCAACCCCCACGAAAATAAAAATCAACAACATGCTAACCTCACTCCCCCTTTTGAATGTAAAATATCCATGACATGATCGTAAGAAGGAAAAAAATTCCTAACCCTCCATGTGGAAAAAACCTAAACTGTGGAAACCTAATGGTTCAAAAATCAACGAATAACAACCAGAGTAACAAAACCACAGTTTACCTGCCTAGAAATAGTGATGCAACTGACTCGATAGGATGAAAAATCCATGGGTGCGAGAGTAGAAGAAACAAATTTTTGACAGCTACGTGCACAAGACTTCTCCTGACTTCTTCCATAGTGCAAATGACAAATCTCACTGCAAATGATAAGTCATATGGCTGCATATATATACCCATGATCAGCGGGAAACTATCAGCGGACAAGTCATAAACCAATAGGAAGAACAAGTTGGAGGATCACCGCAATAGTGAGCACAAAACAAACTACAAACCCAGGATTACTTACTAGTCTCATACGTCGGAACCACTAAGTTCTACCCTCGTCACCAAAGGCTGATAACTCTCCACAACGTCGAACATGGACATTTCTATTATCGCGGGCTTTACTTCAGGAACAATTATTGGATCTTGACAACGCTAATATCTATAGAGTTAGCACAGAAAATATGATGCTATCAGAACTCCTCAGAGCTAGCTTCCCACAACGCTAGGTGAGACAGACACAATAACCTCAGCTTGCTTCGGTTAAACAACCTGACAACAAATAAAAAAACAAAACATCATTAGATCTCGGAAACACCAAGGTGAAGGGAAAAATATCGTCGGATAAGTCCAGCACTACGGGGCCACAACTTTGGTAAATCAAGTCCTTGAATAAAGAAAAATAACTCTGACACATCGGCGATGGATTCCAAAGGAACTCAACAAGCTAGCTGATTCCTCTTCTGCAATGTCAGAATGATAGTCCACTATGATTCCGATATCGGAAGAATAGTTGACTAATCTTCCGATATGGAAAAGTGAAAAAACCAAGTTTTTTCAAGAAATCCTTGAACTTAGAGAAACTCTAGAAATCACTAAATACTCCTAGGCCAAATTTAATAAAAAAAGTATTAAAGGGGGCTCTAAAATTGAAAATTTTGGGGAAATAGTTGCAACTGCAACAATTGCTGACTACCTGGTGAACACAAATCTCTGAACAATCTCCTCTGATGGTGCCTCTTTACTAGATTTCTTCAAGATATGTGAATTCCAAAATCCAAGATTTATTGACTTTAATCATTGAATATAGTCCAAGTTGAGGAAAAGGGGAACCGGGATTTCAAAGTCTGGATAACTCTTTCAAGGCCAAGAGTATGAGTTTCATTTTACCTCTATCTTTGAGTAGTTTTCAACTTTAGACACCACAGGATCAAAACATATGGTAAATGGATATATCCATTTGTTCCTCATTCCCATGCCATTTTGCACTTTTTTGTGCTTTTTTGGACTTTTGTCCCCTTTTGAGTCCTCTTGTTTACCTTTATTTCTGAATTCTAATTCAATCTCCTCTATCCATAGTGTCCTTTTGTGTGAGAGATATTTTATTTTTAATTTCAGCTCAGGGATAGAAAAGAACTTTGGCAATCTTATATGTACGAATATGGTTCAGTGCTTGCTTTGATACATATTGCTTTTCTAGGAGATTTTGACTCTTATTAGCCTTTTGAATTTCAATTCATGGCATGGGATTCTTTAAATATAATACACCGTTTACCTTGCTTCCTTTCCATGGGTCTTTTGTTGTTACCCCCTAGGAAAGTTTTTTAATGTGAGATGAATGGAGCCTCAAAATAGTATTCTGGACCCTCTTTATCGTGAGTTATTTTACAAGGATTTAAATAGGACTTCAATTTGTTCATAACCATTTAGGAAATCTTCTAAACTTGATGAAGTTCTTTCAAATATTATATGAATCAATAGTAGGAAGTCTTGTAGTCAAATATTTTAGTTAACCCAAAATTGTGATGAACTCCATGCAACCAAAAGTTGTGTTGTTTTATTAATCATAAGCAAAACAAGAATTACAATCAATCAAACTCTAAGCAAATAAACAGAACAACTAAAAATACCATAAAGTAACCAACAAACCAAATTTTTATTTATGTACAAGCAAAACCAAATAAAAAAATGATCAACAAAAATAAGGCTTGAGAACTAAAGCATTTACTAGTAAGTTCTTTTCCCACCTCTGTAAGTCTTGCAACTTGTAAGTCGAGGGGCCTAGCTTTGCTGCAATTTGAAAAGGGCCTACCCATAACTGCTGAAACTTGGTGTGATTTCCCTTTTCATCGTGCAGGTGATCCCACTTAAGAACCATATCTCCTACTTTGAATTCTTTGTTCCCATGTTTGTGCTTGTTAAACCAACGCTTTACTATTTATTTTTTATGCTTAAACCTTTCCTTGGATTTGGACCTAGACTCTTCTGACTTCAACAGATTATAGATTTTGTTTTGTAGAATTTCATTATAAGTACACCTAGACTCTTGGGCTATTATGGAATATGACAATAGAATATTAGGAGGGAGGACAACTTATTTTCCATAAACAAGAGTGTATGGTGACACACCTAAGGAATTCTCAGGTGTGACTCTATCAGGCCAGAGAGCATTAGTTAATGCTAAATGCCAGCTCTGATTTTCTATCATTGTTTTCTTCAGAATTCTAATCATATTTTTGTTTGTGGATTCCGCTAAACCATTTCCTTGTGGATAATAATTTTTAGAATAATGCAACTTAATTCCTCTTTAATTAGCAAATGCAGTTAATCTAATAGAAGAAAATTAATTAGCATTATAAAAAACGAGGGAAATTACAACGCCAATCCTAGTCATAATGTGATTTTGTAAGAAATCCATAACTACATCTTCATTTACTTTTCGTAACGGAATATCCTCGACCCATCTAGTGACGTAATCAGTTGTTGTAAGAATATACTTGTGTTGCAAGGAGGAATTTGGGTATATTTCTCCAATAATATCGATTCCCCATTGTTCAAATGGTTCTAATATAATTATTTCTTTTAATGGTCCTGCTGCTTTATCTTTTCTTCCAACACATCTCTGACAAGCATCACATTTTCTAACATGAACATGAGCATCCTTAAACAATGTAGCCCAGTAATATCCAACTCTAAGAATTTTATGTGTTGTTGTGTCCCCCGAAAAGTGACCTCCAATAGGTCCATCATGTAATTCTGCTATGACCTTCTTTTCATCTTCTTATTCTAAAAATCTAAGAAAGACTCCATCGTAGTTCTTTCTGAATACTACTCCATCAATGATCTGATATAAGTATGATTTCAGATGTAATGCTCTTCTTTGCTTGGGACTCCAATGCTTTGGAAAATACCCTTCTTGGAGGTAATGGACTAGGTGTCGATACCAGGATTCTAGAGCTATAAATAGAGGAAATACATCCACCATATGTAGTTCAGCTTCATTATCCCAACTACTTTCTTCATTGTTTTGACCTTCAGTCATTAGTTTACACAATCCTTGTCATTTAACTATGGATGTTGGTTTCAACTCAAGATCGTATTCTTGTAAAGAAGTCACCTAGTTGCCTCTTCTTTCTCCTAATTCCTTTTGCACAAAAAGAGATTGTACGACTGGGTGTGGAACTATTACTTTGGTGTGATTCTTAATTATATATGGCCTGAATTGTTTTACCACTTTAAAAACTGCGTAAGCTTGTTTGTCAACTGCTGGATAATTCAACTTAGCCCCTTGCAGACCACTGCTCATAAATGATATAGGGTACTCATCTCCCCCATCTTGTTTCTGTGTAAGCACAGGGGCTAATGAATTATTAGATGCAAAAGTGTACATAATAAAATCCTTTTCAAAATTTGGACTTTTGAGTGACGGTGCATGAGCAAAAGATGTTTTTATCTTGGTGAATGCATTCTTCTCCAAATTAGTCCATTTGAACTACACACTTTGTTCAACCATTTGTTGTGAAGGTTTGATGATTTGAGCAAAGTCTGGTACAAACCTTCGCACAAAGTTGATTGTCCCCATAAAATATTACATACCCTTTTTATTATGGGGTAAAGGGATCTATTCTATGGCTTTAATCCTCTCTAGGTCTATGGATATCCCTTTCTTAGAAATGACATGACCAAGTAGCTTTCCGAAAATATTGTGGCATCATCTAGATAAACTACAACACCATGGCCAATTTGGCTGCGGAAAGCTATATCCATGGCCCTCTGGAATTTAGCTTTAGCATTAATAAGTCCAAAGGGCATCCTCCTATATGCAAAATTTCCCCACTTGGTTTTGAAAGTGGTTTTAAGCCTGTCTTGTTTAGCTACTAATACTTGATTATAACTGGAGAATTCATCTAATAATGAAAAAAATTCAGAACCTGAAACTATCTGTAGTATTTGCTCCATGGGTGGGACTGGATAATTATATTTATCTGATGGATGATTAAGATTTCTTAAATCTACACAAATTCTAATTTCTCTGAACTTTTTCTGTACTTGTACCAAATTAGAAACCCATTCCGAATGTCTAACTTTAAATATGATTTTAGCATCCAACAACTTTTTTACCTCACTTTGAAATAAAGGTTCCTGCTTCGGATGCATCTTTCTCAAAGGTTGTTGGTAAGGCTTGATTCCACCTTTGATTGGGATAACATGTTGTATGATCTTTGTGTCATAAGTTTTTAGATATTCATAGGTCCAAGAAAACACATCCTTGTACTACTTGAATAAACTAATAAACTTACTCCTTTCTCCTGGAGAACAACACTTTCTCAAATTTACATATTTGGTTTCAGCTTCAGTCCTTAAATTTATCATCTCGAATTGTAAGGACGAGCTATGAGTCTTGACATTCACTGGCTTTCTAAACTTGTTATCTAAATCAAACATTCGTTCCAAGGTCCTAAATCCTTTAGGAATAAAGTTCCTGAATTTTAATTCTGCTTGATTTTCTTCATCATCTATTATTGCTCCTTTGAAAGTATAATCATTCATCAAACACTCCAAAATTTGTTGATCATCGTCAAAAACCCGTAAATTTGCGATCATATCTAGAATAGAAGGCCTAAAAAGTAATTAAATAGACCAACTATTATTTGAAGGTACTAATCTTGCAGCTGAGGTAGCTAGTAAATCAGTCGTTGCATTCTTTAATCTAGGAATGGACACAATATTGAATGCATGAAAATTTATCAGCAAATCCCAAAATTCACTTCAGTAAGCTTTCAAATGTGGTGAAATGTAGTGTATTTTGTTTCGAATTTTTTTAACAACTATTTCAAAATATCCATATACTTTCAGATTTTTTACTTTCAATTCTATTGCTTTTTGAAGTCCATGAACTAGTGCTTCGTATTCGGCTGTGTTATTTATGCATTCGAATTCTAACCTACATGAAAGAAATTTTTTATTTTTTCTAGGATCAATCAGGACACAGCCAGCCCCTGATCCTTCCATTTTTTTAGAACCATCGAAATAAAGAATCCAAAAACTATCTACTTCTACCGAATTTGAATTACAAACTACATATGAAACTAAATATACTATGTTACAGTCAATCTCATCAACCCATGAAAATTAAAGGAGATCGGGTTGGATTTCAGGTATACTGCTGGCTTCTTTAGCTTGGTAATTTCCTAGTTTCAGTTCAATGAAATAGTTACGCAATACATATTTTGCTCGTTCATTTTTTCCTTCTAACTAAGTGACATTATATTTCATTTGAGGCTCTCTTAACACTTTTATATGATTTGGACTTCCTTTAAAAGGAAACTACAAATGTGACCAATCTGATGCAAAATATCCTTCTAACATTGCTGACCAATCCTGGCTCAACACCAAACCATAAGAATCTAGTATGTATTCTACTACAATGTCAATGTACTGACATACCCTTGCATTTGTGGATAAGCAATTCAAAACATCATCCATTTCTCTTATTACCTTTACTGTTGTTTTTTCTAATTGAATAACTTGCCAAGTGGATGGTTTAGGTTGACCATTGATTTTCTTACAGACTGAAAGTTGCATAACATTCACTGATTCCCCTGAGTTCACTAAACAGTTATGCACATTATAGTTGAAAATTTCAGAGATTAGGATAAATGTTGGAGTTTTATAGTTAGATTTCCCTCTTAAACTTGCCTCACCAATTTGTTCCTCAGGTTGGTTGTCACTCGGAGGCTCCTCATCTCGTGTCTCAAGTGTTTTTAAAAGATTCTCTTTTTTCTTAGGTAAATTACACATTTCAAACCATGAGATATTCACTTTATCCTTTTTAATGTCTTCCACAATATCATATCCCATCTCAGGTTCTTTGATATTCTTCTTTACATTATCAATATTACTTTTAGTAGGATTTAGGGGTGGGTTGATTTTATTAGGATCCTGACTTGAAATGACAAATTCAGGTATTTTAATAGTTGAAGGGTTGTTCTTTATCTTCTTCATGTTTTCTTGAAGTTTCTTAATCTTAGGAAGTATTGAATTATATTCTTTTAACAGTTTGTGACTTCTTGTTGTTACATTAGTTTCTGGTGTTTCTCCGTGTATCAGAAAATCTGCATCTTCTGTATCAAACATAGAGACACAGTCCCATAAAACTAAGGTATCTTCCTCATGTTTTTCCATAGGTTCATGATCCTTTTCTTCCTCCTTACCAGTTTCTATCAATTTGGATTCCAATAATTGATTCATTATTGATGTCATAGAATTAATCCTTTGTGGGAAATTCTTCTGAGAATGAGGTGGTTGATGAAAGGTACAAAAATTATCCATGCCTACATTGGTTAAATTCATTGCTGAAGGACTATGTGGAGGAGGTTTAGGTTGACTGTTGCATTCCATTTTTTTTATAATAAGGCTTATATGGTTTATGAGTCTCTTTTTCCTTTTCTAAATCTATCACTCTATTGGATAATTTCTACATCATCTTCACCATGCCTTCGAAATCCTGTGATCACTCATCCTTAGGCTTAGTTAGCAATAAAGGTTTATTGTTTCCAAAAGTATTCTCTTCTGACTGTACAGGGTAATTTTATATACTCTCCATCTCTGCCTCTACCTTCTCAGCTTCTGCATACATTTCTGCTAATGTAGGTCTAATCGATCTCTTGGCAAACATGGCTAGACGAGGTCCGAGAGCTAAGGTATAGTATTCAATTAGGACATTTTCAGATGGTTTGTCAGCTGCAGTGAAATTTTTTGGTAAGAAACAAAACTTTGAGTGAAATTATGCATTATTTCCTTCCTTTCTTTCTTTATAGCACATAACCCTTTCATTAAAGCTGCATGAGTTTTCTGGACTGCATATTTTCTTCTGAACATTCTCTCAAAAGTATTCCAATATGTGATTGAATTTGCAGGTAAGGAAAAATACCATGACATTGCTTTTCCTTTCAAGATGTGAGGAAACAATATACATACCACATCTTCATGCTCTCCAACTCGTAGTCCTTCTATAGCCAAGTAAAAACTCTGCAAATAATCATCTACCAGAATTCCTTCACTTTGTTCAAACTTGGGTAACATCTTGTCAAAATCCTGAGGAAAATCATGCAAGGGAGGTGTCATATTTAAAGGTGACCTAGCCCTTCAAGCAAGTTGTGGAGGTGGCTGGTTTGCATTTACATTAGCCATGATTCTGAGTGGAGTATGGGGTTGGGTATAAATATGGGTCTGGAAAGGTTAATAGTAAGGGGAATATGGATCCAATTGATCTAAAGGTTGGTCAAATTCTTGTAAGGCTTCTTCTACCAATTCTTCAATATCTTCTAACAACAGTGAGTTTTCCAATTGAGGGCGATCTTTCTTCTAATACTCTCTTCTAGGAAGGACAGAGATAATAGGTAATCCTCCAATATTTTTCGCATATGCCTTGGTAATTTTCCTTAAATCATCAACTACTTTGTTATCGACGAGATACAGATACCTTTTTTATTTATCTTCAGGAGTGGGTTTGTGAAACAAACTATTTTTAGAACTGTCATCCATGGAGAAATTTCTAGGAAGCAGGCTTACTCGGCCAGCCATGCACTGGTGGCCCTCCTTCTAGCGCCAAAACTGTTGAGGCCTAGAAAATAGCAGGTAACAATAGTAGGGATTCTCCCCAATAAACATTCCCAATTAGCTCATTATTGTTTGGTATGGGAAATATGTCTGGTTTACAGTCCGACTACCGTAGGTCAAGTAACGATTAAAGTGTTTTATTAGTTACGTTCCAGTCCAATGTGTATAATTTTATTTTTTTAATGTTTAAGTATGATGTGCAAGTTCCTAACTAAATGTAGAAGATAGAGATAACGAGGAGGGTCACAATGTGATGAGGAGGCTCTTACCTCTTGTCTTACCTCTCTCGCTTCTAAATCACAAATAACAAGAAACTAACTAAGACTCACTAAGCTATCCCTAGGGAGCAAAACTATCATTAATGGTGAGTAATGTATTGTATTGCATGCATAAAGAAAATAACAGATAGTTGTTAACATTTCTAAACACATGAATATCAATAGAAATATAAACAACAAGATAGCTTATTGTTAATTAAAACATTCATTACTCAATGTGGAAATTTCACAAAATAAACCAAAGCACATTTGTAACATGAAAGAATTCAATAGGTTAGAATGATCTCACAATTTATGGAAACAAGCTGAAAAAGAAATAGTTCATATCCAACTAGCCCATAGCAAACATTTGAAAATACACAGAACTTTCTCCAGCAGCAACATGTAACCCTTTATTGTAAAATGAAATAGTTCTTCTTACAATATTTTCTCAAGATAGTCTGGAAAAAAGGTCCTTTCTATCTAAAAATCTCCTATACTTATACAAAAACAAAACTCTTGGGCTTCCCCTTATTGTTTTTTGAGCTTCCCCAACCTTTCTTTTCCAAAAATTTGTCATGTAGCTTGTGTACAAAATTAATACAATATATTACATTTTAATCAATATTCCCAAAAAAATTTATGAAGGAGGCCCATCTTGCTTGTTGGCGAACGTTTTCCATTCATTAGCATCTATTGCTATGCTTTAAAACCTATAAGGGTCAAGCAATTTAATGTTGATTTTGTATTTGGTAGATTGAGTCTTCACCCCCTCTATCCTAGTAGGAATCAGGCGCAGCTAGTCCTCTAATAGTTGTATGCTTACAACTGCATGTGCTGCTTCATTTTTCAATATCCACTCATGCAAGCCCTTGAGCTACTGGATTTCTTGTTCATCTTCCTTGTACCTATCCTATAAATGCTTTAGAAATAACTCATGTTCAGGTAGCACCGCCAATATTTTCTCCGTAGAAACCTGACACCGATTGTATCTGAAGAGAACTCTCCCACAAAATTCGGCACAAGCAGTCTTTGTCTTCTTTACTGTCTTTTTAAATTCCTTTACAACATTACTAGCAAATCCCATTAACTCATATTCCTGTTGCATTGTCTGCTGATCTTTCACGGCTAGGTCTGCAGGAGATTCTTTATTGGTTTCTATCCAAACCATTATTCCCTTTAGACTTTCCAATATATCCTAAGTCCTATCCAGGAACTATGAAGTGGTATTTATAATCTCCTCCAGCCTGGTGTCTATATGCAAAACTTTGCATCGTTCATCTTCTATTTGTATTTGTATTTAATGAATCATTTCCCTAAGAGTTAGAACATGCTCCTTTAGGGGTCGAATGTCAGCTTTATGCTCCATATAACCCTTTAATGATGCATTCAATGAATTTTTCTGTTCCTCTAAGGCTGCTAACTGCATCTGATATTGCTTTTCCTTTTATTCTACTGTAGCCTTTTCTATTTCTAGCTCAGTAAACTTGCTCTCCAACTTGTTCTTTTCTTCATTTAAATTTCCAGATGATAGCTGAAGATTGTCTTTTTCAGTCTTTAAACTCTAATGCTCCTACCATAGATTTTGTAACTCTGCCAAGGTAAAATGGGAACTCTTATTTGTACTTTATGCAGATATTTCCATCATCCTTATCTGCTTACAGAGTCTGGCATTCTACCATTGAAACCTTTACTTCTCCGGTCATGTCCTCATATTTTCTCTTTAGCTTCTGGCTTTCATCTCTTTCCTTCTTTAAGGTTTATTTTAGCTGGGATACACTCTTTTGTGACTACTCTAGATCAATCATGAGCCTGTCCAGATTGTCTTCAATTACTAAGGTTAAAGCTACCCCAGCTCTTTCTATCAACTGTGGATCCTTATGCGTACCATCTACCATTGTATTGTTTGTCACCATCTTACCTGGCTGTCCTCCAGTATCTACCTTTTTCTCAGTTCTCTTAACAATCCTTTTCATTTCTTTGTCATAACATATGGTGATAAAATCAGGTACTTCCTCTCCTTTGGTAGGCATGAAAGGAATCAAATCAAAATCAGAAATTGAAACTTCTCCTAATATACTTCCAGAAAAGAAAATAGGCTCTAAGGGATCCGGAGCAGACCATTCTTGTTCTTAATCTGCAAGATATTGAACTTCTTGTACATCAACCTGCTCTATGCGCTACTTCTCCTTTTGGGATTCTGTTAGTCTGAAAGCCTCATTTTCTGCCTGTTTTTTGTTTATTTCACCTTCTTCTTTTCTTTTCCTAGCTACTTCTTTAGCAGCTCGTTTCTTTTCTTCCTCTTCAATTCTTAACCAATTTTCTGCTTCCTGTACTAATCTGTTAGCATATTATTCTCTTTTCTTGGCCTCTTATTCTTCTAGCTTCTTATCTTTTTCTGATGCTTTTCCCTTTCCATCGATAGTTGTTATCTTTTGCTTGAATCTTTTCTTGAGGTCTGTTATGTTCTTTGCATTGTAGAATGTCTCCTCGTCTTTTTCCTAGAAGTCACTGTACTAAAAATGGATTCCTTCTTCTTTGCAGTAGTCAGCTAATTTGTTATGGGAATCATTTCTATGAAAATTCATTTCCTTGACGTGAAAATATTCTAGCTCTTTAACAAATTCTGTTGCCTGCTTTACCCTTGAAAACTTATAGCTTCCATGTAAGAAAGGTACTCTAGGGTATGTTGCCTTCTTATGCTCAAACAAAAAAATTTCTACTCCATCTCTATACAACTATCTGATTGCCTCCTTGTGGAGTACATAATCTGTAGCATATTTTGGAAGTAAAGAAGGAGCTCTAGAGCCACCATACATCCTTACATACAATCCCTCCTCTGTTAAATAATAATCCCCAAAATATTGTATGAATTTAACTGTCTCTTCATACATGCAATTACATTCAGTTAGTAAAATTAGGGTATATAGGGGCATAATTAAATGCTCACAAATCTCCCTATAATAACTGTAATACTTGTGTTCCCAAAACAACTTATATGCTGTGTATACTGGGGTTCTATCCTTCTCCCAGTTGCATTTCAAAGCAGGGAAAGTCTAGGTGCACAATATGCAAATAGTTAGAATAGAGCTCATATAAAATTCAGATTTCTTCTACGACACTACTCCTAAGGCTGCACTTATACATACAGAAAGTCCGTTTGACATTATATTGGCCCAGTTGAACATGGTTCCTCATGTAGCAATGAAAAAAGTAACTGATATCCAACCTATCTTGAAATTTTTTCCATTTTCTCGACCAAAAATCTTGTTAAGCATTAGAGCAATAAAACTATAAGGAGCTCAGAGAGTCGAGGTGTCATATTCTCCAGAAGGTCTGGTTCTGAAAAAAAAAATGGGATCATCATCCTCTTTACTGTCTTTACCAGGTCCAAGCTTTCCTCCTTTAGCCAAGTCTCTGTTAGGTAGACCTGTGGTGAAGGTAAATGGTATTCCATAGACACATAGGCAGGGCCATATGTAGTGTAGCCTTGGTTTGCAGTGTTTTCTAGAATCATTTTCGTCACATCTGCTCTAGGAAGAATCCAACCTATTACTTCTGAATAGGGAAACAATTAGGGCATCGTGGCCACTTTCATCAAAGATGACTCTTTTATGTTAGCATAGATCATCAGTTCTTCAAACCCAACATTAGTTACATTTTGGTTTGAGATCATTCTAAATATTTCTCCCCACTTGTAATCAGGTTCAACTCTAGTGGTGGCTTTGGTGTCTTCATATATGAACTCTAAGTTGGTGATTATTTCTACTGCAGGATCTCCTTCAGCCACCTGATATTTGTTCTTTTGTCTCTTTGACATGTTGTTGTTATAGAAATCAACCTATCATAGTCAAACAACATGTTTTAGGCTAACTGAGCTCTAGCAAGTGCTTATAGCAATACACAAGAAAATATACTTATTTATTTACCTCTTCAACATGCATGTTGTTTTAAATAGGTTAAACTTCAAATCATTGTAATCACATGGATAGAATCATACTATGTGGAAGATGAGGCAAAGAGCCCGGGAATCTGTTAAAGAACTCATAGATTTCTCCCTAGGTTGCGATGGAGTATGTTGTATGAAGTACCAGCATGGATACACATTTGTATGGTCATTGTTGTGCTCTCATTTGTGTTCATTTGACATATATCTACGATGTATTTATGGTAGCTATGTCCCAATTTTGAGTCCTCTATCACATGGATCTACAATTTATTCTAGTATCCATGGTTTTCAATCTCTCTCATGGATCTGCCTTGTATTGGTCTGCATCCATGATAAGGACACATTTTTTCATGATTAAAAAGTATTTATTTATTGTAAATGCCTGGTTTTTGATCTCCAATCAAGGTGATTCTTTCCTTGAAGTGATAACTTTCTCTTTCAAATATCTCACCTATCATATCCCTCTAGCCTCATGCTTTTGGGGGGCATTTTGTTATACATAAATCTCGTCATCAGCATGTGATGAGGCCCTAAACACAGTATTTTCCTTGAATCCCAAATATTCAAGTGAAAATCCTCATCCAAATATCAATCCTGCATATCAAAATCCAACACCTCTCCTACCTTTTAGTCAATGAGCGTTACCCTTTTCAGGATGCCTTTAATCTTTTGGCAGCGCGCACTAGCACTACCTTTACCACTTTCACACGGTATGGGTCTTCCCTGTCACCACTCTGTCATAGTGGATAAGAAGCAGTACCCTTGGTAAAAGTTGAAAAAATAGAGGTTTCCAAGAAGCTTCTAGAAATAAGGCTTCGTGGCTCCCTTATCCCTACATCTGAGGAACACCTGGGCTCGAGATCCATCCTTTTGAGATCTAATATCCACCTCACCCACCATTTAATCAACCACCCCTATCCTCCCAAGGCCTATAAAAGAAGGCTCATATCCATGGTTGAGAGAGAGCAAAGTTATGATGTTGCATTGACAATATATGAGGAGAGAACAAATAACCATGAAATTCTTTTAGCACATAATGGGATTGAATTAAGGTGGGTTATCGTAATGCTTTCCAACATTTGAATGCATGATAGAAGAAGATGCCCCTTCATCAAATATGGTTCAAAAAATATTCTTTCCATGAGATGTTACTTTTATTTAAAAATAAAATTTTGAAGGGATCTTGCATGTTAATTTGTATATTTATAATGTGATCCAAGTGGCATTGGATGGATTAACAACTCTACTTGAAGACAAATTTTGTTTTCTTTGCACAGTATGATATTGTAATACCTTCTTGCTGGACATGCAATATGGTGCTTGATCTATTTCCTGATCAACATTCTTTTATGAGAAGCTCGTACATGGCAATTATGCATTGTTCTATGTAAAACACCTTTAGGGGGTTTGGTACTATGTCTATGGTTGGTTCCTCAATAATGAGAGAACCAATTGGATGTGATTCCAATTGATCCAATGTACTAGGAGGGACATCATACGAATGGGATTTTGTTTGAATATTCACTTCATGATCAGACATGAATAAATTGGCATTGCGATTAGTGACCCCTTGTAGGGGTTTTGACCAATTTCCCCCTCATAGAGGTACCCATGCTATACAAATCATTTGACGATGTTGAAATATTGTAACTTAGAAAAATATTATAAATGTATTTTATTGTTGTAATATATTGGATATTTTTATTCCTCCGTCGGGATGTTACTATTGTATTTGGTGATCATAGAGTCATGCGGTAAAAACTCCATTGTAAGTCGGGTCAATATAACCCTCCAAAAAATAATATTATATTATTTTGTGTCTTCCTAGGTGAATTCAGCCTATTTGTTGGGGCCATATTGTTAGGGAAAATGTCAAGTGGAAGATAGAGTATAAATAGAGGAGGTGTGTTCCTCATTTGAAATACACACACTTATGTATGTTATATTTTTATCATTTAAGCAATATGATATTAGGATATTATCTGAGAGAATAGTATGCACAGAAATAAACACAAGAGACAAGAGCCACAAAGAATTTTCCTCGGGGAAACCATAAAGGAGAAGACCCCGCAACTTCCTTAGAGATAGAATAAGCACCAATGGCAGTAGTAAAACCCAAAGATAGAAAAGATGATCTCCACAGCTGTTCTCTCTCTCTCTCTCACACATGAGAGAGATTATGCTCTCTCACTCGTGCTCCCCAGTGAGTTAGCATGTGTGTAATAAATAGAGAGGCTCACTCTCTATTTATGTTCTTTCATTCACTTAATTTCCACTCCAACAAGTCGGCCCCACTTAACAATTACCCACCAGGGCCGACATCTCTATGAGATTCTAATAACCCTAATGCCCCACAACTGTGGGGAATTTTCCCTTTGATCAACAAGGAGGGTCAAAATTAACTCAATTCTAGGGACTATTGCCCTAACTTACATGACTTTACATGACTTTACATGACTTGTTTACATTATTGAATCTCCCAATCGGAACATTGGGGCATGGCATGACTCAATTACAATACAGATACTTCCCGGAATAAACATTGGGGTACAATGCATAAGATATACAATTGACTACATTCTAAAATTACAAATACATCAACACTCCCTCTTAACTAGGAAGGTATTATCTTCACACAATTTATCAGCATAAGTCTTCTTCTCTGTATCATCTGGATCAGCATCAAGTAATCTTCATCTTTAGGTCATCTTCATCTTCAAGTCATCTTCGTCGTCAAGTCATGTTCATTGTTAATTCATCTTCATCAAGTCTGGATCATCATTGGGTCATCATCGAGTTTGGATCATCACTTGATCTGGATAATCACTCGACCTTCATCATCATCACTGCTTCTTCTATCTTAGTCAAATGGTGCTATCTCTTAATTCTTCTTGTCATAGGAAGTTCTATAGAGCCAGCCCTTTTGCATGATGGTTCTAGGCCTAGCCTCCATGTAAGTCTTCTTCACTGCTTATATCTGACCCTAAGTCAAAATGGCCCACCCAACACTTACATCTAACCATGGGAGGAACACATCCACCATCATGTCAAAAAGGCCAAGCACTTACATTCACCAGCATGATAGGACACACCTACTATCATCTGTGAAAACGACCAGCACTTACAACCATCAGCATGATAGGACACACCTACTATCATTTGTGGAAGGGCCCGGAACTTACAACCAGTGGCATGGTAGGACACAACTACTACCATCCATGGAAGGGATCTACACTTACATCCAACCTCATCATGTCAGAAGGGCTCTCAGCTCTAGGCTAAGTATTCCTGGTAACTGATGAGGTGCCTCCATTCTCCGAGAGAATGTCCTCTCAGCACTAAGCTTAGTATTATTGTTAACTAACCAGGTCCCTCCATTCTCCCAGAGAATGGCCTCTCAGCACTAAGTTAAGTGTTCTTGGTAACTGACTAGGTTCCTCCATTCTCCCAGAGAATTTCATCTCAACACGAATATGAGTATTCCTGGTAACTAACCATGTGCATCCATTCTCCCAGAGAATGGCCTTCAGTACTTATATCTGATCATGTGAGAACACATCCCACAGTCACATCAGAATGGATCTACACTTACATCTGATCATGTGGGAACACATCCCACAGTCACATCATAATGGCTTTGCACTTACATCTCATCATGTGGGAACACATCCAACACTCACATCAGAATGGATCTACACTTACATTTGATCATGTGGGAACACATCCCATAGTCATATCAGAGCATCTCTGCCTTTGCATCTGACCATAGAATAAACCAATCCTCTCACCATGTTAGAAGGGCTCACACACTCATCACTTCCCCTTGGAAGGAACCTCGATCTAGAAAACACCAAGCTTTTCCCTAAAGTACTCAAAGTTAACTTTGGCCATTTCTAACATAGAATCAGATCAGGGATGATTATGTCCAAGGATAAACTGCGAGCTTCACCAGGAATGATTACATCCAAGGACAACCTACAGGTATGTTTACATCTGAGCAACCTACAAGCTTCTCTAGGATTTATGCTCAGACAACCTATCTCAACGACTATGCTAGAAGTCCTTCTTTCGAGAGATCTCGATCAGGATCACATACTGGAGCTTCACTTCTCCTCTTTGTATCATACAAAAATGCAAGTCAGATCAATCAAATCAAATAGTAGTTTTCAAAAGAAACATACTACCTCCCAAATAGCATGTGGCAACAACTTTTTCCTCGGATGTACTTAGTGCCATGTAGGACTACTTCCTACTACACCAAGAAGTGCTCTGCCTATCAATGGCACTGCCTGCCCAATCCGAATCCACATAACCCTCCCGGTTAATGTTCTGATTCACCTCATACTTGATCCCATACACAACTGTACCCTTCACATATCTTAATGGATGTTTTGCAACCATCAGGTCAACATGTCTCAATGTGTTCACAGCAAAGAAAATATCCGGTCTCATATTTGTCATGTACATCAAGGTATAAATCATCTGACAATACATCATGGCATCAATCGACTCTAATGAAGAAACACTCAATAGCTTCAGGTTCGATGCCATAGGTGTGGTCATGGCCTTGCAGTCCATCATCCTAAACCTCTTCAGGATATCCACTGCATACTTCCCTTATCCCAGGGATATTCAATCCGCATTCTGCCACACTTCCATGCCTATAAATTAGTGCATCATATCCAATTCCTTCATTAATTTGCACACATGAGTCTTCCCGTCATGTGTCTTAACTTCTGGTGGCTACAAATGTCTCTTCATAGTCTATGCCTTATTTTCATGAAAATCCTCATGCTACGAATCCCACCTTTTATCCCATGATGTTTCCATCTACTGTGTGATGGAACTATGAAATTCCCTTCAGGTCTCAATACTTCATCCTAGACATCATTCTCCATTTTGGATTATTAGAGTAAATCTTGAACTGTCGTTACTTGTTCTTCAAAACAATTCTCATCCTTCTTTTATTGTAGGCTATTGTACATGATCTTTCCTACAATTCAAATGCACCAGTTGTATGATTAGAAACATTTCATAATTCATATTCATAATGCTAAATTCTTATGCATAAATATATGGTCATGCAACTATTTTAGCCAATACAACATTCATCCATATCTCACGGAAACTTTCTAGATGCCTTCCATCTCTACCAAGAAAACATTGAGCTTGTGCACTAATCCAATATGTCAGCAAAGAGGTTTCATTCTAGATAAGTAGCAATGGAGATTTGTATAGCACCATGAGCTACTTATCCATCACATGCATATTAGTAGTATATTGTCATTAATGCAAACATTCTATCATGCATAACACATCAACTCAATATAAAAAGTGCATAACAAAACAATATCATGAAATGACAATTTAATACTTATCTTTATTTGTTTTGTGGGTAGAATCATTCTTTCACGTTCATCATTTTCTTCATTCATAACATCGTCATTTCTTATACAAATGCTTAACATGGATAATAGGTTCTTCAAGAATTGAGTTCTTCATATTCCTCATCTCTTGAGGGATCTTCTTTTGATGGTGAAAGATTGATCTTTAGTTGCTCCTATCTTCTCTTCTATTATTATAAGTTGAGCTTCTTCTTCTTCCTACAGTATATTGAAAGTAATCACTTACTTCTGGCATACATTCCTCGAATGAATGAATCCCATGATCCTGGGAGGCCATTATCAAAACTTCTTCTTCTACCACTTCGAGTTGTTATTTTATTTGAGAGACCCTTGTAAAGTATTACTATATCGTCTCTGCGTTCTGGATCTTTCACATTCTTCAACTGTTTTCTCAAATTCATCTTCCTATTTATTTTTTTTCCTTCAAATAGCTTGATCAAGGAATCAAACATCTCTTTCGGTGTCTTTAGGGAATACACTTGCGGTATAAGGTGATCCATGATTGAATCGGCAATGATATTCTTGGCCTTGACCAATTTATTCTTGTGTAATTATTTTAGCCTCATCTCCCTCTACAACTAGAACCCATCTACTTATGTAGGTGTCCAATTCATTTTCTTCAAGAATGAGTGACATCCAATAGAATTTGAGGTGTCCGTTATGGTTTAGGAGCCGACTGATCTAGGGTTTGTCGGCGAAACTGTAATTTTCTAAACTTGGAATATTTCAGATATTATTAGATAGAAATATAGAAATATTCAAGGTGAGTTGTCCAACGTACTCATTTTTTGAAAACAATGGAGGGAAGCTCCCCAAATAGGAATCCCTAGTTTACCAATTTCTTATGTAGAAATTCCTGACACTGTTTCTACGGTATCTATGAAATTACTGCTCCTCTATGTCTAAAATTTTATACTACGGTAGAATCATCTATCCTTGTTCCAAAACCATAGCTTTCATTAGAATTGGTTTCACCCATTGGGACTTATGATATTTTTCCCAAGGTGACCTGTTTTAGGACTGTTCAGCATAGCGAAGTTGTACGGACTGCCATGTGTCCTTCTTTCATCTTCGGGGTATCAAAATTTTACCACAGAGATTAAAGTCCATGCCCTTTCTGGAACATCTTTATAAATTTTATTTGGAACTTCGTACCCTATGATATGGCAATTCTCCCCAGGTGTCCTGTTTGGGAAGGAATCGTGGGAGTGGATGGAACCCTAACTTGGAGGAATCATATTTCTTGGAATATAGCGAATATGAGGCTGAAACTTTGAAAAAGTGTAGAAAAGGAATTTTTCTTCGACCTGTGAATGTTTCGGCACTTGATCCTTCTCCAATCTCAAGATATTGCAAATCTACAAAACTTTTAGTTTCAGTATTTTAGGCTTTTTTAGGCCCGGGGTCAAACTAGGGTTTGACTTTCCCAGAGTTTTACCCAACCAAAAATATCGAGCCAGGTCTCTAAACTTTGATTTTTATGAGGAGAAAAATCCTATTTTGGGCTCACTCAAAAATTCCTCTTCTATAAAAAGCCCTAATTTCCTGCACCAAAAATTGAAAATTCCCGTAATCAAATTCTGCTTCGACAGAAATATGCGCCCTTCAACGAAGAGTTATCCTAGACTTATTTTGCTAATGAATTGTGGAGAGAGACCTAAAAATTAATAAGCACTAGCTTCTACATCTACACAATATCTTCTTCTTAGGTTAGCTATGATACCATGTTATATTTTTTTCATTTCAGCAATATGATCTTAGGATCTTATCTGAGAGAATAACATGCACAACAATAAACAAAAGAGACAAGAGCCACAAAGAATTTTCCTCATGGAAACCATAAAGGAGAAAACCCCACCACTCCTTAGAGATAGAATGAGCACCAATGGAAATAGTAAAACCCAAATACAGAAAAGATGATCTCCACAACTGTTCTCTCTCTCTCTCACTTGAGAGAGCTTCTCCTCTCTCACTCATGCGCCCGAGTGAGTGAGTGTGTGTGTAATAAATAGAGAGGCTCACTCTCTATTTGTATTCTTTCGTTCACTTAATGTCCACTCCAACAAGTCAGCCCCACTTAATAATTACTTACCACGGCTGACATCTCGATGAGATTCTAATAACCCTAGTGCCCCACAACTATGGGGACTTTTCCCTCCAATCAGCAAGGAGGGTTAAACTTGACTCAATTGTGGGGACTATTGCCTCGACTTACAATGGAGGTTTGACCTCAAGGACTTTACAAGACTTGTTTACATTATTGAATCTCTCGATCGAAACATCGAGGCATGGCATGACTCAATTACATTAGAGATACTTCCGTGAATAAACATCGGGATACAATACATAAGATATACAAGTGAATACATGTCGAAGTTACAAATACATCAACAATGTATAACGCATCTGAGAGAGAGAGAGAGAGAGATATCTACAAGGAGAAGGATAACATGTTTGGGGTTTTACCTTTGTACTTTTGATACATCTATATAGAGGAACTTTTGTTGGGTTTTCTTTCCCTAGAGGGTTTCTGAGGATAAATTTGTGTCTATCTTGTGATTGTGTTTATTTCAGTGATCTTGCATATGTTAGTGTTATGAAATTGAATTTAATGCTAATAATATCTAGCGATCGTATGGAATATTCACATGTTATTACAACTATCCTAAATAAAAATAACTTTCTTAAGGTGAAACTCTTTCACCTCTTCGTCTCGCAAGAAATTAGGGTTTCTATCAAAGTTGGAATTTTGGAGATTTGATTTCATAGAAAGTTGTGCCTCGATAGAGTGCACCTATTGAATTGTGGATCAAAATTTTTGAGTGGGTAGATCTTCGGGAAATTCAAACCCTAGTTTCCCTTTGGACGAGAAAAAATGAAAAAAATAGGAAACCTGAAAATTGCATATCAAAATATCGGGAGTCAATTTTAAGAGGTGAATATTTGGAATAGACAAAAACCAAGTGTACTAGTCAACTCACCTCAGTGAAACGCATCATTTGGTAAGGTGATTTCTCCATTCTCAAAAATTTGATTTTTTAGTGACCTCCTAGATAACATGACCCCAAGCACTAAGCCTGAGGACAAGATAGAAGGCGTAAATAATTTTTGAGCATTTAAATATAGGATTGGTCTCATTCTTGGTGATAATTATCTTTAAAAATACATCAAAGGAAAATTACAGAACATGAAGAGGATGAAACTAAGGAGAAGCATAAGAAGGACTTGATTAGGGAAATGAGGATCATTGTTGATTCTATCAAAGATTGCCTGATTCCTGAAGTGTCATCCAAAGAGACCCCAAAGGATATGTATGATACCCTATCCAAAATGTATGAAGGAAGGAACATCAATAGAAAGATGAATTTGAGAGCTCAATTGATGAGTACAAAGATGAGCCAAGGAGAATCCATTCAAGACTACTTCATAGGAGTCTCCTAGTTCAAGGAGAAACTAGAAGTGTTTCGAGACTCCCTTGATGAAGATGAACTAGTTATGACTGCTTTGAATGGTCTCAATAGACCTTGGGATAAGTCATACAGACTATGTGTACCAGAAAGGAAAGCATGAAGTTTTAAATTGTATGGGAATATTGCATCCAAGAGGAGGATAGAGTAGTCAATAGAGAATATATACTTAAATAATATGATCAATCCCTAGCCACCCATATCAAAAAAGGAGGAATTAAGTCTAACTTAAAGAAGAAAATCCATAAGGAATCTCAACCTCCCAAAAGGTTCCAAAGGATAAGAAGAAACAATCAGAGGAAATACTACTCCAACTTTCAATGTTTCCATTTTCACAAGATAGGACACATTTCCATCACTTGTCCACTGAATAAAGAAGAATACAAGAAGAACAAAAAAGACATCAGGAAAACCTAGTTGAAGATGAATATGAAAAGGAAGAATCACCTCAAAGATAAAAAGAAAAAGAAGAATGTGCACACCTGTATAAGATACATGGCTTATTGATATCAATTCTTTAAAGCACATGACAAGAAGAAAGAAAACTAAGTCAAAACATGAACATAATAACTCTCCTTAGAAAGTCTCACTAGGAGATGACTATCAATATCCTATCAAAGGTATTGGTGAACCAAGCTACAAGCTTGATTTTGGAACACCCATGAAGATGAAGGAAGTATTATATGTACCATGTTTGAAGAAGAACTTACTTTCTATCTCGCCATTAGATAAGAAATGATATAGGGTTTCATTTATAGATGGACAAGTACTTATGTGGCCCAAAGTAAAATCAATTGAAGATGCAGTTGTCATTGGTGAAGAATAAGGAGGATTATATAAACTCAAAGGACATTCAGAAACAACCCTTGTTCATGAGACAACTATCTCAAGTGAACTATGGCATGGGAATATTTCTCACATCAACTACAAATCACTAACCCATGTGAGCAAAGTAGTAACGAGTTTAACAGATTTGAATATTGATCATGAAGGAACTTGTAAAGGATGTACAAGAGGAAAGAATATCAAGAATCCATTTTCGAAGAGTGAAATTATAAATAATAAAGGTACATTGGAATTAATTCATTCAAATGTATGTGGTCCAATGCCATCCACACATTTGACTGGTTATGAAAATTATCTTACATTTATTGATGGCTATTCAAGAAAGACATTGATGCATTTCTTGAAAACAAAATATGAATTATTCAGAAAATTCAAGGAATTCAAATCGTTGATAAAGAATCATTTAGAAATAAGAATCAAGACACTCATTACATAAAATGATGGAGAATATACTTCAAAAGAGTTTGAAACCTTTTGTAAAGAAGATGGAATCAAGAGGGAACTAACCACTCCCTACAATCCTCAACAGAATATTGTTGCAGAAAGAAAGAATAGGACCATTATGGAAGCAGTGAATACACTTATACATGATCAAGATATTACTATGCATATATGGGACGAAGCAGTAAGAACATCAGTTTATGCGCAAAATCGATTATCCCATAGTTCCCTTAGATTCAAGACTCCAGAAGAAATGTTTATGGGAAAGAATCCTGAAGTGATCCATATCAATATATTTGGTTTCCTATTATATGTTCACATTCCGAAAGAAAATAGAACCAAGTTGGACCCTTCCGGAAACAAGGAAATATTTTTTGTATAATGTGAAGTCTCCAAATACTTTAGAATATATATTACAGGATTCCATCACATGGAGATTAGTAGGGATGTAACATTTAACAAGAAACAAATCTCAAGAGATACATAAACTGTCGACATGAAGAAGTATATGAAAAATATGTACCTCCCAAAAATATGGAAGTTGCACCCTCCCCTAAAAATGAAACATAAGAGGACCATGATAGGCTAGAACCTCAAGAGCTTCCTACTATAAATATACCACAATAGAGAAATACTGCTTGGGAAAGAGAAATTATACAAGAAGAAGAGAAATATGGAGCTCGAGAAGGATCCACAAGAATGAGCGAGAAATCAAAGCCATTTTCTAGTTATCATAGATTTGATGTGTGATATTGTAGTTCAAGAACCTACCATCTATGAATAAGTTGTAAAAATAAATATTGGGTAGAAGCAATGACAGAAGGAGAACAATAAATAATGACAAATGATGTTTGGGATATAGTTCTCAAACCATAAGGAAAGATTGTGGTATCCTCCAAGTGGATCTACAAGATAAAGCATGCAACTGATGGAAGTATTGAGAAATACAAGGTAAGGTTTGTGGCAAAAGGATTCTCTCATAAAAAGGGAATTGATTATGAAGAGAAATTTGTGGCAGTAGCAAGGTACACTTCAATTACAACCATCATGGAACTTGCATCCATGATGAAGTGGAGTTTACACCATATGGATGTGAATAAAACCTTCTTGAATGGTGCTATTGAGGAAGAAGTGAACACATAACAACCACATGGATTTGAAGTTGAAGACACTCACGTATGTAAGTTGAAGAAGGATATTTACGGACTAAAGCAAGATCCTAGAGATTGGTATTGAAGGATAAATAGCTTCTTGAATAGCTTGGTCTTTACCAAAAGTAAATACGACCCTAACCTTTACATTCAGGTTATGCATCATGAACCGATTATATTATTGTTCTATGTCGATGACTTATTTTTGAGAGGAAATGAGAAACATGTTGTAGAGTGCAAGAAGAATCTTGTTGAAGAATTTGAGCTGAACGACCTTGGATTGATGCATTATTTTATAGGTCTGGAAGTATGGCAGATCCCAGAAGGAATATTTCTCAACTAGGGAAAGTATGCTGTGGAAATCTTAAAAATATTTGATATGTTGGATTGTAAAGCCATGGCCACACCCATGGATACCAACCTGAAGTTGGTATTTGATGAGTCATCAAAGTTAGTGGATGTGACTCAGTACAAACATATTATTGGGCTGTTCATGTATTTGAAGAATATCAATCCATATATATGGTTTATTGTGAACACCCTGTGTCAGTATCTAGTTAAACCTAGATGTGTTCACTTGATAGCTGCAAATCATGTGATGAGGTACATAAAACATATGATAGAATTTGGTCTATACTATTTTTGAGATCATGACTACATGTTGTATGGTTATATAGGTGTAGATTGGGATAGAAGTTCATCAGACATGAAGAGCGCCTCAGGTATATGTTTTTGTTTTGGATCCACCATGATCTCATGGTTTATCAAGAAGTGGTCCAATGTTTCTCTGAACACAACTGAAGAAGAGTATATAGTAGCTTTTTTTTCTATTTGTGAATCTATATGGCTTCAAGAATTGATGTTAGGTCTTTTTGACCTAGAGTTTGATACCATAATGATTCTATGTGAAAACTAGAGTTGTATAGAGATGATGGAGAAGCTAGTGTTCCATGTCAAATCAAAGAACATAGAAATACAATATTTTTACATACAAGTTCTGGTACATAAGGGAGCTATAAAGCTACATTATGTGAGTATCGATGAGCAAGTTGTTGATCTATTGATGAAGCCTCTGTCTCGAGTAAAGTTTGAATACTTCTATAAGAAGCTTGGTGTAGTTCAAAAAGACCCTTCCTCGCAAGAATAAATGGTGATGATGATGTTCTATATCCTTCCTGGCAGGAAGGAATAATGAGAATGATGTTGTAGATCCTTCCTCCAAGTGAGGAACAATGATGATGATGTTGTAGATTCTTCCACAAAAAGAGGAATAGTGATGATGATATTGTGGACCCTCCTAGAAAGGGGGAGTAGGTTGATGATATTGTGGACCCTCGTCAAAAGGGCGAGCAAGTTGATGATGATATGGACCCTCCTCAAAAGGGGGAGTAGGTTGATGATATAATAGTGAGATTGTATGATCCATAGACATTAGTCCTAAGGTTATCCATAGACCTTTGTATATGTGTTGTGGTAGGATTGCATCATCCTTGGACTTATTTCCTAAAGTGATAGGGATCGATCATGTCATAGTTGAAGTCGTAAAATTTTGTCTTGAAGAAAGTGGTAGGATTTCATCGTCCTTAAACTTATGTCCTAAAGTGATAGGAACCAAGCATCCCATAATTGAATCCATGTATTTTTGTCTCCAAGAAAGTGGTAGTATTGCATCATCCTTGGACTTATGTCCTAAAGTGATAGGTTCTGATAATCCCATAATTGAATTCATAGACTTTTGTCTCCAAGAAAGTGGCAGGATTGCATCGTCCTTGGACGTATGTCCTAAAGTGATAGGGACCGATCATGCCATAATTGAATCCATATACTTGTGTCTTCGATAAAGTAGTAGGATTGAATCATGCTTGGACTTATGTCCTAAAGTCGCAGGGATTGATCATCCTGTAATTGGATCATGTATGTTGCACGTTATGTTGTTGTTGATGATGATACTTATCAAGATCAAGTGTTTCTGAAAAGGATCAAGTGATCGAGTGATGAAAAAGATGAAGATAAAATATGAAGATTGATCAAGTGTTTCTAAAAAGGATCGAGTGATCGAGTGATACAGTAGATGAAGATCAAATATGAAGACTCGGTGCTATAGAAAATGGTTTTCTAGTAATGAACATGTTGAATATGTTCAAGTAATTGTTCTAGTTATTGATGATTGTTGAAAACTTCCAATGACGTATAGATGTATAAACTTAATGATGTCACAAATTCTTTCTATCCATGCTCCTATATTTGATGTTGTTGGTGTAAATAGAATACCCTTCTCATTAAGGGGGAGTGTTGAAATATTGTAACTTTGAAGAATATTCTAAATTTATTTTATTGATGTAACCTATCAGAGATGTTTATTCCATCGCCGTGATGTTACTATTGTATTTGGTCATGAGAAAGTCATGAGATAAAACCTCCATTTTAAGTTGAGTCAATAGAACCATCCAAATATTATATTGTATTATTTTGTGTCTTCCTAGGTGAATTCAACCTAGTAAGTTTGTTGGGGCCGACCTGTTAGGGAATAAGTCAAGTGCAATAAAGAGTA
>LPNX010276187.1:94693-123971 GCA_001517045.1 Pseudotsuga menziesii
TAATTTAATTGTTCTGAACTATTTTCTCTCATATATGAAGCTTTTTATTATCATTTCCCCACCATTGCAAGCAATCCCTTTTAACACTTCATCCATTACTTGAATCCTTCTTGGTTCTGGTACATTTTCTTCCATTTTCTTTATAAATTCTTCTTCCACTCGTGTTCCATCAAACTATGGAGGATAACATAGTTTTATTCTACCAAATGCACATTTTTAACAATTGTTACACACCTCCAGGAGACACTTCATATAATCTATTATTCCATCTTGTCATACATTTTTATGAATAAGCGTTAAATGAAGAAATTGCCAGCTAATTTATCCATTAGTGATAGGATTTACATAGTCCTCCTTCCTTATTGCAATATTGTAAATATATTTTGTTTCTTCATCTTCGATTCAATCCCTTACTGTTGCTAAATATCTCCCATTTTCTACAAGATTTAGAGTGTCAAGCACCTACATTACTTCTGATTTAAAGGACATCATTCTCAACTTTAAATTCAAAATAATATTGTTTTCAAAGGCCTAATCAATTCCCAACAACGCTGGGTAGGAATCCATACCATCTAATATTTTAATTGCCTCAAAATATGTCATGGTTTCTATTCATTTATTTCAACTTCAGTGTTTTCCATTCTTCCTATTAGATATGCTTTGTATTAATTATCTAGCCTTAATTGAATAGGGGACCAACTTAGGTTTTCCCATTACATCCCAATATTTATTTAGCAATATATTCACATCAGATCCTAGATATAATATCACATCTCTCATCTCGTTTCCTCTAATACTTAACTTCATATTAAATTATTTTCATGTTCATCTTCTTTTTCCAACTCAGTACACTATCCGTTCTAGAAATGACCCAACAATAGGAATCTATGCTTTCCTTATGGCCATTATCTTTATCTGTTGATGAAATTGTCATTAATTCCAAAATGGACATTAAGTGGTCCCACATATTGGCATTGATGCCACCATGTCCCACTTGTATTGCCTTGGACCCCTTACTGAGTGGGTTTACGCCTTGAATTACCTTGTACCCACACGGATGGATCTTGGAGAAACCACCTTGTTGAAGATGTTAAAGACCCTTCTAATGTTGTTAAATACCTTGGAGATGGTTTTAAATCCTTTGTGGATGATGGAGAATAACATTAATGACCCATTATGTGGTCATTCATGCTCTAATGAAGTCACGGCACCCCAGGAGAAGGACTAGCAACCCCAAAGTGGATTTCATGATGGATATTGACCCTTTGAAGTCTCCTGGTATGGTTGAGGTGGTTGAACAAACCGATGAAGGCCCTTGGCATGTCAAAGAAGTCTGGTGCTTCATGAAGAAGACTTGAAGGAATCCATGGACCCACACTTGATGGTGTAATGATCTTGCAACCCTTGTTGGGTCATGGAGCTCTTGTATGATGATGATGATCTTTTATGGTCTTTGAAAAGCTATGGAACCCATGAAAATGTCGTTAGCATCATGAAGAATTGTTGGCTCACAAAATTGACAGTCTTTGCATCTCTTTGCATCCTCCAAATACACTTTTGTCTCTTCATTTGATCCTTTGACCTTATAAATTCCTCTATATTTTCACATATCTACCCAAATACCCAAAAATTATACTAAGGTATGATAATTCATCAAAATCCTTTCATTTCCTTTGATTTAATGCTTAAATATAATTCTTGAAGGATTTGTGACTAATTATATTTCTGCACCATACTTTGATTTTTGCAGCATACTTTGATATTCAGCAATAATTTAGATATTATGAAGATTGTCCATACTTCAAGTGTGGCCAGCTCATTCAAATAAAACTGAGTCCACCCAACTCAATTCGCGTTGATGACTCATGTATAATCAATGCAATCTTCATCTCAAAAAACTACGTGCCATAGAGATGAAGATATCCTATTAGATGGAAAATCAAAGCATCTTTAAAAGAATAAGAAGGGAATTATGAAAGTAGTTGTATCATTAATAGATGATAGAGCTTGTTACTAAGAAATCCGGATTGGTTATCTTAGTTTCTGAGCTATAAAAATACATGGATAGAAAATGTAATAGAGGGATATATATGCAGAAATACAATGAACAATTAATGGGAGGATTGCGCTTCCTAAGTGCTGTCTTTTTTCTAAAATTGAATAGAGGTCAATTCATACAATGTTGCTTCTATTACTTTAGATAATAATACCCATGCTCCTTTAGACTATAATTTGATATGTTTTCACCTATTAATGTTTCTTAATTTTAGAACTATGGTTGTAGCTTAGATTTCAGTCTGCAAGCCATTTAAGGACTTAAGGCTTTCTTGGAAAGGATCCACCAAGAAGACCATAAGCCCTTATTTTATAAATTTAATTCTTGTATCACATAATTGTATTTTATGTTTCCATTAGAAGAGAAAATTGTAGTTAGCAAGACGATTTATTTTTGTAAGTTGCTTAAATCTATAATAATATAGTGGAAAAAATTACAGAATTCAACATGACCACAGGAGGTTGAAGGAGGTGAATCCAACACCTTAACCTCTCAAAAGATGGTTGTCTAAGAGAGCTAGAGGCAAAATTGTTCCACTTTGAAAGCAAATGCTGAGTCCAATAAACTGACATAGTTACATACTTTGACAGTAAAATGACATAAACAAAGACAAGAGCCTAAAAAAAGACCCAAGAATTGACCCCAAAATAGACATAGACATAGGCCCGAAGAAAGAAACAGGAATTGACCCTAATATAAACATAGACAAAGGCCTGGAAATAGACACATGTGTAAGAACCACTTGACATGGTATGCAAAAGCCAAAAAACCTAGACAACTTGGTCATTAGATAGGTGGAATGTCTAGAATTTCTTCGGTTATGGGGAAAACCCATATTTCCTCTTGCGACTGGCTAGGTGAGTTCGGGGAAAATTTTGGAGGCATATAAGGATGTTTCTACTATAGAGAAGGAATTTGGGAAACCATCGCCTTCAAACGCTTGAATAATGGCTCCACCGTCGAGGGTATGGGGAAGGACGGAGAAGGAGGAGGTGCAATGGTGCACCCGGTTACACTGCCACTACCACCTCTAGTAGGAAGAACCATGCCACCTATAGTGCTAATGGTTCCACCACCACAACGGTGACAGCTACCTCCATTCAGACCTCCATGGCCAGAGATACCCATGCTGCCTTTCCACGTGAATGAGCTCTCCATTGTCATGATCTGAGCATCTATCTCTCAGATTCTGGTCTTCACCATCTGAACCGTGTCTCTGGAATGCACCTAATTAATAAGCATATCCTCCATTAAATTGCAGTGCATGTTGTTCATGAGCTAGTAGTGATTGATTTGGTTACCATCCTCTCCCGTTTCCAGCTTCTGATTTAGAATGTAGTTCTCCCAATATTCCAAGAGGACGCGAACCCTATTAGAGATATGCGGTTCATAGTCTACTGCCACTCGGAAACTACAACCTTGCTTTGATTTACCTCTCCCCATGGTGGATCTTCATGGAGTTCAACATTGTCACGACATGCTGACCCTGATGCGCTTCTTCTTCCAGAGAGTATCAATTAACAAGATGCAATTCGTGGAGGTGGACTCACTATAAGTTTGCATATGCTCAACAAGCCAAAGTGTATGCTTAGCCGAGTAGATCCAAACCTTGATGTCCAAATACCACACCTCTGTGCTCAAAACCTTCTCCCTTCATGCCATAGTACGAGCCATGAATATCGATGCAGAGCCTTGAAGGCTAGGATTGAATTAGATCTTTGCCACCCCACGTCGCATGTGTGGAGGTCATGGTCTGCTCTGCTCCCACACTTGGAGGATGATGAAGGTTCTTGTGAGTGTAATCGTGGTCGAGGTTAACATGAAGATCACCACATGTCCATCGCTTAGATCGAGGGAAGGCGTGTCGCTGATGTGTGGAGCAGTCACCCGCATCTGGGATAGTTAGTAAGACAGTTAAGTGGCTATAAAGAGTAGATTAATAGATGTTTAAAATTAGTCCTTTTACTGTATGATGATTAATGAAATAATATGCACACCATTTGCTAATTTAGGACCCAAGCTCAGATGTTAGGGTAGATTGATTTAAAATCATTGTTTTGAATTTTTAGTGTTATAGATTTGATTTGTTTTGCTTTAGATTTAAATTCTAGTTTAAAGTCAGACATTGCTTCTATAAAATTGGGTTCCCAATGAGATTAACTTAGTTGTATTTTCTTCCAAATTATAGAATATGTAGATTTCCTTCATTTTATTATGGCTTAAGCTTTAAGTTACTTCAGTTTTGTCTTTTTTCAAGGTTTAATTTCAGAATATAGCTCTATATTTTAATAATAGGATCCTTTGCAAATTAAATTTATTTTGTTGTATATTTCAAAATGCTAGTTTAGAATGGTTTCAATGATAGAAGTGACTCATTTTAAATATTAGGACGAACAAGTAAGCTCTATGATAATATTAAATTTCTTAAATAACAATTAACTAATTTAATAAGAGATTTGAGGTATTAAAAGATATATCAATTTCATAAGTTCAATTTCTGTCACTTACTCTGTTTTCTATGTTAATGTAGTTTCTGCTCATTTAGTCCTAGTTCACTTTCTGTCACCTATTCTGCTTTCTGTGTCAATATGTAGTTTTCTACTTATTGAGTCAAGCTTCTTGATTATTTTAGGATAAATGGTTCTCATTGGTTTATGCTTTAGTATTAGAATTATTTTGAAGATAGCTTAAAAGGTATTTCCATTTATGCTTGGATTTGAAATGTTTTATAGATATTAGATGTGAGAGTATTTAGTTAGCATTAGGATTTTAAATTTAAATGAATAATCTCTAGATTAAAGTAAATCATCTTAGAGTAGATTTGTAATGCCTCCAACCCTCCGATCAATGAAGAGAACACTACCATAATACTATCTATCCGGTAAACTAGCCCCATGAACATACACATAATAAAAATTAGAATGTTTTGAACTAGAACATGCATTGATGCATAATTATTTATCATACAGTGGAAGAAAACTACATTCCATTCAAGCATTTAGCATGTTCATCATTTTCATTAAACAACAAATACAACTGTAGAGATGAAATAGACAAGAATACTTATCTTATGAAGAAGCTTGTCCTGCAACTAGCTATGTCGCTGCAACGTTCCACCCAACCATAGGCTAGTGTGATCCTTAATCTATCAGCAATGCTACCAGCCCCGAGTTGTACATGAATTCCTAAGGAAAAGGAAACTAGCAGGCTCACACATAGCCAAAGATATGGCAAAAATCAGTCAAGCCAAAGCTATGTTTGGGTTTATCATACTTCCAAGGAGATGGAAAGGCTTATTTGCTAAGATAGTGATCTCAACCATAGAGCCATGGACACCTACAGAAGATCTAACTTGGATTTTCCAACACATACACACCAAACACAAGGAATAATCCCCTTCTCTATTGTACACTCCCTCATGCTATGCATTCCCTTCTAGTGCTATTTAGGATGTGCAGTACGGAAAAATCACCCCTCAGGATCTACCAGTGAGATTCCTGATGTAATATATTTATCAAGCTGGTCAAGCCCCATTTCCACTCCTAATTCAACACAGACCAAAGCACAAATGCATACACAACAATTACACAATTTCTGGGTTGAGGAAAATAGTTTGGAAACAAAATTAATTGCCCAGGTGGGTGAAAACAACCCACTAACAACAACTCATATCCTTGGGATGTTTGGCCCTAACATGGCCAAAAACGAATTCAGTACACAATAATTACAGTGTTGAACATGGACAAAAACATCCTGGAAGCTAAAATCAGAAATGGTAAGTGGGTAAATGGCCCAAGGATCCAAAATCGATTTTTAGCTTCGAAAAACATGGAGAAAAAACACCAAGGATAGAAATACGATATCAACAATCTGTTAATGACACAGTAGAGCCAAAATCGACCTCTTCTAAGACCCAAATTGTATTTCTGATTTCTGAAGGCCACTATGGCAATACGGGAGCCAAAACAAATGTTGTAAACCCCAAAAATGAGAATCTAGCATCTTGGCCACTCAGCAAGGTAAAAAAATGTTCCCATCAATTAAAGAATCCATGAAAACACAGAAAAACATAAATATTCCTTATCCACTCACTGAACAATACCAAAACAAATTTCTGTGCATGAAACAATGAGGAAAATGACTCCCACGTGAAGGATTAACACATAGGAAGGTGCAAGTGCATGAAGGAAACCCACGTGAAGGAGAATGGGTGAGGAAAAATGGAAGTAATGGGTGAGTAATGGCACTACTACATTTCGACCAAAAATCCGACGGCCGTCATGTCGAATTTTCGACACTTCCCTGTCGCACGTACGACACTTTGATTTTTTTTTAAGCATCGGAAAATTGTCATCGGTTATCCGACACCTATGCAACCGTCAGTTAAGCGACACTTAAGTAACCATCGGTTAAATGTAAAGCGTCGGTTAAGCGACAGCTTTTCTTCGACGGTAGTAAAAGTTTTTTTTTAAATAATCTTCTTGCCGTCGGTTAAGAGATAGAAGATCCGTCGGATAAGTGACGGTTAGTGAATTTTATAAAAAAAAATACCCCTCATGCCGTCGGTGAAGCGACGGATAGAAACTGGAGTTGTTGGATAAGCGACAGTTATATCTGTCGCTTAAGCGACGGAGCTGAATTTTTTTTTTAAATTGTCGTCGCTTAAGCGACGGATATAACTGTTTTAAAAAATATATATAAATGCCATAATACCAAAACAATTCAAGTGTTTCCTTATCTGCTTGGGTGCATCGCTCCAGGAAGTTTTACATTTAATAGCCACATACCTCGACTCCTAAATACTCTGCAAGGTTTCCATCGATCTTAATTTGGAGGAGTTTGCAGGGTAATTAGAATCAATTAGAGTTTGAAATGAATCATAGCTTGCTTAGACAGATCACTGTGGTTGTTCAATGGAATTATTCAACCCAAGCATTCACAAAAATACAGAGAGTGACCTTCTAAAGTGTGAAATATTTAATGGAAATTTTATTCCAAGGGTTTGCTGATATTGGCGATCCTAATTGACCTCGAAAGGATATGATCTCTACCCTTGAAATTGACAAAACTCATCTTGCTAGGGTAGTTTTTCATAGTTTAATGGAGGATGCATTATGAGTTTCAATGTATTAATGTCATCTAAGTGGATCCATTTTTATTGCGGAATGATCATATACAATGGAGGATGCAGGGCTATGACGACTGGTTCATTTACATGAATCCAAGTCTATAATACGTGTTGGGAATATATCTCATTCAGCTGGGATGATACTTTGTGTTCAATAGAAAAATCCTTAATAAATTACACAGCTGGACAAAATTCAAACCCTGTTTCATTCGAAAAAACAATGATCGATTCAACAATAGTTGCACATACCAATAAATACAACATCCAACCCCTTTGCTAGAAATTAGGGCAACTAGGACCAAGCTAAAGCAGGGGAAAATTATAACTGTTTAAAAAAAAAATACAAATGCCATAAGACCAAAACAATTCAAGTGTTTCCTTATCTGCTTGGGTGCATCGCTCCAAAAAGTTTTACATTTAATAGCCACATACCTCGACTCCTAAATACTCTGCAAGGTTTCCATCGATCTTAATTTGGAGGAGTTTGCAGGGTAATTAGAATCAATTAGAGTTTGAAATGAATCATAGCTTTCTTAGACAGATCACTGTGGTTGTTCAATGGAATTGTTCAGCCAAAGCATTCACAAAAATACAGAGAGTGACCTTTTAAAGTGTGAAATATTTAATGGAAATTTTATTCCAAGGGTTTGCTGATATTGGCGATCCTAATTGACCTCGAAAGGATATGATCTCTACCCTTGAAATTGACAAAACTCATCTTGCTAGGGTAGTTTTTCATAGTTTAATGGAGGATGCATTATGAGTTTAAATGTATTAATGTCATCTAAGTGGAGCCATTTTTATTGCGGAATGATCATATAGAATGGAGGATGCAGGGCTATGACGACTGGTTCATTTACATGAATCCAAGTCTATAATACGTGTTGGGAATATATCTCATTCAGCTGGGATGATACTTTGTGTTCAATAGAAAAATCCTTAACAAAATACACAGCTGGATAAAATTCAAACCCTGTTTCATTCGAAAAAACAATGATCGATTCAACAACAGTTGCACATACCAATAAATACAACATCCAACCCCTTTGCTAGAAATTAGGGCAACTAGGACCAAGCTAAAACAGGGGAAAATTATAACTGTTTAAAAAAAATATATACAAATTCCATAAGACCAAAACAATTCAATTGTTTCCTTATCTGCTTGGGTGCATCGATCCAGGAAGTTTTACATTTAATAGCCACATACCTAGACTCCTAAATACTCTGCAAGGTTTCCATCGATCTTAATTTGGAGGAGTTTGCAAGGTAATTAGAATCAATTAGAGTTTGAAATGAATCATAGCTTGCTTAGATAGATCACTGTGGTTGTTCAATGGAATTGTTCAGCCAAAGCATTCACAAAAATATAGAGAGTGACCTTTTAAAGTGTGAAATATTTAATGGAAATTTTATTCCAAGGGTTTGTTGATATTGGCGATCCTAATTGACCTCGAAAGGATATGATCTCTACCCTTGAAATTGACAAAACTCATCTTGCTAGGGTAGTTTTTCATAGTTTAATGGAGGATGCATTATGAGTTTAAATGTATTAATGTCATCTAAGTGGAGCCATTTTTATTGCGAAATGATCATATATAATGGAGGATGCAGGGCTATGACCACTGGTTCATTTACATGAATCCAAGTCTATAATATGTGTTGGGAATATATCTCATTCAGCTAGGATGATACTTTGTGTTCAACAGAAAAATCCTTAATAAAATACACAATTGTCGTGAGAGTTCTACGTATCTTCTTCTTTGATGCAAGAGCACACGCATTGAAGATGCATTGTACTCCAACATATGCAGAGCTCCTTAATTCAGCTAGCTAGCAGATTTCCTGCGGTAGGAGGAAATAGTTGTCTCAGTTACTTGGTACCTCTCCATTTCTGAAAATTCCTGTTAGGTTCTATGAAAAAAGAGATCTGTTACACCGTGGGGATGAAATTCTAAAAGTCCATCGCCTTAGGTTGGATGTGCATATGGTACCAAATCATAAATTACAAATATATGTGACCAAAGCTTTAAAGGCAAGAATAAAAAATAATAAAGCAATACTGTAATAAAGCAACAAGCAATATTTATATATCACATAAGACATCGCACTTACCTCCTCACAGGACTATGAGACCGAGACAGGGATCGAGACGGAGATGCAGACTTAGAATAAGAGCGAGATCGCACATATCTGCGTCTAGGGGAAGGAGACTGTGAATATTTGCAGTGAGTCCAACAATAAAATTACATTTTATAATTGCAGAATTGTGATTTCAAAAAAGCAGAATATGCTCATTCTCAAAGCATCCTTTATGTCCTTCATAAAATACAAATTTATTTTCAATGGCAATAAGATGTGGCTTGAAAACATGAATTACTAAAGCCATATTATTAGACACAAATGGTGACACATCTCACCTTCGTCTAGGAGTATCCACCTGATTGTAACACACAAGATCAAAGAATTAATAAGAATCCAGATACAATTTTCAAAATATACAAAATCAACATAAATGAGAAATAATACAAGCACGTTATTCCCATTCTTTCCTTCATTCATTGACCCAGAATAGGAAAAAAAATCGTATACTACAATACAGTTTTACTTCTACAATAAATACATGTTTGGAACATGTTAAGGAAGCTATAACTAATTTTACTCTATAACACGCTTTCAGGACAGATTTCCTCGAAACCGACCTTGTTTCCCTTTGAGACACTATACAAATCCACGCAATGGAGGCTGGATACCTAGAGGTAGACCTGGAAGGTCACTGTTTATATACATGGCAACTTGAAGTTGGATCAAGTCCCAGAATTCCTTAAAAAAAATATCCAAAAATTGTAAAAAGGGATAAAAATAAAAGCACTTATAAGAGACATGACGGGTTCTAACAAAGATTAATTAAATTGTTGATAAAAAAACTGAAGTAATCCAACTCATGTACCCTATTGTATCAAGCTTTAACAGTGTTCTCATGTGAATGTACTCAATTAAAAGCTTTCTACTCCTGTTGAGCATCAAAATATTGAACTAAACGTTGCTACTAGTATCATGTTCATATATCATGAAGAGTATCCATACATCATGATGAGTATCCGTACATCATGTTTAAGGTCATAAGAGTTGAAAAAGGTGAATTTTGGGCATCATTCTAAGGCAGTATCCACAACAGCAGGCACAAACAACCCTATTTTCTAAATCTGGGCTGAATTTGAAGGTTAAATTCCAATTCTAGGCATAAGCAGCAACGATAAGAACCCTCGGTCTCAGTTATAACTTAGAAGCTATTTAGGGCAGTTCTGGGTGCATTGTATGCCCTAAAACAGCAGTACATAGATCTAATATTATCTTTTGAAGTAGAAATTATGCCTAAAAGGGTGAAACAACAGTAAAACAACCTAAACTTCAATTCTGGGTGCATTTAAACCATCATACTGCAGCCATATTCTTTGATCTAGAGGTGAACAACATTCATAAAAGCCCTAAAAATGATTGTTTGGAGCCTTGAGCAAACCTGTAGCAGCGTTTGGAAACAACAGTGATCCAACTTGAGGAAGCCATCAGATGTTAGAGGATTTTCACTTGATAGCTATCATATTCAAGCTGCTGTCCAGCTTCTAGGAAGGTTTCAGACTTAGCTTATAGGAGTTTTGCGCAAATAAGTCTTAGGAACGTTTCATACCATCGCTTTGAAGAAGTCTTGCTTTCAAGAGCCCTAAAAAAAATGGTTTTGTCCCATTGGCTATCAAGAGGAACAGCTGATTGAATGGCAATAGTAAATAATTCTACCAAAGCGATGGTCAAAATGTCCAAGACTATACCACCAAATTCAGGAAGCAATCCATCATGTTAAGCCTCCAGCTGAAGATCAACACTTATTGATGAAACACCAAGGATCCTTGTGTGGCTAAATCAAAAGGAAACTAGCCCTCTTTGAGGGAAAGAAACTTGATGATCCCTTTAAGAAGGGACAGAAAACCAGCACAGAATGGAGCAATAGGAAACACAAAGTATGGTGGAAATTTCCCTTGGAATTGCATCCTATAAATCAGAAGAAAGCATCGAAGCAAGCTCTCACCAATATTTAGGGACAAGAATTAGAATGTGACTCCAAACTAGATGGGAAGATAACTTGTACGAGCATACAAAATTGAAAAACCACCAGCTAATGAGGATGAGCTGAAAAAACTCAGTGCCATGAGAGAACAGTTGTTTGCCTCCAAAGAGAGGCTGAGCATGGAATGTGTCTTGCAACGGTGTTTTTTCTCCAGAGAGAATTGGAGCATGGAATGCAACTACCACCAGTCAGTCAATTACATTTATAACTGTATTCAATGGCTTCACATAACAGCAGGAAAGGAATATACAAACAAAATCCCAAGACATAAAACATGCAAAGCTTCCTTCTATGTAAATACCTTGAGACTGACCACATTGGATTCCATGTTTCAGGATGATCTGAGACACATAAGACAACAAATCATGAAATCCACATTTTTCAAATATATTAACGCTGAGTGATATAATGCATAGCAACTCAAGAACTTGAAAAAACGCTTGTCAACTTACAGTCACTCATAGACATGCAGATTCTCTTGTGTGTTGCAAAGCGACCATTTGTTTCCTGTAAAGTATTGTTCCAAATTCTAAGATATATAAAAAAAACTCATTTGTGTTAAAGATATTCAGCTCTTCTATCCCATTAAAAAATTCAGATATATAAAAGAAATTGGCATTACCATCCCTGAAACAGCCTAACTGTTCTACCAAATCTAACTGACAGTTGTGTATACTACAGCATTTCTATAATCCGACTTTCTATTAAATTCTGAATAAAGAGTAGTGGATCTAACAAAATAATTTAAACATTTTAGATTCGAGGGAGAACACATGAATTTTATTATTCTTAATATTATTCTTTAAATCAAGGCAATAATTTTATTGAAAAATAGGATTCCCTGAACAATATTATTCATTTTATTGAACATAATTATTCTACAGAGCTGCAGTCCCAGACAATATCATTCATTTCATTGAACAATATTATTCTTAAAGCTGCAAGACTTAACAATATCGAATATGCATGACGTAACATTAATGCAGAAAACCCACAATATTCCTTCAAACTTTCTCAATTGTAGAATTGAACATGGCTATTGAAAATCGTATAATGCACACAGATAACTAAAATTGACCAAAATTTTTCTTCATTCACACAGATAGCTAAAATTGACTAAAATTTTTGTCCAAGATTCATAGAAGTGTTAATGGATATCAATGAAATTCCCAAAATTCGAAACAGAGGATATTAATTTGATTCCCCAAAATTGCATGGCAGATCAGCTCATTTAATTCTCCAAAATTGCATTGTGGATCATGGGTTTGCAGGTCCAGCCTTTTCCTCATCACCAGAGGCAGATGAGGAAATGTCTTCGCTATCTTCTTCTTCCTGTTTGCTTCCTCCCTCGTCCTGTTTCCATGTCAAACCTCCTGCCTTCGCATACTGAAGACAGTATTCTAAAACACACAGCAAAAAATAAATGAATGACAAAGATAGGAACATAATTATAAACTAAAGCACACATTTTTCACTCAAAAGTCTATCAATCTTGTAGTGCTTGAAGCAATAGAGTGTTTAAATTTTGCTGCACAAGTACAATCAATAAAAAATATATACATCCTCTGCATCTAAAGCATTCAGTTAAAGTAAATGACAAACTAGCTGTTTGGCTACAAAGCAAACACTGAATAAATATCTAAATAAATTTTTAGATAGGATAGACAAGTAATTCACATAAAAAAGTATAAAAATTCAGAAAATTTGTTGGAATATTATTTCTAAAAAAAATTAGGACAAGCAAGCACTCATGTATTCACCTTTCACCTTCTGGTCGTAAGCATCTCTGTTTTGCAGCATTAAAGTCCCAGCCTCTCCATTTAAAAGATCCTCTGGATTAGGATATAATAGAAGTTGAGGAAGAAGTATTTCAAATACATTCACTAGATCTGCAATATTAATGCAAGAAGTAAGCACTAGATTAGTAAATCGCTATAAACCCAGATGAAAAACCAAGACCTACTTGTTTAGCAATCACAAAAGCAAACAAACTCACTTCTTGAAGAAGTTATCAAGAAAAGTTACAGGGTTAATCTGATTATTTTTTCCTTACCACACATTGAAGATCATTTCTCCTTAAGAACGTCCAAACAAATGGATCCAAGTCTAAAGTGCCAAGAAAATGGATGGTTCTCACTGCAAACCTTAAGCATTAATTACAGTATCTGACCCGGTAGGGATATAGAATGAGGCCTGCAACAGAGCCAAAGAGCCCCAAGAATCTTCCCTGACACATCCTACCTGATGCTCATAGCACTCAGCCACTCAAGATAGCCCACAAGAATCAACTAACCCCAAATATATCCATATACAATGATCATATGCCAATGTGTGTAATAAATACTGACTATAATAGTCTCTTATATATACTAATTGTCGCTCAATACTCATGCAGGCCCAGCTCTAGGATGCGCCTTACTTAATATTTGACGCATTATATTGGCTCTACTGCCATACCATAACATCCATTAGGATCATGACTCCTAACAGATTCAAGTACAATACTTTATTATAATTAGAATATTACTCCCAAAGAGACCATAATTTTATTTGCTTCAAAAAATGAAACTAACAGGCTCAACAATGGATTCATATATATCATGAAGAATCAACCAGTCCAAAGGTGGAGAAGCATACAGCAGAATTGCATTCACTGATTTCAACCAGTCGATTTCCCCAACTTAGGTCCATTTCTGATAGCACTGAATCGAGTTGAAAATTTTGGCATTAGCAAAAAATCAACAAGGGTCCCAACTACAACTTCTTGGTAACATCAGCAACAATTTTCTTTGGAAAACAATTCATCCCACCCATGAGCCTATATGTAAGAGTGAGATTGATGGTATATTGCCATCCCTCATCAACAATTGTCTCATGAAAATCTCAATCCACAATTGAATCACAAAGAGAAAACATGTGACAATTGGGTTTTAACATTCTCCTATCAACCACACACAGTACACCCAATTCGACAAACAAGATAATGTATTTGAACATGAAAATGAATCGCTTGCTTATGGCTAGTAAAAAATGAGAAACTAAAGACAATACAAACTGGTATATTTCTGTCTTGATTTTGCAGACGACAAATCTACCTCTAATTCGGTTGTCTTCAGGGCCAAAGAAGAATACAAAGATGAACAAAAGGGAAATTTGCTTGTTCAAAATACTTAGGAGTAGCATCCGTCTTTGCAATAGTATATGCAACACTGCTCTTTCCAGAAAACGAAAATGGATCTGAATTCATACCATTTGTCTCAGAGATAGAACCACCAAATAATGGGAAGCCCACAGAAGTTGCAGCAGCAGTGGTTGATGTAGAGAACATACTGCCTGAACTGGAGAAAGTGGGTGAACTCCCTGCTAACATGCACAAGTGGTTACTAGAATATAAATACATGGTAAAGCTTCAAATAGAAAATAAACATGCAAAGTGAATCTTCAGTGCTATTCAACCCTTAAACAAATTGCCATGTCTCCAAATAAAACACTATTATGGATAGATTTGACAGTTTCTTGTTAAGTTAAGGCTGGGATAACCCAGGGCTTTGAAGCAGAGAGCACTATTACAGAATGGGCCATCTTCAGTCAACATTAACTCCTGTGAAACAAAGCAAGAAGAAAACCCAGATTTGCACAATACCATCAAAAAAAAATATTAACAATTAGTCACCATAGGAAAACAAAGGATAAGAAAGGAATGAATCTCTTATACCCTTGCATCTAAAATCTCTTATACCCTTGCATCTAAAATATGAACAGCAACATAGTATCGAGAATCCTTTGTCTCTGTGAGAGCTTTCAATCTGTGAGGAAATCTTGGAGGTGGAAGGTGCACATGAACATTACTGTCAGGCTTCAATAGCTTAATATCTTCAAAATTGTCTCTGTACTGTCGGATATACAAATCACATCCAAGTCTATTTTCTATGACTAATTTCTCATAATCATCAACTTCTAGAGCAGATGCATTCCGATTCAATACATGTCTTCCATATTCATTAATATCCTGTTTTTCGTTGGGAGAAGTCAAAAATCAATAGTATAAATTAGTGCAACTATATGAAAATCATATGAAACAGCTTCAAGAAAACACTTAGACATTAACTAGGAAGAAAGTATATTATCTCAAATAGAAACCTTTTCAAGCTGCATTGCCATACGGGCCTGCTGTTCATGATCTACTTGTTTTCTCCAAGCAAGTATTGATCAAGCCCTAACATGAGGGGTCACCACATGAATGATTGAGATTAAATAATAATATCAAGATCGACATATAATGACTGCTCATGCTGAGAAAATGATCAAGACATAACACAAGGGGTTATCACATGAACGAATAAGATTAAATCATACCAACAAGATTGACAGGTTATGATCATTTGGAAGAGTTCCACGTTATGAACTAGCAACTTATGCGTGCATAATCCAATGAAATAAATTGAATGTTCAGTCACTCTAAAGGATCCAATAGAGGAATAAATCACTTTGTTGTCACAAATTGGAGACCAATATTCTTGCACATGGTCTGTTATTTTTGTAGTAAAGCCCACAGACCCAAAACAACATTAATGAGCTAGCTAGCTTGCAATGCACAAGGGTAATACAAACATAGGGCAGCGAAATATAAAGCATGTAAATGAACCGGTTCTAGTATTTAATACCTCGTGATCGAAGTCCACTTAATGATGAACCCATCCCACTCTCTATTGTCCCCAAATTCAGAAGGATATCGACCTTGATTTGCTTACTCGCGGCACCCGACCTCAACGTAGACGACAAGCACACTTCCGCCACTCTTCTTGCTATTGACTTAGTGGCACACAAATACCATCGAATGTACAAATATTCACCAAATAGAACTCCATAGACAGACTTTCTGAAATTATTTAGCAATTTCATGTTTTACAATCACGAACAGGTCTGATATCCACGGCCGATGGTCTCTGAAGACCTGAATCTCGCTTTGGTGCAGCGATTGTGGACGAATGAGAAGCTGATGTGGATCGATCCGGTGCCCCCTTTCAAAGACAAGTCGGGGTTTCAAGTTTGCAGAGGCAAGAAAGACCGCAGCAAAATCACGGGACAGAAGGCCGTTGTACCATTTTATTTTTATTTTTATCTTTTAATCTAAAGGCGCCATCGCTTAAGCGTCGCCTACTATTTGTTAAAGGATTTCAACAAAGTTTGTTGTGCATGAGGGTGTACAATTTTATTTATTTATTTATTTTTATCTAAAGGATCCGTCGCTTAAGAGACGCTTACTACTAATGCGTCGTCGCTAATCCGACAGTTATAGAATATCCATCGCTTAAGCGACGCTTATGGCCACATTTTCAAATAAAAAAATTACCTTTGTGATTTTTGGTAGGTTTAAGAAAATAAATCCACGTGCCGTCGGATTTCTCCGTCAGATTTTGGATCGAAATGTAGTAGTGTGGATTGGGTAGGCCTTCCCCAACATTTAATTTCCCCACAAGTTAGAAAAACATTTTCCAAAATCTGATGACTTCTTCAATTCGAATTTCTGACTGCCATACTCTTCCCCATCCCCATGTATTAACTAACTCAACCATTTTTGGAAGAATTAAATGATTGGGTGAATTATACAAGAAATGTAGTTAACTGTTTGATGGGTTCTCCCATTGACATTTGGATTTTCTGCATTGGCCTCAAAGTTTAAATATTCCCACGCCTTATCCTTAGGAAGCCATGCCCCCATATCATTATTTGTTGCATAGACATAGTTGGTTGTGGGTATTTTAATTAAAATGCATATTTACATGATCCGAAAAATTATAATGTGTTAGCTATCATGAATATACCATCAAAAACTATTTTTAATCACAGGAACATAAAACGTTAAATCAATGGTGGGGATTTTTCATTTAGCTCCACACCATGATTAATTACAATATATAACATAATATACATTTAATGCAAAGGGGGTCAAAACCAGGGTGTTACAAGATTAGATTAGGATAGGCGCTAATCCTGCACATACAGTACTTGTGCCTCAAAGTTTACCTCCCTGGGTTGACATTTTATGAAGGTTATTTGTAGTGATATATTTACCCAACATTTTCATGCCGTTGCTAGAGAGGTGCTAAAGCGGTTGGATTCTATGTAGATAGGCTAGTTTTACATTACACAACAAGGGGGAGGGGAGCACAGTAAGACGATAGGTAATAACCTGTGCATCCACTATAGTCGAGTGGCCCAAAGCCTTGTTGTTCTTCTTCCACAAATTTGTTCTTATGCAAAGTTGGTTTAGATTATGTTTCCATTTCTGCAAATATCGATAGTTTACTCTCACATAGTTTAATTCCAGGCATATATGTTTTTGTTTTTTTAAATCTAGGTAGTTTCCTTTCTTGTAGTTATTTTTTAGGCAAGTGTGTTTCTCCTTTCAATAGTATGTAAGAGTTATTTTTCTTCAGCAAAAGTAAGATTTCTTTCAAGTAGGAATGTTTTTCAGTTTATGGTTTCATAGTGTAGAGTTGGATTTCTTTTAGTTTTTTATTGCATATTAGATTATTTAAAATATTATGATAGTTTGCACCCACAACACTTAATTTCAACTTAGTTTCTTTGATTTTTGAATGCATTTGATTTCCTTCATGAATAATTTTTCTACAAATAGTTTAAATTAGTTTTAAAATTTGAAACATTTGGGTGATGTAAGAACCGTGTTACTGACCCACCTGTGACTCAAGACATTTGAACCAGTACAAGTTTAAAGATGTTCAAAAATTTGTTGAGTAGAGAAGGGATTATTACTACAAAGGGTTTCTTTAATCCTTGTTGCAATATCAGGTCAATAACTAAAAAAGAATCCATCTTCTAAAATGGGCAGCAAATCCATAAGTATCCTCAGCATGAATATCTTGATCTATACATTTATTCTTCCTCATTTGATGAGGGAACTGAAGAATCATGGAAAGAAGCTAAAGAAGAAAAACAAATAGAACCTGAAATTACAGAATTTCTTGCTTTTTTGGTACCAAAGGAAGAATATCAACTTGGCATAGAAATAAGTGATACTAAAAGAAGAATCCAAGCAAATCAAGAATCTATTAAGATATGGACTAAGACATTTTCTTAGTTCCAGCCTTTTACTTTTCAGCAATCTTTGAAATCTAGATCATATGAGAAGTTGGTTCATAATATCAGGGTATTTGTTCATATACATTACTTGAACAATAATGTTTTAGAAATCATGATTCATAGGTGGTTGGTTACACTGGAAGTATGCATACACTTGAAAGAATATTTATACTTCCAGTAGCATAGGTTAGTTTAGAAAATAAAATGTCAAATAAAGATTAATAAAAAGTAAAGAGAAAAATAAGCTTTACTATGAAAACTAGTTGTCTGCCATAGTCTAGCAAGGGTCTAGTTAGAAAACTAGGTGACTAGATGGCTAGGATCCATAATAAAATTTGTTTGTGGTGTCTACTTCATTTCTGCAAAAAAAATTTTGTTATGTTCGCAGCTAGATGATGGGAGATTTATTAAGGCTCTCCTTGCAGTAAGTTTCAACCCATCGACTTCAAAAAAAATTATGGGTCTAAAACTTGAGACAATTTTAGGTACCCTAGAGCCTGCATGCCTCAATGGCAGGGATATTTACACTTTTTTTAGTAATTCCATTAATGTTTCTTGGCAAGTGAATTATACAGTTCATTCGACCCCAACAAATCTATTCATGACTGTTAGTATGTACCAAGTGCCTTGATTTTGATTAACATTAAGGGTGGAATATCTCGCATTACTTAACAACTATCCTCATTGGTTGGTAATCCAATGATTTCTATATATGTTCGACATCAATAAAATTTATTCACATAGGTAGATTTGCACAAATAGAAGGACGTGGATGAATACCTTGCAGTTTTTTAACTATGTGATCATGGATAGTTTTCAGCAGTTGCAGCTTTCATTTTTGGTACAGAGAAGTCTATTCCTCTATTTTTTACAGAAATATTGTAAAATTCAGCACAGTGGATAGCTTATCAGAAGAAACATTCTCAGTTTTGTAGCAACACAATCTTTGAGGGCAAAGCAAGAGCAACTTGTCACAAAAATTCCATTCTGTCATAGTAATGACAACATGCAGCAGAAACTCCTGACATCCAAAGTATCTCTGAAAAACATGGTCCTGTAAGGTAAAATTGATCTAAGGTAACGATCCTTTTTTTGAAATATGTTTATTGCATTAAATTTAAGGAAATTTTAGCATGGATTATACTTACATAATTGCTAAGACTATGCCCTCATATGATTTAGAACATATTCTTGCTTATCATCATCATTCTACCTTTGGTTGTCATCATACCTTTTCGAATATAAATCCTTTTTACCCTACCTCTGTCTGTCATCATTTGACAACCATATTTATACCTTATAAATAGATCTTCATCTCTATGGCACGTAGTTCCTAGGGATGAATAACTTATCACCTTAAAAATATATGATTACGTTTTTTCTATCCATGCAACCCTCGATTCAGCCCTTTATGTTTTCATACACAACAATTCATCATTGCACTGGAAGTTCAAAATCTTCATATGCACCATGCATTTGAATAATCGTTAAGTATGAATCTTATGAATTACCATTACATCCAAAGCAATAGAAGTCTCGAGAAACTTCATTGAGACTTATTATACGCCTATCCAATAATCTTCATCATTTTCCCAGTCTCTGTTTTCCATCCAAGTTATAGTCTCAGAACACATTATGGGGATGAAGGTAGTTGAATTCCATGAGCCGGATTATGTCTCTATGTTAGAAGGTTTTCCTGAATTCAATGCATGCAAGGAAATATTTGAAGGCACGTCATATCAATTTTTTCAAAAATTTTAGGGGTGAGATGATGTAATTACACTAAAATCCGCCCAGGGGTTTGATGGGAAATTTGTGCACATGGGATATTTTATCATGGAAGTTTATGAGAAAACAATTGCTTGTACCACTGGTCTGCCTTATCATGGGGAGCGCTGGTTTAAAAGTAAACCCATAGAGTATGGAGTTTGTAGCAGGTTTTTAAAAGAGGAGCATCAATTTGCAAATTGGAAGAAGGGTTTTCCTCAATATTGGATGCATGATGAATGGTGCAATGCGCTCTATGTATTACAAAAATATTTTACTTACAAAGGAAGGTATGTCACCACTCTGAATTACCATGTCCACCTAATTTTGCATCTTGAAGCCGAATTGGAAATGAATTTCCTGTATTTTCTATGTAAAAGTTTATTTAAGATGTCAAGACAGGTTCAGAAGCACTCTAGAAATCCTTACAACAACCTCTACCATCATGGTTTGATTAAGATCCTTATTGAAGTTGAATTGCATATTCGTAAGGATACCTGGGCTAATTTTGTGGACAGAATTCGGGGCCTCCCTTCATCTGCAAGTCCTCATTCTCCACACATTCAAAACTCTCCTCATCCTGAAGGTCGTAAATTAAAACTTGTTCCTGACCCAGAGCAAGAACCACCCCTAATTGAACTTTTCTCCTCTGTATTATGAAAATAAAAAAGACAACGACCTCAGCCAAAAATCTCTGCTGTTGGAGAATCCACAATGTCACGGTGAACTACCAAAAGTATGAAAAAATAGATTGTTAAAACCTCTAATCCAACCCTCAATGTATAACCATATTTTTTGATTGATATAGAAGAATCCCCTGAGTCAGATCCAAATCTCCTTAAGAAGAAAAAGAAAAAGAATAATCCAAGTCCACTTCCTTCATCGTCTCCTCAAAAATTTGACTTTGCATATAACCAACCTTCCAATTTCATTCTTCCTGATTTTGGTTCTGCATGAAAACCCTCATGTTTCAAACTATGGCCATGTGGTATATAATACTGAATTGTTTAACGCACAACAGTTTGACTATGGGTCTCTTGACGATAATTCACCTACACAAGAACCATGTGGTGAACATATACCTGAATTTTCGGCTACCTTAGTTATACCTTAGTCATTTCCTAGCTGCAGAAGAAAAATAAGAAGATTAAGAAGCTTAAAGTAGTACTCAAGTCATACAAACAAGCCCAACAATAAAAATACCCATTGATTGCAAAATCAGAGAAATATAATGAACAATGGAGAAATCATAGTCTTAATCTCTTGCAGAAGAACGAGAACTTGAGAAGAAAACATGACAAAGAAGTTGTGAACATAACATTCTTTCATAAATTAGTGAGGAATTGGAGATTTGAGGCCTATAAAAATTTATCACATATCATTATGTTAAAGAAGAAATTGAAGGCACAATCAAATCCAGCAGGTAGAAAACTGAACATCGTGGTTAATGCAGCATAAGCCCTGTCAATGGTATTGAAACTTAGTTTTGAAATTTTGAACATGCATGTTTCCATGAGGACATGCAAATACATACGCGTGGGAGGGAGAGTTCCCAGAGAACATGCCAGTGAATAATTGGATATCATTGACAACACATCATAAATTTTGTCAAAAAGATTGGAAATAAGTTTTGAAAATTTTTGAAATTTTGAAAAGGCATTTTTCATGAGGAAATGCAAATCCACTGGTGTGGGAGAGTGTTGGATCACAAAATTGACACTCTTTTCATCTCTTTTCATCCTCCAAATACACTTTTTATCTCTTCATTTGATCCTTTGACCTCATAAATTCCTCTTTATTTTCACATATCTACCCAAATACCCAGGAAGTATACTATGGTATGATAATCATCAAAATCCTTTGATTTCCTTTGATTTAATGCTTAAATATAACCCTTGAAGGATTTGTGACTAATTATATTTCTGCAGCATACATTGATATTCAACGTCAAGTTAATATTATGAGGATTGTCCAAACTTCAGATGTGGCCAGCTCGTTAAAAAAAAAACAAGTCCACCCAGCTCAATTCTCATTGATGACTCGTGTATAATCAATGCAATCTTCATCTATAGGCACTACATGCCATAGAGATGAAGATATCCTATTATATGACAAACCAAAGCATCTTTCAAAGCATAAGAAGGGCATTATGAAAGCAGTTGTATCATTAATAGATGATAGATTTTGTTACTAAGAAATCAGAATTGGTTATCTGAGTTCCTGAGCTGTAAATAGGCATGGATCGAAAATGTAATAGAGGTATATATATATGAAAAAATACAATAAACAATTAGTGGATGGATTGCGCTACCTAAGTGTTTTTTTTTTCTAAAATTGAATAGAGGTCAATTCATACAATGTTGATTCTATTACTTTAGATAATAATACCTATGTTCCTTTATATTGTAATTTGATCTATTTTCTGCTATTAATGTTTTCTTCATTTTAAAATTATGGCTATAGCTTAGATTTCAGCCTGCAAGTCATTTAAGGACTTGTGGCTTTCTTGGCAAGGATCCACCAAGAAGACCATAAGCCCTTCTTTTGTAAATTTAATTCTTGTATAGCATAATTGTTATTTTTTGTTTCCATTAGAAGAGAAAATTGTAGTTAGCAAGACTGTTAAGTGGTTGTAAAAAGTAGATTAATAGATGTTTGAAATCAGTCATTTTATTGTATGATGATTAATGAAATAATGTGCACATCATTTGCTAATTTAGGACTCGAGCTCGAATGTTATGGTAGATTGATTTAAAATAATTGTTTTGAATTCTTAGTGTTATAGATTTGATTTGTTTTCATGTAGATTTAAATTCTAGTTTAAAATCATATATTGCTTCTGTAAAATTGGGTTCCCAATGAAATGAACTTAGTTGTATTTTCTTCTAAATTATAGGATATGTATATTGCATTCATTTTATTATGGTTAAAGATTTAAGTTACTTTAGTTTTTTCTTTTTGCAATATTTAATTTCAAAATATAGCTGTAGATTTTAATAACAAGATCCTCTTCAAATTACATTTATTTTGTTGTAGTTTCAAAATGCAAGTTAGTTTAGAATGGTTTTAATTATACAAGTGACTCATTTTAAATACTGGGATGGACAAGTAAGCTCTATGCTAATATTAAATTGTTTAAAAGACAATTCACTAATTTAATAAGAGCTTTGAGGTATTAAACGATATATCAATTTCATAAGTTCATTTTCTGTCAGCTATTATGCATTATGTGTCAATATGTAGTTTTGTGCTTATTGAGTCTAGTTTCTGAATTATGTTAGGATAAATGGTTCTCATTGGTTTATTCTTTAGTATTAGAATTATTTTTAAGGTAGCTTAAAAGGTATTTCCATTTGAGCTTGAATTTGAAATGTTTTGTTGATATTATATGTGAGAGTATTTAGTTTGCATAAGGATTTTAAATTTAAATTAATAATCTATAGATTAGAGTAAATCAACTTAGAGTAGATTAGAATAGGATAGGCCCTAATCCTGCACATACAGTGCTTGTGCCTCAAAGTTTACCTCCCTGGTTTGACATTTTATGAAGTTTAATTGTAGAGATATATTTACCCAACAAGTATCCCATGAAGACTTGGAACCCTTGATGAAGACCATGATTCCCTTACAAAGGTCATGGAACCCACTACTTGCACTTTACATGGTTAGATGGCATGACGATGTGTTCATGAGGTATTGAAAATGGTGATGAGTACATAAGAACACTTCGAACCCACATTGTATGGCATGATTGCACTTGGACAACGTTATATTGACACACTTCTTTATGGTGGGGTGAAGGTGGTGTTGAATGGAGTCCCTAGTGGCTTAAATGGAGCCCCTTGTGAATATGGATGGTGACATGGAACCTTGATGGTGGGATCCTTAATGAATCCCTTATGGATTATTAAATCCTTGGGTATACATATGGCTTATGTGGTGGAAACCGTATTATATGGAGAAAAAAATACATCCAGTTCTTTGGTAAGGTTTGACCATTGAAGTGGTAAGAATTTTGCGTGACAATTAAAAGTCAAATTACAACTTTTAGTTAAAAAATATGTATATTACCACTGTTACATTTGAAGACAAGTTGACCAACATGAAACATGTCCACTTTAATGTGTATATAAACACATCCAAAAATAGTGAACGATGGAGGTAGAGAAGTGAATTCGGTGTACATTGGTCTGATGTTTTTTTGCAGTAGCATAGGAGCAGTTCGTTTTTATAGAGAAAATTATTAGCATCTTCACTAAAATTAGCATAACTTTCTCATACGGAATCAGAATTACAAAATTCTTGGCTCATTGGAAAGCTTGTTACAAGGGCTATGTGGTGACATGATGTAGAGATTATTTTAGTTTTTCTATTGCTTCATCATATTTTGATATTTTAAAAGGTATGGTTCATGCTTTTGGGTTTCTCTTATGATGGCACATGTCTCTCATGGATAGAGTTCATCTTTGATCTTAGTATGTGAGCCTCTATATTGGTACATATATTTCGATTCATTATGGAGGCTATGATGATGATGGTTCATACCTTTATGGTATGATATGATACACTTTATGATGATAATGCATGTGATAAAAATGTACACTCTATGATGTTGATGCACTCCTATACAATATGATGTACATGCATACCATAGTGTGATAATGCTCTCCTACACACTATGACGTATAATTGATGTTGATGATGAATACACGGTGCACACTGAGATGATGATGATGCATATTTGATGATGAATATGCATACCCTATGATGATGATGCATACCTATGATGATGATGCATGACGATGGATTCCTTATGTTCAGTGAAAGTAGAGAAGAATTACTTGTTCAGTAATTTTGTATGATGAGGTATACAATGATGTACATGAGTAGTGTATGGTAGTGAAATGACTTATTAGTATATAGTGATGACTCAGCAGATGACCTACAGCAAAATGAGTATTAGTGATGAGCATCAATGATGAGCAGCAATGATGAGCACCAGAGATGAGCGATAGTGATGAGCAGCAGTGATGAGCAACATATATGAGTAGCAATGATGAGAAGCAGAGATGAGTAGTAGTGATGAGAAGCAATGATGAGCAATAGATATGAAAAGCAATGGAGCAACACTAATGAGTAGCAGTGATTATCAGCATAGATGAGTAGAAAAGATGAGTAGCAATGATGAGAAGTAGTGATGAGTAGTAGAGATGAGGATCAACAGAGATGAGGAGCTATGATGAGAAACAATGATGAGAATCAATGATTGGCATATTGACCAGCAGAGTGATGAATAAATATTGATGTGTGGAGTAGGGACTGTTTTTTCAGTAGAGCCATATGATTTCCTACAAGAATAATATTGCACTTGAGGATTGGAATCCTCAAACCCTTGTTAGCTAGAGCTAAGAAAACTAGATTGGGTCTTGTTATGAGAGTTGGTGCTCTTTTCATGATTTGGTGTTGATTGTAATCGAGAATATTTTTTTCTTCCATGTACAATAAATAAAGATCAAAATTCCATATCTCCTTGTGTCTCTTTCGATGTGATGTTGTGCTTATGACTTTTGATGAATTTGATTATGAAAATTATGACATATGACTGATATACTCTGATTGATTAAAAGATGGTAAAAATTTTAGAATTTTTGTCACATTGATTCACCCCACTTCTCAGTGTGGTCATTGTATCCAACAATTGGTAATAGAGTGGGCCTTCGTCGTAATCCTAGCAAGCTTCAAGGATATCCTTAGACACAATGGAAGAAAAAGAAGAGTCATAAGCAATGGCATTGTTTTACTTGATATGCCATATTATTTCAGTTGGAGGAGAAAGATGAATAAATTTCTGAATAAGTTTGGCATTTGGGAGAATGTGATCAATCCACCCACTCCATCAAACAAGAAGCGAAAATCATTTGCACATAATGAAGCAAAGAAGGACAATACTACAACCTTGAATTTCCTTATGTATGGATTTCCCAGTTTAGTGAAAGAAATTGTAGGGGAGTACACTTCATCCAAATATCTATGGTTCAATTTGGAGAGCAATTATTAGAGGGAAAGACGGGAACCCTTAAAACATATCAACAATTAGGAGACAAGCACCCATAAAAGGTCAATCAAGAATAAGACAAGCAAAAAGAGGAATTTAATAAAGGTATGAAATATTATGATTGTAATGATAGTTTTTCTGATGAAATTGGGAAGGTTGTTTTAGATGGTGATGAAGGGCTATCAAAGGTTCACATGAGATACATCTCACGTTGTTGAATATTGATCTCATATCCAATTGGTTTTTGAACACTGTAAATTTAAACCATAATGACTTCATGAAGTTCAAAAAGAAAATCTTAGACTCCTTCAATGAATATAACCAGAAGACCATGACAATGAAATTGTTGCTTGTGAAGCTAAAAAACAAGGAAAAACGGTTGTAGGATCAAATTAAATACAAGGATGTTGAAGTTGAGAAACTAAAGACCGAATTGATTAGTCCAAAGGAAGAACAACAAGAGCCTCCTGAAGAGCTTCAATAAACCAGGGAGTCTAATCATGATTTGAAGACTCAACTGGAGGAATCCAAGAGGATAGAAAAAATATTGAAGAATTCATTGGAAGAAAAGGAGAAAACAATTAAAAGGCTGAAAATGGAGGTAGTTGGTCTCAGTAAGAAAGGTGAGAAGAAAGATTATTTTGTCAAGTTCAACGAAAGTTCAGTTGTTCTAGATAAGATCTTGGATTTCCAAATATATCCATGTGACAATATTGGTCTAGGTTACGAGAAGAAAGAAAAATATGAAGATGACACTTGGACTCTAGAAGCATGTCCATCAATGTCTAGAGCTTCTTCCCATGCACCTGCACATGACAAAAACAACTTTGGAATTTCAAAAATGAAATAAGGAGTTAGGTATATTCCTCAAAGAAAGCTTAGAAGAGGAACAACTCCAAATTGGAACTAGATTCCAAGGTATGAAAGTGGATTTAATGGTAATTTTTTTTTGTTCTAACTTTGGTCATAAAGTTGTGTATTTTAGACTCTATGAAAGAAGAAGTGGTGGAAGTCCCAATGACTCAGTTAGATGTAGGAAATTGTCTTGTCACATGTCACACATTTAGATGATACACATGTAGTGGGCTTGGTCACAAAGCCCAAGAATGTGCAAGTCAAATAAGTCAACCAAGGAGGAGTCCTTAATACACATTAACAAGAAGAACGAGTGAACCTTAGAAGATGACCAATGCAGAAAGCTTTAAAGATCATAAGACAAATTATTATAGTCATGGACACTCTCAGGCATGGAGAAATGAAGTTGATCAAAGAAGTGTTTGAAGTTCCAACAGCTTAATCAGATGTTGGAAATGCAACCATTTTGGTCACATTACTGCATAATGTCATACGATGAGGTGTTATAGTTGCAGTGGCCTTGGTAACAAAGGACAAGATTGTTGGAGTACATGGAAACAACCCTTGAGAATTTTCCTATACATCTCATCAAGTAAAGCCAATCTAGATGAAGGAATAAATGTTGAAATCAAAGATCCTAAAAAGCAAGTATGGATGAACATGACTGAGAAGTTACACATAGGAGAGGTTGATTAGAGCATGTAGGATGGCTTCCATATGGAAATACAAGTATAAGGTCTCTCAAAGACCTTAGTACACCTTGAGTTCATGAGGATAAAGGATGAACTCAAAGATGAAAGGATGACTACTCAAGGTATATAGACAGGTCCTAGGATCGAGAATATTGACAGGGGGATAAGTGATTAGTCATCAATGATTTCAAATACAAGTATGTGGACACCCTTTTCTATTGATTCCAAAGGGGAAGAGACAAAGACCAAGGGAGAGATGAAGAAAAAAGGGAGAGAATTATCATAGGGGGAGCATGAATTGTTGTCATCAATTACAAATCAGGAAATTGTTGATGAAATTGTCATTGATGACAACATGGAGTTGTAGTGGCCCCATAGATTGTCATTGATGGCACAAAGTCCCACTTGCAGTTACTTGGACCCCTTAAAAATTCAATTTGAGCCTTTGAACCCTTATAGAGTGGATTTGTTCCATGAAGCACCTTGTACACAGTTGACAAGGTCCTTGTACCCACAACGATGGATCTTGGAGATACCACTTTGTTGAAGATGTTGAAGACCCTGTTGATGGTGTTGAACACCTTGGATATGGTTTTAAAGAATTTGTGGATGATGGAGAATGCATAAAAGAAATAATGCCCCTTTATGTGTCCATTTGCGCTCTAATGATGCCATGGTACCCCAAGAGAAGGCCTAACAACCCCACAAGTGATGTCATGATAAATATTGACCCTTGGAAGTCTCTTGGTATGGTTGAGGTGGTTTAAGAAGCACATGAAGCCCATTGGTGTGTCAAATAATCCTCTTTCTTCATGAAGATTACTTGAAGGAGTCCTTGGACCCACACTTGATGGTGTAATGATCTTGCAACCCTTATTGGGTCATGGAGATCTTGTATGATGATGATGACCTTGTATGGTCCTTGAAAGGATATGAAACCCATAAAAATGTCCTAAGTATGATGAAGAATCCCATGAAGAATTGGAACCCTTGATGAAGAACCTGATTCCCTTGCAAAGTTCATGGATCCCACTACTTGCACTTGACATGGTTAGATTACATGATGATGTGGTTATGAGGTTTTAAAGATGGTCATGAGTACATAAGAAGGCTTGTTAACCACATAGGATGGCATGATAGAACTTGGACACTTTATTTTGACACACTTGTTGATGGGGGAGTGAAGGTGGTGTTGAATGGAAGCCCTATTGGCTTAAATGGTGCCCCTTCTAAATATGGATGGTGACATGGAACCTTGATGGTGATATGCTTAATGAAGTCCTTGTGGATTGTTAAATCCTTGGTCATACATATGGTTTATTTGGTGGACACCCTATTGTATGGAAAATAAAATACATGTAATTCTTTGGTAATTTTTTACCATTGAAGTGGTAATACGTTTGCGTGACAATTGAAAGTCAAATTACAAATTCAAATTACAATTTTTAATTAAAATAAATAATTTCTTACCACTCGTACACTTGAAGACAAGTCAGAC
>LPNX010276187.1:124354-157429 GCA_001517045.1 Pseudotsuga menziesii
ATTTGATACATTTTATGATGATACTGCATGTGATAATGATGTACACTCTATGAGGTTGATGCACTCCTATACAATATGATGTGCATGCATACCATAGTGTGATGATTCTCTCCTATGCACTATGATGTAAAATTGATGTTGATGATGCATACACGGTGCACACTAAGATGCTGATGATGCATACACAATGCACACTGAGATGATGATGATGCATTTTTCATGATGCGGATGCATACACCATGACGATGATGCATACCTATGATGATGATGCATGATGATGCATGCCTTATGTTCAGTGAAACCATAGAAAAATTACGTTCAATAATTGTGTATGATGATGTGTAAAATGATGTAAATGAGCAGTGTATGGTAGTGAAATGGATTATCAGTATATAGTGATGACTTAGCAAGTCACTAGTATCATAGATGAGAAATAATGATGAGCAGCAATGCTGAGCAACATTGACGAGAAATAATGATGAGCAGTAGTGATGAGCATAAAAGATGAGCAGAAGTGATGAACAAAGGAGATGAGCAGCAATGATGAGCAATAGAGATGCACATTAGTGATGAGCAACAATGACGAGTAACAGTGTTGAGAAATAGTAATGAGAAGTAGTGATGAGGACCATAGATGAGAAGTAGTGATGAGCAACAGATATGCACAGCAACGATGAGAAACATAGATGAACAACAATGATGAGCAATACTGTTGAGAAACAATGCTGAGCAAGAGGGATGCATAGCAGTTGGAGCAGTAAAATATTGTTTGTATAGAAAAATCCAACGTAAATATTGTAGAAACTCCATAAATGGATAAATATATGAATAATAAATAAGTGATGATATTACAATGAAAATGTTTCATGTATAAATACCCATGATGGGTTCTCTTTAATAAAGTGACGTAACCTTTCACTAAGGTGTCTCTTCGTTAAGAATTAGTTATTTAATTATTAGTAGTTATTAATCTTCATTTATTATATTTGTGTTCATTACATTTCCTCTCGCTTAGAATTGCTTTGTCCTCAAAGAAAAATTATGGAAAACTTTATCTCGTGTTCTTGCTGGTAATGCTTTCTCATGACATTCTTTTCCGATAGTTGCAACACTTGAGAAAATACGACCACACATTATTTTAAACATTGTGTGGAAATTTTGTGTCATTGGTGGAGTCGTCCATATGAGATCTACTTTTAATGGAATTTTTACGTATCGATTGTTAGGAGTTGTCAATTTTGTGTTTTCTCTTTGTAGGAATAATACGCATATTTTTCCTTTTTATCTTGTCGTCTATCGTAACGAATCTTGTGATTTGGATGGTGATACGACATTCGAGCTGTTTTTGGAACTTTTGTAGAAACTTCAATTGTTTGTGAGATATTTTTTCCCCTTTTAATGTCTTAATCTGTGTGATCAAGTGTTGACTATGATTTTTCAAACGAGTAATTTCTTCATCTTGACTGGCGACAATATTTTCAACCTCTTTTTTATTATTTTGTTCCGACTTCTGATTACCATGAGAAATCATCTTTGATATATGCTTGAAGTATTCAGATGTTGGAGCTTATAAATATGATTTCATTGTAAGATCTTGAAATATGATTCTCTTTTGCTTATAAGAAAATGTCAGAAACTTATTTTCGGCATTTAAGATGAAAATCCCCAATGTTTTTATCCATGGTAAACCTAAAATTATGTCTCTTTCAAAGCTCCATAAGGAACTAACATTGAATTTCGACGTGACCATATAATCTCCAACATTCAGTTGTAAGACACTTATTTCAATTTGTTTCATGTCACAAAAGTCTAGCTCTTTACCTATATTTGACTCGTGAATCACTAAATGGTTAGTGAATTCAGTAACAATATATTTATTACTTTTAGCAGGTGCAATATAAATAGTGCTATCCTTCTGTGCAAGTGTCCGTTTAATTCTAAATACTATTGCAACATTTACCTTTAAGGTGACGGGGATCTTTTCCTTCTTTTCAACATTAAAATCCATATTCTTGAGTTTTCTTTGAAATTTATTCAATATCTTCTTTTTTGCCAATAGTTATTAAAAATTAATATATACCACTTTTAAAAAAACATAATTTTAAAAATTCAATATTAATAATATCAATATTATTGTGTAATATTGAATTTATTAAAGTATGTGTTGGTTATTGCTAGAAATGTGTTGTTTTTAAGTGTGGTTTCTATTGTTTTTTACTTTTTCCTTCCTTTTTTTTCTTTTGTTTTTCCATTTCCCTTTCTTTCTTTTTTTCTTTTTTTTTTACCTTTTTTTTTATAGTAACGTAAAATATTTGAGATTGGTCAAAGACTTGGTTTTGGAGAAACTTTAGAAAAATTTGGCCAAAAGCTGATAAAAAAGCCCAAAAATGGGCTCTGATACCACTAGAGTAGTGAAATATTGTTTCTATAGAAAAATCGAACCTAAATAGGATAGAAACTCCATAAATGGATAAAAATATATATAAAAGATAAGTCATGATATTATAATGAGAGTGTTGCTTGTATAAATACCCATCATGGATTCCATTTAGAAAGAGACATAACCTTTCATTAACGTGTCTCTTCGTTAAGAATTAGTTATTTAATTATTATTAGTATTAATTTTCATTTATTATATTTTTATTCATTACAACAGTGATGAGCAGCAGTGATGTAGAAGTAGTGATGAGCAACAGTGATGATAAGATTGACTAGCAAAGTGATGAGTAGAGATTGGTTGTGTATAAGAGCCATATGATTGCTTGCAATAATAATATTGCAATAAGAAAACAATTATGGGTTCTTATTATGAGAGTTGGTTCTATTTTCATCAGTTGGTGTTGATTGTAATCGAGGATATTGTTGTCTTCCATATACAATAAATAAAGATCAAAATTCCATATATTTTTGTGTCTCTTTTGATCTGATGTTGTTCTTATGAATCATGATGAGTTTGATTACATAATTGATTACATAATGATTGATATACTCGGATTGATTAAAATAAGGTAAACATTTTATAATTTCTCTCTCACCAATTCACCCCCCCCTCTTAGTGTGGCGATTCTGTCCAACATCCTCAACATATGTGTCCATTTATTAATTATAGAGAAATCACAGAGAACCTTAGCACAATAACAAAAAAATTTACTTATCCTAGTCTCTAACTGATTTATTCTTCTCGAGTTGTTTCTTGTCCAACATGCAATAAATTTCTTTGTTACACAACGTCAAATTTTTGCAATAGTTTTATTGCTTTCTCTATCTTAAATTCCAACATTTTATCAACATAACCCTTATGTCCATGATATTTTGATGTCATGTGCCTCATCTAGTTACAATCTATGCATTCATAGGTTTTTTCATATTTTGATCCTTGCATAGCTTTGTTGTTACCATGCTACAACACCCTCTCTTATATTTAGACATTGCTATAAAATCTAGATAATATTGCATGGTATGTTATGTGTTATGACAACATCCACAAAATGATCTATGTTTTTTACAGATACATGCCACATGACAAGGTTCTATGCAATGGAAGCAAAGACTTTTCCTTCCACCTCTTCCAAATGCTTGATCTCTACTGCAATGGACAACTCGTATTCACTATTAATTTAACAAAAGAATTCTACAAAATATATACTAATATAATAAATAATGATAGAATGATGATTTTTAGAAAATGTCGACCAACTATAGTGGTTTTGGGAACCTTTAGTGAGGAATCATGTCCTCTTAATTTAATTATTAATTATTATTAGTTTATGTTATTATTATTATTTTTTATTCATAACATTGTCACCTACTTTAATGGAAGCTTTGTCCAAAGTTGATTTTTTTGATGTTGTATTTATTATGTATTTTTGTTGAAACATTGAATCGATGTATGCAATTTCAATTTATTTGTTTATTCTAATTTGTAAATGGTCCTCTTTTTTGTTGCAATTACTTTTTCTTGAGTGGCGAGATTCTCAATATATGTGACCTATAATTGCTTCCCTTCCATATGAAGTCCATATAATGTTCTTGTAGGTTTGCAGTGTTGGTGCATAACTTCACTAGTAATTTTTCTCCTAACACCATATTTACTCCCTTGAGTGGTAAAGCATAACAATTGAGTTGTATATTTAGCTCTTGTATTTGTAAAGAAACATTATGACATCTTCTAACTTCTTCTACATGTCAATCATTGATATCTAATACCTTGATATTATTTGTAGGGTATACAAAAAAGGTTAAGTTCATATTCCCATTTTATGTCCACCAAAATTGTTCATACTTCCATAATCGACTAAAATTATTCTATCAAAATAAGGGACTATCCACTTCATCTACTTTGAAATATCCTTTAAAATTATTTCCTTGACCTCCTCCACCGTTATATACGATCCCTTGTCCTCTGTAAGAATAAACTAAACGTTCTTTCATTACTTGTAGTGTATTGCAGATCCATCACATCATGTCCAACGAATTTGGAAAAGTCACAAAAGGAATAATGGTTGTGGTTTGATATTCTGGAAACATTGGACACCATGAAGGTGTGTGGCATGATTTCATACAAATTTCACACCAATCCTCCTAAGGTCCCGTAGGAAACAGATTTGGGGCATTCGTATCTGCATAATTTCCCAATATGGATAATGCATCCCATTGATTTCTTTCTTTCACGAAGAGTGTTCACCAAGCACTCCCATGAAATACTTTCCATTTTGTTATCTCTTGTATTTGTGTTGTCAATGTAGCATGTCAAGATTACACACATGTTCCATACCTGCTCTGAAGATTCTCCACCTAGGATAGACTCCAATTGCATATCAATTTCCAGTGCACCCAATTGCATGAGAACTTTCTATTGTATTAACATAACGAGTATGTGTGACAAAAATCCCATAATAAACTACTCCTTATGTTGTACATATTTAATATGGAATGAAAACCTATCCAACAAAGTCCTAGGGATGTTGTTTTATTTCCTTAATCTTTGTAATAAATTAAGGCTTTGATTTTTGTTTCTAAAAATCCTTTAGCATTGCTTTCTTAATTTCATCCAATGTTCTTATAACAATTCGTTGTGATACTATACTTTATATACCATGTTAGTGCACGACCTCTTAGTTTGTCTCTACTATACACTACCTTTTCCTTTTCATCGGTCAATTGTTTTATGGCTCACACAGCATCCCATGTAAACCAATGTCATTCTATGTCATGTTTTATTCCCATGAAATACTAAGAGTCTAACTATCGAATCAGTCATTTGCACTACCGTGTTAAACCTTCTTATTAATCATCCATTTCTACTTTAACCTCCGAGTCCTACCCCTCTTACTCGTAATATTTTTTGTAAAATATTTCTAACCTATGATTCAAATGGACTTCTGAATTATGTTTTGAAAAAATGTCGAGGGATGATCAAGACGGGGGCTATACAGTACAACTAAACCATATTACTTTATTCTCGACATTGATGAAACCTTAAGCTTCATTTGATTAAACACTTCTACCATTCTCAAGACATTCTCATTATCTGCAAATTCTTCTTCAAAGAGACTCTTCACCATCTTGTTGTGATGGAAATCTCTATCATTTCCTTATTATTCCTCTACAACATAGCCTCTCCACAAGTTTGTAGCACCATTAACTCTTCCTTCTTCCACGTATTCCTCTAATGTGTTATCTTTTATGGCATGCTTGTCCATTTTCTTTTCTTCTTCCCTTTTTTCCTCAATTGCTTCTTCATCTTCCTCTTCTCTCTTCATCATTCCCCTTTCGCATGTTTGTATTTTTATTTTATTTTGAAACCCCTTCTACCATTTCCTCTCTATCATTCCTGATGGTTTCCATCCTTACCTTGTATACTTGTTCTCTCAACACATTCCATCTCTCATATTGATCTTACCTTCTTCTTCTATGTTCATCCAAGTCTATCTCTACTTTCCTTATTTTCAACTTCATGGATTTTACCCTCTTCTCTCCCTCACCCCTCCTCACATGGAGGGTTTTTTTTTGGGTACACGGGGTACTCCCAAAAGACCGAACACCTAGATCAACCAATTCACACAAATGAATAACAGATCAATACACCGATGTTTGTCATGTGGTTAAAACCCTCGAGAGGGAAATAGTCCATGGTCCTAACCAAATAGCTACTTGGAGCAATTTATTATGCAAAAGAAAGAAAGTTACATATGAGATTCTCATAATCTATCAACTAGCCAAGGACCCTCCATGCTCTTTAAATAGAGATCATGGATCAATCGGGTGTTAAGACACGGATCAATGGTAGGTATGATCTAAGAGAATTTGAACTCTTAGATCAATTTATGTCTAGAGCATATCGTGACCTTCGGATTAGAATATTTACAAATGCATACTAATGCATACTAAAGAAACACACTTTACCTAATGGATATATTACACAAGTTGATCTTAACTAAATCCTAAGTGTCTAAATATCCTAACATCCCCCCTTAAGAACAAATTGGGATAGGATTGAAGGATTTAGAAAAGTGACACTATTAGTAGAAGGAAGGAGGCATTAGAGCCTATCCCCCCTTACGGACACATTCCTGAACTCCTATCATAGATCAAAGTTTAGAAAAAATTGCTTCTGTAAGAGACTTGGTGAATATGTTTGCAACTTGTTCATCTGTAGGGAAACAGAGCATTTCAAGAACACGATCATGAACAAGATTTGTGATGAACTGCATGTGTAGCTCAATTTGTTTTCTACGTTGATGTAGAAATAGATCTTTGGCAAGCTTGATGTCACTTTGATTGTCGCACCAAAGTGGAGTAGGTTGTTGTTGCTCGAATCCAAACTCTAAAAGGATCTGCCAAAGCCATAAAGCTTCCTGACTGGCATTAACTGCGGCTCAATGTTCTACTTCTGTTGAATAAAGAGCAAGATATTTTTGTTTCTTACAAGCCCAAGTGACAGGTCAAGATCTCAGACTGAAAACATAACCTCAAATATATCGAAGTATTATTTTTTCCACTTTCCAGTGACTTTCATGAGGAGTTTGCATGTAACGAGAAACACGACCAACAACAAAGGAAAGGTCAGGACGGGAAAGAGTCAAGTATAAAATAATACCAACAAGCCGATGATACAAGGTGGCATCTACTTCAAGGAAAGTACAAGTGCCAGAAAGTTTGACTCCAGACTGGAAGGGAGAAGGGGTGGGTTTACAATATTCCATGTGCAAGCAATGAAGAAGGTCACAAACATACATAGACTAGGAAAGAAAGATTCCTTCTTTGGTTTGCAAGACTTGGAGACCAAGAAAATAATGCAAATGTCCTAAGTCCGACATTTCAAAATTTTGCTTAAGACTAGATTTCACATGGGTTATAAGTTTAGGATCACTACCAGTAAGGATAAGATCATCAACATAAAGAACAATTATGATGAGATGGTTTCCCACTTTCTTGGTATAGACATTGAGGTCAGAATGCCATCTACAAAAGCCAGTGTCAAGGATAAAGCTATCCATTTTGGCATACCAAACTCTAGGATCTTTCTTAAGGCCATATAAGGATTTCTTAAGGAGACAGACAAGGCTAGAGTTATCCTAAACATATCCAGGAGGTTGTTCCATGTAAATTTACTCTTGTAAATCACCATGTAAAAAGGCAGACTTGACATCCATTTGATGGACTCCCTAGTTATGTAAGGCTACAAGGGAAATAAAAAGGCAGATGGAATTCATTTTTACGATAGGAGCAAAGGTTTCATTGTAGTCAATCCCTTCAACTTGGGAAAAACATTTAGCAACTAACCTTGCCTTAAGTCTTTCAACACTTCCATCTGATACATGCATAGTTTTGTAGGCCCATTTAGATCTGACAAGTTTTCTTTCTTTTGGAAGAGGAACAAGATGCCAAGTATCGGTCGCCATTAAGGAACAATATTCTTCATCCATAGTTGCATCCCAATCTGGATTTTTTGAAGCTTCTCCAAAAGTTTCTGGATCATGATTCTCAGAAAATTGAGCCAAAAGAGAAGAGGCTCGCTGAAATTGAGAACGTGTTTGATGTTTATCTCTAGAATCACCAGCAAGATCACGAGCTGATTCACATGTTGAACAGACCCATCGAGGAAGAATTAGTGCTTGTGCAATTGGAGGAACATGAGTAGGAGGAGGTGGATTTTCATCCTAACTATCATCATCAGAAACTGGATTTGAAACCTGTCAAGGAAGTTGGAAGAAGAAGAAGAAGAAGAAGATACAATCACCGAATCAAGCTCGTAGGCCAAAGATGGAACACCCACCAAGTTGGGCTCACAAGCCAAGAGATTTTCATCAAATTTAACATATCTTCTAATCATTATATCATGTGAATGGGGCTGAAGAAGTCTATAACCTTTTACATCTTAAGAATATCCAACAAATATGCACTTTTCACTTTCAGGCTCCAATGCTTTCCGTTTTTCATCTGAAATGTGAGCCCGTGCTTCACAACCAAACACACGAAAGTGACTTACATGTGGTTTAATTTTACTCCATGCTTCTTCCAGTGTTTTACCTTGTAAAACTTTAGTGGGTGTACTATTAACTATGTAATTTTCACAATTTATGTCCTTAGCCCAATATTGAAGACTTAGTCCCTTAGGTTGGATCATACAATTAGTCATTTCTTTTAAAGTGCAGTTATTTTATTCACCTACACCATTTTGTTGTGGTGTATATGGAACAGTGTGTTGTTGTTGGATTCCTTGTTCAGTGCAGAAAGTAGTGAACTTGTTGTTAACATATTCTCCTCCTTTGTTAGATATTAACTTAATAATTTGATGACCATATTGTTTTTCAATAAGGGCCTTGTAGGCCAAGAATATGTTATATACTTCGCTCTTAAGTTTTAGGAATTAAACCCAAGTGCGTCTGGATTAGTCATCAATGAAAGTTAAGAAATATTTGAAACTAGAAAAGGATGTAGATGGAAGAGGGCCACAAAAGTCATTATGCACAAGCTCCAGCAAAACTGAGGTGTGCCAAGAGGCACATTTGTCAAAACTATCTCGATGATGTTTTCCGAGTACACAACCGAAAAAAACACCATCGTTGCAAGATACCATCAGAAGATCAGTCACCATATTGTATTTACATAGTTGTTGCAGTGAGCGATAATTTAAGTGACCAAATTTCTCATGCCAAAGTTTGCTCGAGTTATGACTATGAGCAACAAAAACCGAAGGAAAAGGTGATGACCCAAAGTTGTTAAATTTGTACAACCTAGTAATATCATCAACAATTCCAGTAGTAATCGAACATTTTGAGGATTTAAAAAAAATTGATTACAACTTGGTGAGGTGTAAATGTCACATTTTTACCTTCACCTGAATGAGTAATTTGATACACTAATAACAAACTGCAGGAAATTTTTGGAACACATAGTACATCACTGAAATTAACATTTTCTACTGGAACTGTTCTAGATCCTACAACACTTAGAGATCTATCATCACCAACAAATATTTGCTTGGTGTTACATTTATGCATAGTAGAAAAGATGTCTTGATTCTTAGCCATATGATAAGATATCCAGAATTAATTAGCCATTCATTTGAAGTAGAATAAAAAAATGCAATAAAAGATTAACTAGAAGCACAAAGTACATGTCCATGAGAGGTAGATTCTAAACATGAATCTAGGCTGATGTGGTGCGTCTTCATTGCTACTTCCAAGGATGCCATCTTCTTGAAACACTTAGATTCATCATGATTATCTTTCCCAAAAAAATTGCAATGATGCTTAGTCTTCTTTCCTTTTGGCTTGGATCCTTTGTGATTTTTTAAAGAAGGAGTTGACTGAGAGGGTTTGGGACCCTTGTTGTTTGGCTTATTATTGCGAAAATTTTGTTCTTGGGAGGCTTGGACTTTTCTTTCTATTGGGACAATAATGTTTTCCCAGATGTATCTGCATTGTTAATGATTCTAAGATGAATGAGCTTATCTTTCTCTCTAATTAAGGAATCACAAAAGGATTCAAGACTAGGCTCTTGATAGCTAGCTGCACTCAAGGATTCTTTCATGGAGTAGAATGTAGATACACAAACCATCAAAGGAAATTTGGGGTATAAAATGGGCCTTATAAGAAAACGTGTCAATAATAAGTTCTGGTGAGTTATAATTCAAGAACCAATAGAATTTCAATAAAATGAGTCAACCATAATGGTTGAATTGACATATTTGTCAGAAGAGAAAAAAAACAAAAAACCTTTTTTTGTTCATATTTTCGACATATCTCCCTGTGTTTTTACTCAAATTTCGATCAGTAGAGGTATTTGGATGAAAATTTTGATTCTACATCCAAGGAGTACCCACACTGCATACTTTTAACAGACCCCGCTACCCCAAAAATAAGAAATACCTGAAAACTCATGATGATGACATCATCATCACATTTTTTAGGTATTTCTTGTTTTTGGGGTAGCGGGGTCTGTCAAAAGTATGCAGTGTGGGTACTCATTAGATGTAGAATCAAATTTTGCATCCAATGAGCTCTCCCAATCGAATTTTGAGTTAAAACACAAGGAGATATGTTTAAAGTACGAACACAAAAAGTAGTTTTTTTTCTTTCTTCCTCCAAAATTAATAAATATTATTTTATTATTTTAACTATTATTTTAAGTATTATTTTATTATTTTCCTTAGGAGGCCCATTTTAGACCTCAAAATTCCTCTAGTGAGAATATGCAGATCTAAGTTTGGAAAGAATATGATAAATGTGTTGTTTGTCTTCTTTCTTAATCTTGCATTGTGCACATAAGAGTCTAAGAGTTTTATACTTAGATAAATAGTCCTGAATGCATAAAAAGTCATTTGGATTCAAGAAAATCAACTCATTCTCAAGTTGATGACCCCGAATTTCATTGTGTTTACCAAACACAGATTCCAACTTTTCCCAAACTTGATGAGGTTCATCAATTCTAGATATGTGGAATCGCAAATCAATAAATATTGACATCCCAATCAATCCATGAGCTTCATCACATCTATTTTCCCATTTAATTTTCTTATCATCATCAGTGGGTTCTATTTCTTTCTTTGAGGTTATCATGAAAAGTCCCTTACTTTGTAGAACATCCTCCATATGATATTTCCATGAGAAATAGTTACACTTGTAAGTATAATATCACAGGGGGCATCCATACTGTAAAATAATGGAGAAAATAACAGAAACTAACTATCTGGATGCAAAGAGCTCGAAAAACTATGCGGTTTAAAAAAAATGGGCACTCAAAATTGATTCTGGATGATGAAGCTATGCTTGATCATAGAAAATGTTGAAGATGTCCCCAATAGTGACGTGGCATATTTTAACTTGACCAACTAAAAAAAAGAACCCCCTTCTTCCCAAGATGAACCTTTGACAATCACTTACAAGAAAGTTTCTTTTTAAGTGAATCACTTTTGTAAAATAAGTGATGTTCAATTTCACAATAATGTTACTTTTAAATAGTGCGGCAATAAATTAAAAGACTTAAGTGACTCACTTTTTATTTTATTTTATTTAAGTGAAATGCACTTTTACAATAAGTAACTTGAAAATAGAAATTGCATGCACTGAAAAGTAACTAGATAAGACTTGAACTCAAGACTTATCAAGGAATAAAGCAACTTGGAACCAAGTGAGCTAAGTTTAAAAGGTACATAAAATAATGGAAAGAGGAAGGGTTTTTTTTTTTTTTTACTCTTCTCTCTTGTTTTCCGTGCATGCCTTTGTTTCCTGCAAATAAAAGAAAAACAAAAAACAAAAAACAAAAAAAAAATCCACACTATGGGTGGGGTTAGATCTTGGTTAGCTTACCCCGAAAGTCGATGTTTTCAATTTTTCTCGCTGTTTCTAATTTTCTGCGTGTTGGATGGATTTTTTGACCTCGCCAACTAAGGAGAATCAATGCACACAAGTCGCTTACTACAACTTCCAGTGTGTTTGGATTAGTTGAGCCTCTCAGGTTGTTATCCTGCTACCATCTAAGTTTTTCTCTCTTAAGGAGAGTCCTACCATTTAAACTTAGAAAAATGTTTCCTAAATTAGCTAACAAGCTAAAGACTAAACTAAATTTTAATAAAAGAAACTAAATTAAAACAAACTACTTACCTACAAACTATGCTAATATATAAAATGAAATATCTACTTAACTATTACTAAATTAAAATTTGCTTGATTTAACTATTACTAAATTAAAATTAAAATTTATATCTAACTATAATTTGCTCTCTTAAGGAGAGTCTCTCAACGAAATTTTAATGATTCATAAATAACAAACTATTTGACAAAAAAAATAAAAATTTAACTAAGATGCAAATTTCAATATGTGGAAACGGATAGGTTTAATAGCTGCTAAAACACACAGATTTAACAACTGCTAACCTGTACCTTTTCACTATGAAATAAAACCTAAAACATAACTTGAAAACTAACTATACCTAATCTATTTTCTAAACTATCCTGCATAGGAGTGTGATTAATTTATATAAGTCTCACGTATGAGAATTATGATTTGATTACAGTATATTAAAATATAATGTAATTCTTTAAGCACATCAACCTTTCAAAAACCAAGTAATTAACAAAGTAACTACTGATCTATTTCAAATTGCTCATTACATCAAACTTGAGACTATTCCAGACAATCAACTACAATAAAGTTAGACACTCTAGAGAGATAAACATAAAAGTTTTAAGTGCCAGAATGAAAAATAGAAACTGTATTTAAATTTTATTCAAATGAGTGAGGAGTAACAATAAAATGCAATCTTATTGAAACAGTTTGAATAAGTCTTGGAACAATACTGATAGCGATCCCTAGTTATAAAACTCTCTGAATGAAAATTACAGATCTCCTTACATGTCCATAAATCACTTCTGGCAGAATCTCTCTCTCCCTAGTCTCACAAACACATGGAACAAAGAGAAAAACAGAGCACAAAAATGTAACTTTTCATCATCCCTGTCGAGAGATTTCTCCCCTCACCGGAGCATGATTAATATTATGATTCTTACTGCATAAAAAAAAGTTTCATGATTGACTTACCTAAACAAAGTTAAGTAAATAACCATTTGAATAAAACACTAGTTTAATTAAAGATAAACAAATAAAATAGTTATCGTTGATCTTTAATCAAACTGTTTATGAAATCAGAAAACATGATCATTTCAAACAATCAAACCTAAAATTATTAAACACAAGGAAAACATGAGTCAACATAACCAATTTGAAATTGTAATTAATTGTGCAAAGTATATGAAAATCTTACAAAACACAGTTGATTACAATTGACTACATGAAAATAATCGTTGAGCAATCTCTGGCCTTTAATTGCAGCTTCATAAATAATTTGCAAAGTATGATCAATGACCATAATAAAACTAAGAGTGGCCACGCATCATTCTTTCTCTGTTCCATAAAAGATTACAAAGAAAAATACAGAATGTAGAGAATAAATTCTTTTCATTCTGCTGATCATTTTCTGTCTCCTCCAATGAAGTATTTCCATTGTTTAAATAGGCAAAAATACAAACAAAAACTTTACTCAGTTTCTTTACTAGTTGGCACCAACAAAAATGTGACCAATGCACCTCAGATATCTCTGATACGGTTCATTGTTTTGAGGAAATTTCCCACGTCTCAGCTAAATGAGTCCGTTCTGCCAAAAAACCATGTCTCAAAATTGGTTATTTTTCCCTCATTTTCCCCGAGTTTATTGTCAAAAATTTGCCTCCTTCTACTGATGGGTGATTGGAGCAAAACGTCCTACATTATTCCATTTATTTGAAAGCTGCCATATTAGACTTAAATCGCATCCTTTAGATGATCACGTAGCATTATCTTCACTGTCTAACTTGCTCTGATCTTTACCCATTATCTCTGCACATAAGTAAAAAGAAAATGAAGTGAATGCATCAAAATTATTATCAATATAAAATTAGTGCAAGAGGTAAAAGAACGGGGTAGAAAGAAAGAAATTATCTCCCTTTAACTCTGTTGTCCCATCACATGCTTTCGTATTCTTGCTGTGATTTATCCAATTCATGCATTTTTGCTCTTCTTTAAGCATTAATTCTCTTTTACTGAGATTATCGATATTAATTGGCAATTCCTTAAAACTTGTTTTCTGGTGCGAAACTATTTTAGGCTGAGCGACCAAGTGGCAAATACAATTTGACAGGTGGAAATTTCAGTAATAATATGGCATGTTTAGTTGTGGGAGATTTGAAATTTGATTGAAGATCAATTATATTATCTTTATTGTCAAACCTTCATATTGTATCCTCGATCATCTTCTCCCAAATCGCAGTTATTTGAAAATTTTGACAGACAGATCAATAGCTTTAAAAATTGAGAGATACTATGCATTTGTTGTGCAATAATTAAAATGAACAACGAATTGTTTTAGTACTTTATGGAACTGATATGTTATTAATGAAATTGTGTAGTGGTGGCATTGAAACCCTTCTACCATATTCATATTTTCTTTGAAAGCATTGCAAATTCTTTGTGATCTCGCAATTCTTCCACCTAGAATCATAACAACATATCTTCACTATCTGCAGAAAAATAGATGTATGCCCGATCTCTAAGCTTATGGATGAAATGTGGCATTTCTTTTGGCAATTTCCTCATAATATGTGATGTTCTTATAATTAATTGACATGCAGCTAGTTGTGATATTTCCTTCTATATGTAAGCTCACAATAAACCTTACAATATTCTTTCAAACTGCAAAATAACAAATGATTTTGGCGCATTTTTTGTTCAATCTTGTAATAGATAATCCAATTTGGTAGACAAGTGGACTGGTGGCCTAATATTTTTTTCGCTAATTCCCCACTTCCGTCAATGCAGTGATTGAATAAACAATTGGTTTCAGGTTCATAGTGAGGAAACTGGGGTTATTTATATTTTGGTGAACTTATCAAATGATAATTGTTAAAATCATAGAAAACAACATTTCCCAAATAAATATGCACGCAAAAGTCAATCTCTACGTGTCTCACACAAGATCAAGATCTCAATTTGACATTTGCTAACTTCAATCTCGTATCATTTAATGAAAGAATGTGTCATTTTGTTTTTGGAAAATATTAATCATCCATATAACACTCTTTATAAAACTCATGAACATGTAAAAAATCCTCAACATCCCTTTTTTAAATAAAGTCAAAATGAAAAGATAATAAAAAGATATAAGCATAAGTGCACATGATTCAAGAGGTAATTTCAAACAAATTCAATTTTAAAGATGACTTTATTCAAAAGCATCTTATGGTGAGTAATTGAATGAATTTTGTATGAGATTTAATACGTTACATTTAAGTTAAAAAAAAATGATACACGAAAAATATTTTTCATAAAGTATGTTTACCTTTATCTAATGGTATGAATGTATAAACTTAAATATGTGTAATCAATATGTAAATTTAATCCTTTATGAATAAGTTTATAAATGAGGCAATGCTTTGGAGAATCCATATATGGAAGATATGAATACTTATTATCCAAAGGATAAAATAAATAAAATCTTCATTTAAAAATACTTTAATTAGAAAAGCATAAGAGATGTGAATGCATATAAAACTCAAATTAAAATTTGCACAATGCAATCAACTTGGATAAGTCCAAAAATAAAAGTATGCAATTATCATTTAAACCACCAAGAAACCACAAGACCAGTGCGATAAGGAAAACCATGGAATCACCTTCTCAAAACCAAGTATGAAAAACTAAAAGAAACAAAAGACTAAATATTTACAAAAATTATAATGGGGGCTCCATCATTTGCAAAAAAAATAAAAAATCAAGGGGAGTTGTTGGGGTGCCAACAAATGGTGACATGTTGGATGAAGTAGTTATCTCTACATATTTACCTGAATGTTATAGATATAGGAAAAAAAATCAAGGTTTTCTCAAAATATCAAATTTCACACCATATGACATTCTCACATCACTAGCCTATATAGTAAAGTTTGAACTTAAAGTGTTGTCACAATCAAATGCATTATCCCAACTATTATTCAGAGACTCCATAAAAATGAATGTCTTTGAAATATATGCATAGCAAATAAACCTGGTCAAGAATGCTTTCTCAATAGCTTAAAGATAATTGAATAACAACAGCATAAAGGTATGACCTCCATACTTTAAGAAGATATCTAGATAAATGTCCCATCCATTAAATATAAATAACTAAAAGATAAAATTTGTTTTTATCTTTTATTTTTTCTTTCTTTATTTTTTTTCTAAATATATTAATTATATCTTTGATTCAAGACTACTATCCTCGCCTGGTAACGAGCTATTGATAGCATCATTCGCAAGAACTGCCAGATATAAACAAGTCGGCTCATGATAAGACCTCCTGACCCTTGATCTTATGTTACCCCTGACAAGGCTCATGATCATGATTAGGTCGGTTCGTGATGAGACCTCCTATTCTTCAATCAAAATTTATTTTAGTTTTAAATTTTTTTCTAATGGATGAGAAACTAATCCAAATAATACCCCTATAATAACATGGAAGGCCTAAAGATGGCTAATGTCATTGATTCATAAATATTCTGAGAGAAAATTTTCCCAACAAATTAACTTGCCTAGCTAATGATATCATTCTCAAAATGAAGTCCAAGAACAATAACCGTGAGTTCAACTAACTGATTAGCTAAGTTCATAAGAAATATTTCAAGGCTAGGATTGATTCAGTCATAGTAAGAACATTTGATATGGCAAGAAACTCCTTATAATGGTTTCCCTTAAATATATTAAATTTATTAGTAGAGAAACATATGAACACCCAGCAGTGTGTCATTATGGTATTATTTATCTACAATGCTCCCTAAAAGTAAAGAGGGAAAACATAAAGCTGAAAAATATCAAATTCACTACTGAAACTAATTAACTAAACAAACTTGAAAATTAAAAATGCAAAAACTCATTAAATGAAACAGAACATCCAAAAACTTATATACAAGATAGAACGTGATCAAATCCAAATTTCAACCAAAATTTATGTATTAAAATCCAAAAGAAAAATTTATTGAAACTTTAATTGAGAGTTGAAGAAGGTAAATAAGCTTATAAATCAAATTTCAAGATATGATTACTCTTTATGTGATGAGCTATACAGAATAACGTAAAAATCACAAAATTATGACATGCGTAAGAAATAATGACAAATCTCCTAATATTAAAATTGACCATAATAAAGATTTAAAGTTTAAATAAAATATCAATATAATATAAATAGGTAAAGGGAAATAACTAGTGAAACCAACAAAACATTTCTAATCCTATAAGAATAATATGTTCTTCTAATAATAACCAGAAATAATATAAAAGAAACCTAAAACAAAATCTATCATCCTTACCATTTGAAACTCTATTTACATTTAATGATAAGACATGTTTACTAGTTTCTAAAAACCTTTTGAGACAAGAATTTTTGAGCCACTCTGCAATTTTTTCATGAAACTTAGAATGCAAAGTATGATCTAAAAATATGAAATCGATATGTGGCAAACCTATCTTAGGAGAATCAAATGGACAAATCAAATTGTTAGCATTAGTCACACTAACATATGAAAGAATTGGTTTCAAATACAGAATAGGATCATGAAATGATGTAATAGGTGAATGAACAGGTAGTGGCCTAATATCAAAAGAAGTAATCTTGTTAATAGGGTCTATTGCTAAAGGTGAATCAATTGAAGAAGATGCAAGGTTTTGGTGATCACAAGTTATAGAAAACTCTACGACAAAGATTTTATTTTCACCAATAAAATTAGATTTCTCATATAAATGATTTTGATGAGAACAAACATTTTTAGTTTTAATAAAAGTTGATGTGTTGATCTCATAAAAAATTGGTTGACTATAATTATCTTGCAATAGATCCTCATTCTTTTTAAAATATTGTATCGGATGATGATCTAATAATAAAATATGTCTCAATCTCTAATATTCAGGCTTAATAAGAGAATCATCACTATTAGATATCTCATATAAATCCAATTTTGATCCCACATAGTTAGATATTTTGAATGGAATATGATGCATATAAAAATCAGAAAATAAACCAGGATAAAAAAAGAAATAGTAAGAATTAGAAGTGGGAAATTAAAAGAATCGATCAACTTAGAAAGATCATTAATATTTAAATTTCCAAAATATTTCTCTCTTATTACATGATTATTTTGAATAAAATTTTGTGATGTACCTTTCAACATTTCATATGAAATTGATTTGAGATCAAGATCAGTTGATAATCTTTCATGTGAATCAAAACTTTTATTAACATTCTCTTAAAAAAGATTAATCTCTTTTCTCGGACAACATTTAGTCGAGTGATTAAGATTCATGTCTTCTTATTCGACTTTTTCTATTGAATTGTGAGGACATATAAAATTATAATTAACATATTCGTGTTCATTGATAATTGAATCGAAAGAAGAATTAGTACAAAAATCAGAAAATGATGAACATATAATTAATTCATCTTGATCTATTTTCATAATAATAGAATATGAATCTTGTTGTTCATTAAGATAATCAACATCCCTATCTGTATGAATAAATTTATCATGAATATGTTCTTCCTCATTTGATTCATTAATGTTTATAGGTTCAATATTTTGGATAAAAGAATTATGAATTGCTCCTTGAAGAGGAGAATAATGATCAGAATAAGTTGGTACCTCTTCTACTTCAATCTTCTCACCTAGGGGTTGGGTAGAACTTATAAAAGTATTTGAATCAATAATAGAGGAGGAAGTTTCTAGGAAGATTAGTGAGTTATCATCCTTTTGACAAATGTCTAGATTTTGTTCAATAAGAGGAACTTGAGAGTTGAAAACAATATTTAAAAGATCACATTCAGAAGGTAAATCAGTAATATGAAATTTGCAAAGAATATGAGAAAGCCTTACTAAAAATTCTTATGGAGACTCACATTTTCTTCCTCCGAATAGCCTGCAATTCACTGCAAAGTTTATTAGAATTATAATCCTTGAATGTATCTAAAAATTAATGTGTGAATTGAAACCATGTAAAAAAGAAATTAAGTGGAAAATTTTCCAACCAACATTTGATTCGTCATTTGAAAGTAAGGGAAAATAACCTGCAAGTAGCATTAAGATCAACAATCGTATGTTTGTTACATTTACATAAAAACTTTCCAAGGTGTTCTCTTGCAGATATATCGCCTTCACCATCAAATCAAGTTTTGATGAGAGGTTGATTGTCTTATTGGGAATATTAACCAATGTAAAATTAAAAAAGGATTCCCAAAGAGGAATTTGGGCATGATCCATGAATGATAAACAATCAAGATTAATTGACTCTTCAAATGTCTATCTTGTCGTCTAACAAACCCTTAAGCATATATGTGACGGATAAGAGCATAAAAACTGAAAAACAAGCGCTGAAGGAAAAATGGTTATCAAAATAATTGAAAAAATAAAAATAACCACTTGTTTTACCTCGGCCCTCCTTCTAGCACCATTTGTTTGCCTGATTTTTTGACTTGGACAAATAAGGAGAATCAACCCTCACCAGTCGCTTACTACAACTTCTAGTGTGTTTGGATTAGTTGATCCTTGCAGGTTGTTATTCTACTACCACTTAAGTTTTACTCTCTTAAGGAGAATCCTACCATTTAAACTTAGAAAAATGTTTCCTAAATTAACTAACAAAATAAAGACTAAACTAAATTTTAATAAAAACAACTAAATTAAAACAAACTACTTACCTACAAACGATGCTAATATATAAAATGAAATATCTATTTAACTATTACTAAATTAAAATTTCTCTATTTAACTATTACTCAATTAAAATTTGCTCTATTTAACTATTACTAAATTAAAATTACCATTTGTATCTAACTATAATTTTCTTTCTTAAGGAGAGCCTCTCAATGATATTTTAATGATTCATAAATAATAAACTACTTGACAAAAAAAAATTAAATTTAACTATGATGCAAATTTGAATATGTGGAAACGCATAGGTTTAATAGCTGCTAAAACACACAGATTTAGTAGCTGTCAACGTGTACTTTTTTCACTATGAAATAAAACTTAAAATAAAACTTGAAAACTAAATCTACCTAATCTATTTTCTAAACTATCCTGCACAGGAGCGTGATTAATTTATATAAGTGAGACGTATGAGAAGTATGATTTGATTACAGTATATTAAAATATAATTTAATTCTTTAAGCACATCAACCTTTCATAAACCAAGTAATTAACAAAGTAACTATTGATCTATTTCAAATTGCTCATTACATCAAACTTGAGACTGTTCCAGACAATCAAATACAATAAAGTTAGACACCCTAGATAGATAAACATAAAAGTTTTAAGTGTCAGAATGAAAAATAGAAATTGTATTTAAATTTTATTCAAATGAGTAAGGAAGAACAATAAAATGAAATCTTACTAAACCAATTTGAATAAGTCTTGGAACAATACTGATAGTGATCTCTGGTTATAAAATTCTCTGAATGAAAATTACAGATCTCCTTACATGTCCAGAAATCACTTATGGGAGAATCTCTCTCTCCCTACTCTCACAAACACATGGAACAAAGAGCAAAACATAGCACAGAAAGGTAACTTTTCATCAGCCCTATCGAGAGCTTTCCCCCCTCATCGGAGCATGATTAATATTATGATTCTTACTGCATAAAAGAAAGTTTCATGATTGACTTACCTAAACAAATTTATGTAAATAACCATTTGAATAAAACACCAATTTAATGAAAGATAAACAAATAAAACAATTATCGTTGATATTTAATCAAACTATTTATGCAATCAGAAAACATGATCATTTCAAACAATCAAACGTGAAAATATTAAACACAAGAAAAACATGAGTCAAGATAACCAAATTGAAATTGTAATTAATTGTGCAAAGTATATGAAAATCTTACAAAACACAGCTGATAACAATTGACTCCATGAAAATAATCGCTGAGTAATCTCTCGCCTTTAATTGCAGCTTCATAAATAATTCAGAAAGTATGATCAATGACCATAAGAAAACTAAGAGTTGCAACGTATCATTATTTCTCTGTTCCATAAAAGATTACAAAGAAAAATACAGAATGTAGAGAAGAAATTATTTTCATTATGCCGAGTGTTTTCCCTCTCCTCCGGTGAAGTACTCCCATTGTTTAAATAGGAAAAAATACAAACAAAAAATGTACTCAGTTTCTTTGCTAGTCAGCACCAAGAAAAAGGTGTTCGATCCACCTCAAATATCTCTCACATGTTTCACTGTTTTGAGGAAATTTCTCACGTCTCAGCTAAATGAGTCCGTTCTGCAAAAAATCCACGTCTCAAAATTGATTATTTCACCCTCATTTGCTCCGAGTTTGCTGCCGAAATTTGCCTCCTTCTAGTGATGCGTGATTGGAGCAAAATGTTTTGCATTATTCCATTTATTTGAAAGATGGCATCTTAGACTTAAATCGCATCCTCTAGAAGGTCACGTAGCATTATCTTCGACGTCTAACTTGCTCTGATCTTTACCCATTATCTCTGCACATAAGTAAAAAGAAAATTAAGTGAATGCATCAAAATTATTATCAATATAAAATTAGTGCAAGAGGTAAAAGAATGGGGTAGAAAGACATAAATTATCTCCCTTTAACTTTGTTGTCCCATCACATGCTTTCATATTCTTGGTGTGATTCATCCAATTCATGAATTTTTGCTCTTATTTACGCATTAATTCTCTTTTACTGAGATTATTGATATTAATTGGCAATTCCTTAAAACTTGTGTTCTAGTGTGAAACTATTTTAGGCTGAGTGACCAAGTGGCAAATGTGATTTGACATGTGGAAATTTCAGTAATAATATGGCATGTTTAGTTGTGGGAGATCGAAATTTGATTGAAGATCAATTATATTATCTTTATTGTCAAACCTTCATATTATATCCTCGATCATCTTCTCCCAAATCGCAGTTATTTGAAAAATTCGACGGACAGATCAACAACTTTAAAAATTGAGAGATACTATGCGTTTGATGCGCACTAATTTAATGAACAACAAGTTGTTTTAGTACTTTATGGAAGTGATACGTTCTAAATGAATTCGTGTAGTGGTGGCAGCAAACCCTTCTACCAGATTCATATTTTCTTTGACAGCAATGCAAATTCTTTGTGATCTGGCAATTCTTCCGCCCAGAATCGTAACAACATATCTTGGCTTTCCGTAGAAAAATAGATGTATGCCTAATCTCTGAGCTTATGGTTGAAATGTGGCATTTCTTTTGGAAAATTCCTCACAATATGTGATGTTCTTATAATTAATTCACATGCAGTTAGTTGTGATATTTCCTTCTATACGTAAGCTCATGATAAACCTTTACAATATTCTTTCAAACTGCAAAATAATAAATGATTTTGGCACATTTCTTGTTCAATCTAGTTATAAATCATCCAATTTGGTAGAGAAGTGGACTGGTGGCCTAATAGTTGTTTCGCTAATTTCCCACTTTCATCGATCCAGTGATTGAATAAACAATTGTTGTCAGGTTCATAGTGAGGAAACTAGGGTTACTTATATTTCAATGAACTTATCGAATGATAATTGTTCTTTAAAATCTTAGAAAACAACACTTCCCAAATAAACATGCATGCAATTGTCAATCTCTACGTGTCTCACACAAGATCGAGATCTCAATTTGACATTTGATAACTTCAATCCCGTATCATTTAATGAAAATATGTGTCATTTTGTTTTTGGAAAATATTAATCATCCATATAACACTCTTTATAAAACTTATGAAAACATGAAAAATCCTCAACATCCCTTTTTTAAATAAAGTCAAAATGAAATGATAATAAAAAGATATAAGCATAAATGCACATGATTCACGAGGTAATTTCAAACGAATTTAATTTTAAATATGACTTTATTCAAAAGCATCTTATGGTGAGTAATTGAATGAATTGTGTATGAGATTTAATACGTTACATTTAAGTTTAAAAAAATGATACAGGAAAAATATTTTGCATAAAGTATGTTTACCTTTATATAATGGTATGAATGTATAAACTTAAATATGTGTAATCAATATGTAAATTTAATCCTTTATGAATAAGTTTATAAATGAAGCAATGCTTTGGAGAATCCATATATGGAAGATATGAATACTTATTATCCAAAAAAATAAAATAAATAAAATCTTCGTTTAAAAATACTTTAATTAGAAAATCACAAGAGATGTGAATGCATATAAAACTCAAATTAAGCAATTTTCACAATGCAATCAACTTGGATAAGTCCAAAAATAAAAGTATGCAATTATCATTTAAACCACCAAGAAGCCACAAGACCAGTGCAACAAGGAAAACCATGGAATCGCCTTCTCAAAACCAAGTATGAAAAACTAAAAGAAATTAAAGACTAAATATTTACAAAAAATATAATGGGGACTCCATCATTTGCAAAAAAATAAAAAAATCAAGGGGTTTTGTTGGGGTGCCAACACTGCGGTCGCACAAGGTGCATGGCAAAGATCATACGTAGCCGAGAAGACAAGAAAAAAAACTTTCCCCTTCTGTTTATGATCCGTCGCGATCACGCAAGGTGTATGGAAAAGAGCATATGCAGCCAGGGAAGGCAATGGTACGAGACTAAAACAATAAAGATCTAATAATAGAACTGATAAAATATGAGAGATTAAAAAAATAAAACAAATCTATCAGTGTAGCATTATACCTTCAGATTTGTTGAAATGGGTGTTTTTGGAACAAACGAAAACAATTTTCGATGAAACAAAAATGATTTCCCAATGGAAACGGTGCTCCGAACACAATGGAATAGATCCCATGGGAAACAAATGCACAAAAAATATAGAACCAAAAACCCTTTCAAAGTTTCAGCAACACCGGTTCCAGAACATGATAAAAATTGAAAGCGACTCTTCATAAACGCTCTGATATCATGTTCGGATACATAGGGTACTCCCAAAAGATCGAACACCTAGAGCAACCACTTCACACAAATGAATCACAGATCAATACACCGATGTTTGTCATGTGGTTAAAACCCTCGAGAGGGAAAGAGTCCATGGCCCCAGGGAAATAGCTACTTGGAGAAATTTATTACGCAAAAGAAAGAAAGTTACATATGATCTTCTCATAATCGATCAACTAGCCAAGGACCATCCATGCTCTTTAAATAGATATCATAGACCAATCGGGTGTTAAGATACAAATCAATGGTAGGTATAATCTAAGAAAAGTTGAATCATCGGATCACTTTATGTCTATAGCATATCGTGACCGTCACATTAGAATATTTACAAATGCATACTAAAGAAACACACTTTACCTAATGGATATATTACACAAGTTGATCTTAAGTAACTCCTAAGTGTCTAGATATCCTAATAGGTTTTTCTCTTCCTTCCTATCTGTTTCCATTGGAATAATTCATTTTTCAACCGAAAACATCCTTTCCAAATAGGGATTTCTCCTAACAACCTTTTTCTAGTTTTAATATCCAATTTCTCCTCCTCATTGTCAAAAAATTCTTTATATTCAATATATATTTGTATGATATAACCATCTCTAATCCTTTTGAACACAAAATCTATAGCTCTTATTTAGTTACTATCTAATTTCTTCAAACTATCATATGTTTCTTGATATTGCACAATACCTTTTTGACTCCTCGACACAATATTGAATTATACTTACCTTTAAATATATTCATCAAACAAAGAAGGAAATTCAACAAATAAAATTTCATACTCATCTATATATAGGTACCTTTGCAACTATTGTTGGGGGATAAATGCTAAGTTTTATGGTCTCCTTGTGCATGATTTGTTTTCCTTCTTGGGCAACTAATTTTGCATCTCCTACCTTGTAAGTTTCCAATTCATACTTGACCAAACCCTAACCTTTTCATATCTCGGAAATAGAACTAATTATTGGAATAGACCTAGACCCTAGGTTCTAAATCATGAACCAATCATTCCCCTATGAGAATCAACATTTTTATTACCTGAAAAGGGTAAAGTCTCACCTAAAATTCTCACGCAACTTACATAGACTAAAAAAAATTAATTATAACTCAACATAACAACATGCAGAAATTCTCACTCATACCCAAGTTATTCAAAACAAATAACTAGTTCATTCCATCAATAATGAGAGCATTAGATTTTCTATTGCTTATTGTAATACATCAAAATTATATAGCTCAAAATACAAATACATCAAAATTGTATAGCTCAAAATACTATTAGAGAAAACATAAAACAACCCATCTTTTCACACTTTATACACCATAACATATTTTTATCACTAAATTTCCAACATTTTTTTAACTAATATTGTTTAGTTATAACTTAACTTTCTTAGTTCGATGTTGTATTTTCAGTGTAGTACCTCTTACAAAATATGTCATTCACAACATAGTTCCAACACTAATTGCAATCATCATCATTATCATAGTCATCATTATCAATATTGTTCTCATCTTCTATTACATTAATAAATAAAATACTTAAATTATTACAATAAATAATATATAATCTATTATAAACAAAATTATAAACAAAAGTCACAACTCAAGATGTTTAAGATTTACAATAAATAATATTTTCTTAAATTTTTAAGATTTATATCCATAGATGTTTTTCTTTGCCATTTGGGGTCTACCATAAACTATGCTTTTTCATTTACCTACTAGGATGAGATAAGTGTAGCAATGCATGGATAAATGAGAGTTGATGAATAGATAAACAATAGTTCATAATAGATAACTAGAAAATGTAAGATACTGTCTTTATCCCTCAACCATTTGATCTCTATCCATGTGATCCAACCACAAAGTATGTAGATATGCTAATTATATATATATATATATATTATTAAAATATTTTATAAAAACAAATTTATGAATCAAATGAGATCATCTAATTTTTATCTGTTTTTTAATGTAGTTATAATACTAAGTACTATGAATATTTAACATAAAATACTTAATATGCAATTTTAGATAAAATGGAAACCTCTCTCCATTCTTTTAATCCCTTGAATAAAGTTACAACGTCTTTCTCTACTTTAGAACACATTTCTATAGAAATTTAAATGACTAAGCTGATTTGTACTTCACATTGCTATAAGATTTGAAAATTCCATTTGATAGAAAGAACAACTAATTCATTTTTTTACGATGATTTTCGGGGTGGCGGACGAGCTGGTAGTTGAAGGAGATGGTGTTTAGGGTTTCACCTAGGTGAGATTGGGCAAGCGGCATCCAAGCCGCATTGGTCTTCCTGCGAGCGACAGTACTAGGCCTCTTGCAGAGTGCCATGGCGGCATCGGGGCAAGGGGACGTTGCCCTGGTTGGAAGGGATACCGCGCTTGGTCGAGAGAAGTTAGACAAGGAAGGAACCAAAGGCCGAAGTCACCCAAGAACCATGCTAGGCAAGAAGGCTGGCCTGGGGAGTTTCCTACCAAATACCTCCTCCATCCCAGCAATTCAAATCAGATTTGAGGCAGTTAGAGGCAATATTTAATCATGGAAGGGAAAATCCCTAATTGGTAAATTTGTCGGGATATGGCCGAAGGAGAAAGATTTGATTAAATGGATAAATAGCATGTGGAACCCTAAAGGACACTACAAACTTCAGTTAGGATTAAAGGGTTTATTTACCATCATTTTTTTTAACCAGGAAGATATAGATAGAGTCATGGAGGGAGGCCCATACTTCTTCTTCTTGGCTGGGTTATCTCTTCGCCCATGAAAGGAGCATTTTAACCCAGAAACAGAGGATATGATAGCCACCCTAGTTTGGGTTTGCCTTAATCTCTCCTGGGTGAGTACTGGGACATGGAAACTTTGAGGGATATAGGGAACACTCTCGGGGAATTCATAAAAATAGCAGAACAAACCAAGATCCAAAGGTATACTATCCTTTGCTCGAATATGTGTCTATATGGATCTCTCCAAAGAACTCCCAGAAGCAATCAGTTTAAATTGGGAAGATGAAGAATGGACCCAGCCCATCGACTATGAGCAACTTCCCTTTAGATGTCGTCACTGCCATGACTATGGTCATATTGGAAGGAAATGCCCCAAACTAAGTCCTGGGGCTGATACATCTGCACCCCTTCCAGATAAAGACTCTGAAATGGATGGGTTCACACAGGTAAAAAAAAAAAGAAGAAGGAGAGGGGGAGGAAAACCCAATACTAGAAAGGATAAAGTAACAAAGGAGCACAGACCCAGAAATCCCTTCGAGATTTAGGGTCAGAAAACGAGGATGGAGAAGTCCCAACCGAAAAACCTGTGACACACTAGCAAGAAAATCTCATCAAAATACCAGAGGAAGAGGACAAGTAGCAGATGGAAGGGACGTAGGAGGAAGAAGGAAATGACAGGGAGCTAGATCTAGAGGCGATTTAGGAAGAATGTGGGAAGAAGGGCCAAGGTTACGTCTCTTGATGCCAGATCGAACTCCTACAGGATGCAATCATCTGAACAGGAACCAATGAGAGTCTTGGGATTGACTGAGATGCTCAAAAAGGTAGTAAGAGGAAATCCCCAGAAGAAGAATTATGAAGAGGCAGGAAGATGATTAAACAAAGCATAGTAGCAATGGGAGTTCGACTAATCAAATCCGGGCACTACCCTACAATCATGGCGGCCTTCTCCGAAGTTAAAAAGGGTTGTCAATGAAGGTCATATCGTGGATTATAAGGGGCTACAGCAACCCCAGGAAGTGGAAAATGCTAAACAGGAAAATCAGGCAAAAATCCCCAGATATTCTTTTCCTTCAAGAAAAAAAGTGTTGCTATGGGGTTTTAGAGAAAATTAAGGACAAAATTTGGAAAGGAAGTCATCTCATGGCTCTAGATGCGGTCAGAAAATCTAGAGGTGTGGCATTTTTTTGGCAGCCTAGGAGAGTGGAGCTCTCTGAATGGCGCGCCAACAAGTTTGCTCTCATGGTATACTTCTGTATCCAAGATTCGGGGGTGAAGGAATCCCTCGAGAATGTTTATGGCCCCAACAGTTTCCTTGAAAAGTAGTCCTTCATGGATTTCCTCAACTAGCTCAAAGAGAAAACTAAGATGCGAACTTGGGTGCTTGGAGGGGATTTCAACCTCATTGCCAACCTTGGGGAAAGAAGGGAGGAAGATGATTCCTGGAGAAATACCAGGAAGCTTTCTACGATTTTATATCGCAGAGCTCGCTCGTTAACCTAGAAAGAGGAAATGGATGGTACACTTGGAACAACAAGAGGGGGGGGAGCATTTAGTGGCCTCTTGCCTTGGTTGCTTCCTGGTGTCTAAAAATATCATGCACAACATGGGGGAAATTACGGCTAATGTTCTTCTAGCTGCAGGCTCTGACCACTGGCCCATTAGCCTTACATGGGATTGGTCTTGCTCTCCTATTGGAAAACCTTTTCGTTTTTAACATTTCTGGCTGGAACATAAAGACTTCAAGGACCTTGTTAATCAGTGGTGGCAAGAACTCGTCCCCCCCAGGAACCGTTATCTTTCGCTTTCAACAGAAACTCAAAGCTATAAAGGCCAAAATCCACACGTGGAACAGGGAGGAATTCGGGAACATCTTTGAGGACAAAAAAAGCTTCTAAATGTGTTGGACCTCATCAATAAACAAGGCATGGAAGTAGGTTGGGATGAGGACATGAAAGCCAAAGAAAAGGATTTAATGAGTCATCTAAAGGAAAGGGAAAGGCAGGAGGGAATATTTTGGCAATAGAAGGCGAGGGTTAAATGGCTGCAGGAGGGAGAAAGAAATACCAAATTCTTTCATAACTCGGTGATCCAGAACATGAACAGTTCTAGAGTCCAGAAACTTAAGAAAAGGGACAGTAGGAGCGTGGAAACTAGACGAGAGATTGAAGCAAAATTCACACAACAGTTCTCTGAGATCCTCAATGAAGATAATGGGGATATCGATCGAGATATTGAACAAATCACCAGCTTAGTCCCCAGGGTAGTCACTAGTGAAAAAAATGAAATGCTCACCAATCCAATAGGGATGCAGGAGGTTGAGGAAGTTGTCAATCAAATGGCCCTAGGAAAAGCTCCTGGCCCTGATGGTTTCAGATGGAAACTTCTTTCATCACTTCTGGGACCTTGTCAAGGAGTACGTGTTGGATATTGTGGAGGAATCCAGGAACAAGAGGGGTGTCCTTAAAGCCTTCAATTCCCCCTTCCTCACTCTAATTGCAAAAGAGGAAAGGGTGGACACTCCTAACAAATTCAGACCGATAGCGTTATGCAGTATCATTTACAAAATCATCTCCAAGGTCATTGCTAACTCGATCAAACCCCTTATTAGCTCGGAACAGTCAAGTTTTGTGGAAGGTAGATAGATCCTGTATGGGGTCATTCTCGTCCAAGAGGTGCTGCACTCGCTCAAAATCATGAGGGTTCTAGGTATGTTGATCAAGCTTGACATAGCAAAGTCGTATGATAAACTAAATTGGAAATTCATGGAGAAAATGTTGGAGGCCTATGGTTTCTATCAACGTTGGGTGGAATGGGTCATGGGTTTAGTCACAACGCCCTTCTTCAACATCCTCCTTAGTGGATCTCTGACTAACACTTTCCATTATTTTTGTGGTATCAGACAAGGTGACCCTCTGTCTCCTTTCCTCTTCATCCTTATGGTTGAGGGTCTGAGTCACCTCATCGTTGCCCAGTCCAACCATGGGGAAATAAGAGGGTTAAAGGTCCACGATGGATCGACACCTTAGACACACCAACAATTCATTGATGATACTACACCTATGGGGCACCCTTTAGTCCAAGAAGCACAAAGCTTCAAGAACAGCCTAGATCTCTTCGCAAAGGCCTCAGGATTGGTTGTCAACCAAAATAAGTCTCAGGTATTCTTTGTCAACACTCCACCGACCACTCAAAGTAACATCTTAAGGATCTTGGGCTTCTCGAAAGGTGCTTTCCCGTCTAAATACCTAAGGATCCCCTTAGGGTTGGGAAGAATGCAGAAAGAGTCCTGGAAGGAATTATTGGATAGAATGAAACAAAAACTTTCAAGCTGGGTGTTGCGCCCCTTAAATTTTCCCAGCAGATTGATCCTGGTCAAATCGATTATGCAGGCTATGCCTACTTACCTCTTCTCAATTCTAGCTGCCCCCAAGTCTATTCTCAAGGAAATTCAAAGACTGTAAGGAAATTTCCTATGGGGTAGACATGAGGAGAAAGCTAAATTCTTTCTGGTGTGCTGGGAGGATATATGTCAACCAAAGGAGTAGGGAGGTTTAGGCCTTAGATACCCTGAAGTGATGTTTGAGATCCAGAAAGCCAATGTCTGGTGGCGATGGGTAAACCACACATCAGAGCCTTGGTCCAAGCTCTGGCACATCAAATATGCTTGGAACAGGCCTATTTAGCAACTGATTAGATTCAATGATGCCCCAAGCAGCTCATCCATATGGTTGAAAGCATTGGCACGTAAGAATATTGTCGAGGATCATAGTTTCTGGGAGATCAAGGATGGCAGCACGACAAAATTTTGGGATGATTCATGGAATCAACTTCCCATCCTTGGCAGAGATCTGAGATGGTCACATCTCAAATATAAGGAGATTGAGGGGGGCAAGATCTAGGTGAACTAGTCTTGGATGATTGGAACTCATATGGAGCAATGCTAATGGGATTTTCAGGAAAAACTTGATCTCACAAGTGAGTCTGATTAGGAGGCCTTTGAGGAAGAAATGAGAAAAGGATTCATCAAGGTTCATGAAGGTCCCGACGTCTTAAGATGGGGATACACCAATAGATTCTCCTTTAACATTAAGGAGGCCTACAACATCAGGCTCACTCACCACGCAGAGGCTAACGAAATCTAGAAGAAAATATGGGCAGTAAACCTCTAGCCCAATGTTGCCCTCTTTTTTTGGTTGTTTTTCCATGGAAGGATCCTCACCAGCAAAAACTTAAGAAGGCGACGGGTGTAAGGACCCTCTCAATGTTGCTTGTGCTACTAAGAGGAGGAATCCATGAGCCACCTCCTAGATAAATCCACTTATGCAACAGCTGTGTGGGACAAATGAGCGATGCGATTTCAACGAAGTGATAGAAGGCAAGGCCAACTGGCTCAAACCATTAGAGAACGACACCCAAAATCTTACAAGAACCCTATCATCAGAACAATGTGGGACGCCTTCCCAGGTATGGCCATGTGGTGCTTATGGAAGGAATGCAATGCTCGAATTTTTAGGGACCACTGTAAAGATGTGGAGACGATGTGGAAAACGGTGAAGGATAACTTGTTGTCTTCCATCTGATGCATGCAATGGCATGATCAAGACAAGATTATCCCTCGTGAATAAGCTCATATTGCTGCGAATTGGAGTCTCGATAGAACCATGATGGATGGCCTGCGACGATGGGAAAAGATCTGTCAACCTTCCAACCCGAACCTCTGGTCCGCCCCTCCCTCTTAAGTCTTCAAGCTAAATTTTAGTGGTGCATCCAGGGGAAATCCGGGTTCGACGCCCTTTTGGGGTCTATGTCGGGACCACGATGGCAGGATTGTAAAGGTGTTCATGGGATCAATACGGGTGGACACCAAAAACTCAGTCGAACTGGAAGGCATAATCTGTGGCCTCGAGGTTTTGATCATGTGAGGCCATTTTCCTGTGATCATTGAAGGCGAATCAAACATGCTCATCGAGATCGCCAAACAAATGGTGAATGGTCAAACGTCAGAAAAAAATTTCTCCCAGCTCGCGTCTTTCCAGTAGGCTGGGCCATCTCTGCGCTCTCCTTCACTCCTACCCAACAATATCCTTCTGCCATGTATAACGGGAGGCCAACAAAGCAGCCGACCTTGTGGAAAATGCTGGCGTGGAAGGGAGACTAGGCTTTCGATGCGACACATTGGAGGATTTTGGAGTGGAGGAATGGGCCCAACACTGTAGACATCTAGTGTCAAGGGACGTGAACAGTGAGGCACATATGGCATGTCTGGAAGATGGCACGACAGATGGGGGCACAAGGCGCAAGCACGCCTACACGAGACAAACCTAATGATGTGCAGACATTTTGGCTTAAATGATAGTAGGTACTGGAGGATGTCCTTCGCCATCATTTCGGTTAATGCTGCAAGGACTGATAAGATGGGTTATATGCGATGGGATCGTCGGGAGGATTGTTATATTAATTACCAAAGGAGGGACACTGCTGATTTTGGTATGAGGGATGGGAGAGCTCCCACGCACTTCTCCCTTTCTTATGCTGTGAAGGTCGGGCCTCCCACCATTGCGCATCAAAGTAAAGGGTTCAGGCTCTCGACTCATGTTCCCACCCCTATTTTCTCACTCGTGTATGAATTTGTAGGTGCCTCCCAGCGTCGCTTCCTACCTCTATTCAGCAACCCTACCCTCTGCGTTATGGATCCCAAGCGGCATTTCAAGAGATATTGTTGTACCGGAGAGGCCTCTGCCCATCTTGATGACAGGGGAAAAGCTATTCTGCAACGGACCCGTCAAACCACCAGGGCCCACCTCTAGGCCCACAGGGAGGGCGAGCACTTCAAAGAGCACGTCCCGCTAGGAATTCACAGGGAAGTGGAGAGGGTGGTCAAAGAATTATGGGCCGACGTGAAAATCATGTCGAGGGAATGCCTCCATGAGGAGGTGGTGAAGTGGGTCCTAAACCTTGGTTACACTGCAGGACACGCCTCTGCCTATGACCGCATGCTGATCACTTATTGGCTCACCATGAGGCTTAGTGAAAGTAGGAAGCGAACTCCTTAGGATGGGACTCGCAGAGAGATAGGATGGGACTCAAAAGCCAAAGACCGGCAATAGTGAAAGTAGGAAGCGAACTCCTTAGGATGGGACTCGCTGAGAGATAGGATGGGACTCGCACACAGATTCGATATTCGATGATGATGGGACTCGCATAGAGATAGGATGGGACTCGCAGAGAGATAGGATGAGGATGAAGATGATTCAATTACTTATAGGGAAATACCTTTAATTGTTACCTAAAGTTGGACTTTCCAGGTTTTACAGTCCTTAT